>JANEYF010000678.1:0-390000 GCA_029963845.1 Rhamnusium bicolor | reverse complement strand
AGGATTCATTTATGTTTTTACTTACGGCGATTTCTTGAACTCGAGTTGTTTCGATCTCTGCTGAATAACGCTTCTGGTTATATTGTTGCTCAATTACCTCGACCCTTCTTCATCCGTGGCAAAATTCAGATTCATACAACTTCAATAACAATGGTTGCTCTGCACACTGGTTTTATATTTTCGTAGCACAACACTATATTTATTTAACAATCAGTAACATTTATTTAAGGTACGTACTTTACCTTTACTATTTTCCTCCAAAACACATTTACTATTATACGCAATACTTTGCTACTCGTTGCACTGGAAATTATTCTTAAATTTCACTTGGAATTATTTCTTGGTATTAATAAATTTAATTTAATATGTTTTTTGTTTTTTTTTTTGGTTTTAAATTACTGTTTTAATATTTACGTGAACAGAGAATGGACTTCATTTCTTTTTGGAAAATATAAATTTAAAATTTTGAGGATTAGGAATTTCTTATAAAATTACATACTGTCGCTTTCAACTCTCATCAAACTAAAACTTAAATATGGGCTTTTTATTTGACTAATATGACCGTTCTCAAAAATCGCGACATGATTTTTGAAATTTAAAATATGAAAATTAAATTCTGCTTTTTATTTCTTTAGTATATTACCTTATGGCTCTAATTTTATTATTGAATAAAGATATAGAGATGATTAGCTTTATTTTGATATGCATACTACTTATTATTTTTTATTTGAATATTTAGAAAAATTACAATTGCAACAATTTTTAACAAGTTCTCTTACATAACCTAATTACAACCATCTGAAGCACATGCCGGATATTAATTTAATAACTAATGAATAATTTCAATGCTTTGTTGACTACACATTTAAAACATTATTTTAATTTGTCTTTAAGCTTTGGTTCTTACGTTAAGCCTTATTATTGAAACTTTTCAAATATAACAAATTACTTATAACGACTGAAAAAATAAATAGATGCTATTCTTCGGACATAGCTATAAAAGTTCAACAAATGGTTTTTTGTTTTGGAAAAAACTTCATATTTGTCAAGTTATACCTCCTTGGACATAATGTTACATACGCTTTATTTTAAATGTCTTTGCATTTTGATGCTATAACTTTTTATTAGCTCACAAGGTGAGTCTTTCATTTGTAAAGTTTTAAAGTTAGACGATACGCCTTCGTAGAACTGAATTCTAAATCTCAGATATCATGCAAGTTTACGCTACTGATTATGAAAGTAGTTTATAGCACTTTTTTTGGAATGTTCATAATTGCTATCTCACTTGTAGCTATTCTATGACTAAATTTAATATATTTGTCTTTAGCAAAGTTTATAATTTTAATTAATAACAATAAAATTTTATTTTTTTCGAGGTCACCTAAAGGTTTTTTTTTTAATCATTAATCTTTTATGGCTCTGGTTGCCATGCTATACACACTAGTCCTTCTGATGCTTATTCTAAATAGAATAATGCTTTTTAACATAACTTAATAATATAAACTATCCATTTACCACAAGGTAGGTGTTGATATCTAGCGTTTAACAACATTTATTACAAGTTTTACATATTTGATATGAATATAGTTAACGTAAGTGTCTCTCACTGAAACTGGGCTCTCATACCGCTCAAATTTTTCACTTTAATTTAAATATTAGAGTCTTTCTTTGTTTTAGTATTGGCAAAATATCTTTATTACTTTCTTTTAATTTTTTCAACATAATTTTATCCTTATGCACCCTGTACATTATACGGTGTGTGGTTTGGTCATCATAATATATATATATATATATATATATATATATATATATATATATATATATATATATATATAAATATATATATATATATATATATATATATATATATATATATATATATATATATATATATATATATATAAATATGAAATCTATTGTTCAATATTATTTTACTTATCGTTAGTTAACTAAATGCATTACTAACTCTAGGGAAAATATTTTGAACTTAAAAAGTTTGATTATAGCTTAAAAAACATTGGCTATGAAACCTTTTAAAATACCCTTTCCGTCAAAGTATCCTAGGAAGATTTTTGAGGATTACATAAAGCTTGAGTGTTGTTTAATGTTGGTAGGCTCCTGAAATATATTGTAAAACAAGTAGGAGTGAGTTGAGTAATTCGTACATATATATCGTGGTGTATGCAGCTTGAGACAGTATCACTGACAATATAATGTCAGAATGTATAAAAACAGTACTAAATTTATGTACAATACAACAATAATTTTTTTTTTGTTTTTTACTTTTTGTATATATTTTTTAAAATTTTCCTTTTTCTATTATTATCTTTATTTTTTTCTCAGTAGATGCAGAAAAATATGAAAGTCAAAATAGTGGTCTAAAGACATTTATTTTCAAATCTATAAACAATTAGGCGATAAAAATAACTTATTACTTACTTTCACTTTAACTTCACAAACCCATGAATTAATTTCATGTTATGGATAAATCTTTGACCGTTATCTGCAAAAGTGTTCCGAACTGTCCGTGTTTCAGATTACCTAACCTACCTAAGTACCGAATGGTCGTTATAAATTATTTAGACCATACTGTTATTTAAAATGAGTAAATGTTTCATTAAATGAGAAAAGTACATGAACATTTTCAGGCACTGTTATGGTAGTTCATGAATGTTTGCTTCTGAAGGTTCGGAACACGAACACATTTCAAGAAATAATATAAAATTTCACAATTATTAACAAAAAAGACAAAGTTTTAACACATGGTGAAGATTCCACATCTGTGTCTACTACATCTTAATAAAATTTCATTTTATGTTAAAATAATTTATAAATTTTAAATTTTACGCTATAGGACTAATTGTATAATAAAATACACCAAGTCTTCAAAGGACGCACGAGCTTTCATACAAATTATTTTTGGACAATTCAATAATAAAATATTTTTTGTTCTATCTGACTGACGGCCACTGTATATACAATTTTATAAATATTTAATTGCAATGTACCCTACAACGTCATTAACTTCGTCAAAAACACATATATATATATATATATATATATATATATATATATATATATATATATATATATATATATATATATATTGCACCTGTCAGTGGTTTTCCTTTTGTTGTCCTTTGAGTTTAGTCCATCATTTTAACTTAGCTACACCGTGCTGATGAAGACCAATTAGTCAGAAACACGTTTCCACGGTTTGCATCTTTCTGCATTTTGCAATTTTGCATTCTTTCCACCTTGAAATTTTTCTTTATGCGGGCGTACCGATAATTATTCTTTTTTTTTACTGTTCGTAATTAAACCCATGACGAACTCATTCTCTGTATATATGTATATATATATATATATATATATATATATATATATATATATATATATATATATATATATATATATATATATATATATATATATATATATATATATATATATATATATATATATATATATATATATATATATATATATATATATATATATATATACATATATATATTGTATATTGTTTATTATACCGAAAACAACATAGACTATATATCTATGGACGTTAAAAGTTGCTAAGCGTTAAGATTTATATATATATATATATATATATATATATATATATATATATATATATATATATATATATATATATATATATATATATATATATATATATATATAAATCTTAACGCTTAACAACTTTTAACGTCCATAGATATATAGGTTGTTGTTTTTGGTATAATAAACAATATTCTAAAACAGAATTACAGCTAATGCAGTAAACCGCAGAATTTATAGAACTTACCAAAACTTTTAAACCAACATAAATTCGGCCAGAAATGACTTCTACCTTACCACATGGCACTTTATTATTAAATTTCACGAAAATATTTCAAAACTTAGATTGAATTAAAGTTTTCGATGCTATACCTGATATGTATTTCAAAACCTAGTTTTTATTAAATTTCAAAGAAATAGTTTTAAAAGAAATGAAGGAAGAATTTAAATAAAATTTAGTTACTACCAATAAAATAGTTTGCAACTACCCAGAATGAAACTGAAATCTAATAACCTATTGTAAAATTTGGACATATACAATATTTTGTAGGAAACGATAATTGTTTGATGCAACCAATTATAATAATAAACGTAATACATGAGAACATCAAGGCATAAATTGAGAAATGTGTACTTTACTTTTCAACCTTGAGTTAATTTTTAGTCCTGATCTGTCCTGTCTTAGATCCAATTCCCTAGCAATGTTTTACTGACGAAGAACAATGTCTCCGAAACACGTGTCCGTGGCTGCATCTTTGTTTTTTAGGAGATATCGGTATCGGTATCAAATAACGATTATTGTCCAAATAACAGGAACATCCAACGGTACCATCAATGTTCTCCCCACACATTATACTTCTACGTCCCATATCGTATCAATATAATACCAAAATGTTTGAAATCCTTAATATTCTAAAAAAAATTAAACCCAAAGGCATTGTTGGCCCGGACAAAATACTTGCTTTTTTTTGCGCGACTACGCATGCCTTCTTCGAAACATCTCATTATAATTTTCAAAATTTTGTATTATTACATCTATATATATATATATATATATATATATATATATATATATATATATATATATATATATATATATATATATATATATATATATATATATATATCCTTCTCTCTGGAAATTTTATAAAATAATACCTGTTTATAAGAAAGGTGCCAAAATCTAATTGAAAATTATAGACCTATAACGATCATTAATAATTTTGCAAAGCGTCTTGAAATGTTACTTAATGATTTCCTATTTTATCAGCTAAAAAATAAAATCATACAGCATTTCTAATTTATTATGTATAACTCAATTTATAGCTAACGCATTTGATGTCTGTTTAGAGGTAGACATCATATATACTGATTTTTCTAAATCGTTTGATGGGCTGAATTACGTCACTTTGCTTGATAAATTATGTAACATTGGTCTATCAGCGAATTTGATATGCTTCTTCAAATCTTATCTTGAAGGAGAGAAACAATTTGTACAGTGTTGCAGTCAACAGTCTGTTGATATATGTATTTGTCACTTCCGGGGTCCCTCAAGGATCTATGTTAGGACCATTACTGTTTTATAAATAATTTGGAAGCAAATTGTTTACTTTATGCCGACGATATGAAGATTTATACTATGACATATCCTCAATATTGTAATAAAGTTCAGTTAGTGTTAGACAAAATTAATACTTGGTGTTCGTTAAACAATCTGTCTTCAAACCCCTCTAAATTTGACGTTATGTCTTCTTCTATTAAACACAACATTGTAACGTTTGACTGTTCAATTAATGAAGTTTCTTTGGTGGGACCTAATACTATTTGTGACCTTGGTGTAATTTTCGATCATAATTTATCTTTTCAGATCACATAAGTAACATAATAGTAAATTGCTTCAGATTTCTACGGTTTGTAATACGAAATAGGAATTTTAATAATACTAATACTAAAATTATTGTACTTTGCCCTTGTCAGATCTTGTGCTGAATATTTATCTATTATGTGGTGTCCCCACATTTATGTACAGAATATTGAAAGAATCCAGAGACGTTTTCTAAAATATCTTAATGACAGGGAGGATAATTTTTATTCAAGAGTTGGATTTCCGTATGAAGATCTATTTTGAAGACATACAGTTCATACACTTGAAATTCGCCGTATCCATTAACCAACTAGTTTTTATACATAAAGTAATAACCGGTAACACAGAGTGTAATGATATTCTAAGTCAACTGAGTTTCTTAATTATTCATATATCGTTATGGCAAATCTCTTATCTTCTATCTCCCAACATCTCGTCGTAACATATTGAAATTTTCGCCGCTAAATGAGATGTGCAATAATTATAACTCGCTGCAAAATATGTTTGATCTACTAAACTGCAATGTAGCCTCAATCAAAAGCCTACAATTATAGAATGTACTGACATTTAATATCTGTGCATTTCAATAGCATCATGTATAGTTTGTTTTAAACTAGTTTGCGGCAAGGATGTCTTTATTGATGGCGGTAAAGAGATGAAAGGAGCCGATATTTTTTGTGTTGAGGATGGGTTTGAAATAAACTGTAAGGGTTTGAAATAAACTATTCAATAATTGGTGTTAAACTGTGGAATGGTGTATGTTAAAATAAACAAAATAAATAAATAAAAGTTTCGGCATTGCCTAATACTACACTTGTCAAAATTTGAAATTGCTTAAGTTTCAATAAGTGCAACTTTTTTACCCATAAATCAATTTATAAAAATATTTCTTATAGCTCTATTCCATTACCATATCATATGTAGTTATGAAAAATAATATATTAGTAGGGTTTTATACATACTACTAGTAGTAGCTAGTTATTTTATTAGGCAAGTAGGCCATAATGAGCCCTTTTCACCTAGGGACATACAGTTTTGCGTGGACTCAGAACCACGGTCTTCGACTGTCAACTAACCCACCGTCTGGGCCTACCCGCCTGCACTGCTAGCAGAGTGGCAAACCTCCTAGGTACTCCTGGGTAGGTCTCTCCGACTCTCCACCCGGGCTCGCCTCTCCGCCTGCATCAGGCTAGCGACCTTTCCGGGATTGTCTGTTGACAGCCTACCGACTGTTAGACGAGCTATCGTTGATCCATCCAATTACCGGACTCGATCAGTGTTGCTTAACTTCAAAATATCGGAAATTAAACGGATGACCATACCTCATCCCCTTTTTATACATACTAAGTGTCAAATGAAGTCTTGGCTCTTTTATTATATTTAATTGAGTTTATGGCACTTTATGAACGCTCTGTATACGTTACCCACATATTGCCGTGTATATTCGTATGTTATCATTATATCAGTTTTTGAGTTATTAGTCAAGGCGTTTCTTTCTAAATTTTCGTGTTTTTTTTTATTTCCTGGTGTACTGTTTTATCCATGAACAAAGAATTATTAAAGTAATAATATTTTAAAATTTTTGTATTTACAAAGAGTACAAATCAAACAAGAACTATGCACATTCATTTCTAACAACATTTCTGTATCAGGTTAGATTTCCAAATGTGTAGATCCGTTGATCAGGTTTATCATGAATGTTACTGAAATGCTTAAAAATATTTCCTTAACCGCCTTTCAAGTCGCCGAAGTAACCTCCAGAAAATCCTAGGATTTTGTGCTGGGTAAGGGAGACGAAGCCCTACAGTTTGTTGTGGAGTTCGAACCACATCTAGGGCATCGACAGTTCTCTCTCCAATCTTAATCCGAAACAAATTACAAATGCTGTTACTATAGTTATCCAAGTGAACATGTCAAAATTCTTCATCTTAATAATGCAATTGTAGAGAGAATATTGGCATGCTCGAAGGTGGAACAGCTAACACTAACCGCACAGTTGTGCTTCGAGTCTGGAGGAAATATCAGCAGAATAACTCCCCAGACTACACTTATGGCGAGGAAGAGGCAGATCGACGACCGATTCATTATCAGAAAAAGATTGCGATAGAGGACTATGAATGCAACCCAACTAATTCGGGAATTGACATGGTCGTAGCTGATCTAGTGTCAAATCAAATGGTGTGGAACATGCCTCATTAAAATATTTTAAAGTGTCGATGACCCAAAAGGAATTCACGATGGACAAGATACACTGGTTTGGACCAGGCATCATAAAAACTGGAATAATGAGGAATGGGATTGTGCTGTTCACTGACGAATCACGCATTTGCCTTGTCCCACATGAGATAGTTAATTGTTTTCAAAATTTCATATATACTCCTCCTCCCATTTTGGGTATACTAAACAGCAATATGAAGTTGTTCTTTTTCAAAACCACTTTCTCAAAAAAAAATCGTATATTAAAGTAGACGTATACTATCGTGCATATTCCAAATCACACAATGACATAATAATAATAATAATAATAACACCAGATGAAATTACAACCCCCTTTATCCCTGAAGGTCTGAAATGACCTTGTGTGGGAGAGGGCATTTAGAGTCAATGGACACACCCAATATCCGAGTATACTACGATTAATCTCTCTCACAGAAAAATCAAAGTTCCTCGACCGAGAATCGAACCCGGGACCCCGAAGTTTCGAGGCAAGTACGTTACCTCTAGACCACGGAGCCATGTTATATATAAACCGAATCATAGATTTAAATTTTGAAATACATTAAAAATTGTTTTAAATATCATATGAAGAATATTACAGAAAATTTCCCCTTGTAGGAAAAACTAGATATTTGCAGAACATGCTCTGTGTTGCTGGAGTATTACTAACTCGTATAACTACTAAATTACAGGCTGTAAACTACAACAGCTGGTGGCCGCACAATTATGCACAGTAATACACTTTTAGTTTACGTTTTATAGAGAAAGTTTACAGGAAGTTTGGAAGTACATTTTCAACGAGTTTATGAAAATAAGAATTAAAACCAATAGTAAGACATGAACTTAAAAAAAAGAAAAGAATATAATTTGACATATTATTATCCATTTTTAAAATGTTTTAAAATAAATAATAATAAAATATCGATTCAAAAGTTCAAACATGACCTCCAATCAAGAGGGCTAATCGAACCACTGCTTGTAAGGTAATTTTTCAAAATTTATTTCTTCCATTATGTTTGGTCAAATTATACCAAATTTGGAGGATCAGTAGTTGAAAGTGTACTAGAGGGTACATGTATATCTATTTTAATTAATTTTCACTTTATGTAGGGAAAATTTATACTGTAAATATAAGTGAAATTTGGACGTGATTAGCTCCTGAATTATGATATCAATCGGTAAAATTTGAGGTAAAATTCATACATGTCGTCTAGAATGAATCTTCATAATTATGCTCAGCAAGTTTCAAACTTTTATTCCGTACTATTTGGTTAAAATTAATTTTCTAAATAAGTATCTTTGAAGGTATAGTCAAGAGCAAAATTATTCAGCGGCGCATGTATAAAAACTTTCTAGAGAGTGACACAGCTATCCGAAGCTTTTTCCCGACTAGGCCCCTTAATACAAAAAAAAAGATGGTTCATCTACGTGGAAGCAGTTTACACTTTTTTAAGGAAAGACGTTGTGTTGGGGAAAGGAACGCCTGCATCTGAATTCACTATAACCCTTTCAGGATCTTGCATTCGTCATGAAAAAGAAAGATGGAGGCAAAAGCAAGTTGTATATTGCAACATCATTACAAAATTCAGTCCACTTTACAGGCACACTCAGATTTCATAATAAACAACTATTTAATCTGTTCCATTCTCATGTTCACTTTAATGATTTCAAAATAAATGTAATTATCACATTGAAAGACAAATAATCTAAAAAAAGCGATGGATTTTTTTGTTCCTAACTCTTTCGCTACTGATGTCCATTACAATGGACATAATTTATTTCATTAAATTGCTTTAAAGAAATTTCCCACATTTAACAGAATTCCATGTGATATAATTTCTCTCGGAGGATTGCTTGTAGCGCCAGCTAGTAGGTGGTTATGGAAGCTATTTCTGTTTCATGTTCTGGCCGCCATCTCACGTAAAGAGAAAGGCGAATAAATATTACCATCTTTTACACGTTTTGAGTGGCTAATTTGAATTAATTTGTGTGAATTACCATAGTGTAATGTGATCTTGACAAAATACTATAAAGTGTTTTTACATTTATTTTCAAATACAATAACAAGTATAATTTCTGTCACGTTGTCCATTATAATGGACAAGTAGAGTCACTTCAAAATTTTTGTCCATTATAATAGACAGCTAAACTGAAAGGCATAAATTTGTTGCTAGAAACTTTAAACGTTGATGATTTACATGATGAATGTCACAGAGTGCTGAATCTGGTGGACCATTAAGATCTAGGTGGTTGGTCAAATGGTAGCGAGATGTCTAAGTGATTTTGGAAACAGAGAATTGCCAACGAAAGAACATCTTTAGAAACTCGTCTATTTTCAGAAGGTACAGTGGGATATGATAGATCATCATCTACCTGAAACTTATATGAAGAAAGCAGCTAACCATTGCAGAATCGCTCACGTACCTGGAAAACTCACATCTACTGTGAAAAAAGGGCAGTTCATCTTTGTTTCGTAAAAAAAGCAACTGCTTAAAATTGAACCACCTAAAGGGTATTTTTTGTATTTATGTCTTTTGAAATATTTATTTTATACATACTTGTATGTATGTTTCTATAATAGTAGTTAATATTTACTATGCTGACTTTATTTCATATCACCTTATTTTTTGTTACATATTGTACCTACTATTTGTGTCCATTGTACTTAATGAACATGTATTTTTTTTTCAAAAAAAATTCTTTTGTAAAAAATAATCATACCAATAATTATACCAATTTTATGATTCTCTTGTCACAAATACACCAAGATGGTTTTCTTTTATGGAGAAGATGATGGGTTATGAATTCTTATAACTGTCTTTTTTACTCAACTAGGACGCCCCACGTTGAGAGCATCATGTCACAAATTAGACAAGGCCTTGTTCGCGTTTTTTGTAAGGCTTGATTTTTGGATTTCTCTCTAGCTGGTTTATTATTTTGGGCGCCACGTGACTTACTGCCACGAAAATAATTTTTATTTTGTTGCCTTGGTATTTGATTGTAGGAATGGAATTTTCTGAAGGTCGATTTTAATTATACGGAGAGGTAAGGTAGCCTGTTCTTAACCTCTTAGAATTTATGTGTGCCTTTGGCTATGCTGGCAGAATTGAGTAAAACTTCAGCAACTCCTCTTCGACGGTCCTGGCTTGGGAGACTTGTTTCTATCTCAGACTTTGTAGCTGAAGGATTTTATCAAGCGGCTTATGCTTTTTATGTATTTATTAGGGCAAAAAAAAATTTGCATAGGAGGTCCCTGGCAATTTGGCATTTTTCTAGCCTGAAAATGGCTTTACGGATTACTAAAAATATTTTTTTTAGTCAGCTTTTATGTAAAAATGAAACTGAACAGGGGGTCGGTGCAAAAATGTCTTTTTGCTTCGCTGCAAATGCTTTCAGAACTATGAAATAAATTTTTTCATAGTCGCTGAAAGCCAAAAAATAATTTGAACAGAGGGTTCCTTACAAAATTGAATTTTACTAGTGGGATCAGGTGATTTCTGAAAGTGTAAAATTTATTTAACTAAGTCGTTAAGACAAAAAATGGGAGCCCTTTAGATGAACGTAAAATTCACAATCACAAACACCTTCAAAAAATGTCTCGACAAATTACTGAAAATCAACAAACTGGACAGCAAGTTGACCTACAACTGGGATACTACTAACCCGCATAAAAATCGCGCAACACCTCACAATTTTTCTTAATAATGAATGATACGTAAAATAAAAAAAATTAGTCGGATTCGAAAAAAAAATTGTTTGAGCAGTATGCTTAATATTATTTTATTAAAATTAAAATAAATTTGAAAGTTTACTTTCAAACAATCGTCGAAAGTTGCTGAAAATTTAAAAAATTAATTCTTCTATGGTGGACTAACAAAATGATTTTGATGAAATTTATTTTTTTGTAAAAATTTAGGCTCTCGATCCTTAAAACAAAAAGTTTCAATAAATTCTAAAACTTTTATGGCAACCTAGTAAACACCCGGGAAACTTAGAACTAACCAAATTTTGCTGAATAAATGAATCTTAAGTTAAGCGAAGCTTTAATTTTGAAATGTGGTAAATTTTTTAATATAAAACGAGGTTCGAGAATTTATCTTAATAAACTTAGCCTCGCGAAAAAATAATTTTGAAAATGATTTTAAGTCTTTAAATATGTCAATTCTTTACCTTGTCCTCGGAGATCTCAGACGATGATGTTCTTTTGCATATACGTTTAGTTTTTTTATTTTTAGACAATCTGCGTCCCTAGGAGCCTGCTTGTGGTTTTTTAATTTTAATAAATAAAAAACAGTGTAGATTTTTACAGTAAAATCTGATGACGCAAGAGTTCTCAAGCCAGAATCCATGGATGATAAAAGTTGTTGAAAAAATACTTCTGGTTCTCTGCGGTGAATGTTTTAAAATTACTTTATAGGTGGTGGACGCTGTCTTCGTGTCTTGGATACCAAAAAAATAACCCAGCTAGTGCGCGGAGAAATGTCTTAGTGACTATTTTACGACTTCTGGGGCCAGTGTGAGATCTATTACCTGTGAAATGGTCAACGAAGGACTGTCCTAAGTGCTCTAGATCAGTTGGTGTTTAATAATGGGGTCCACACCAGGTTCAAAATTAAATATTTGTCGTTCGCGGAAGGACATCAAGTCTGTATGAATGCAAAAAGTGAAAATTATACGTAAAAAATGAATTTAGTACCACGGTGCTTGCTCCTCGGTGTCGAGTGGTAGAACTTATACTTTGAAAAATAAATATAATACTTAATTATGATGTTCTCTCGATAAAGCCGTGTGGTAGAATTGTCTTAACTTGTCTGAAATTTTATATTTATAGGGGTTGTGTCGTCTTCTATTGTTTTTGAAAGTGCGTAGTAAAAATAAAATCTACTCTTGGATTGCAGTAAAATCATTCAGGCCGGTTTGTAAATATTGTTTATGAATGCTTTTATGTAATTTGGCAATTTTGATGTTTATAAATGCACCGCGGCGCTCGCCGTCGCGCTTGCTGCGGAGCGGTTTTTTGATACAAATTAATTTTACTATTTCAGGTTTTAAAAATGGGAGAATTGAGATAAAAAATTGCGGTTTGAAGTTTTGAATATGTTTTTTATTTTTTGTCTAATTTGCTAAAAAAAAAGTGATGTGACATGTAATATTTTTAACCCATGTAATTTTGTTTTTGTACATTTTTTGAATGTTTCTAATGGCTGAGGGCATTCTATGTGATTTTTGGTAATATTATTTTTCTGAGACATTTTTTGTAGAATTTCGGTTCTACAACACTCTGGATACAAAAAATTACACTAACATTTTTTCTCCAGAAAATATAATTTCAGTATCGAAGGGACTAATTTAAGCAATTTAGTCTGGTTTGGTTTGGTTTTTGGCATGTTAAAAAATATAAAAAATCTTTGATTATAGATAATGATCCCAGTTTCATTTGCTATGTAGATAGCTCTTCTTCCAAAGAACTGCGGACGTCACTGGGGCTAACCATCGTAGGCAATCTCATGGCTATAGCTTCAGTGCTGCAAAAAATCGCGACTATTAACTTTGAAGAGTCAATTTGTAAGCTAATTTATTGCAGATTGATTGAAAAATAAATCAGTGAATTAAAGGGCCAAAAGTCCGTCCCTCCGCAATGGCTAAATTGGAGAATCGATATGCGGAAATAATAGGTATCAGGAAATGCTAACTATATATATTCAGAATATCATGTGATATACGGTATGTTTTACAAAATTAAATCTGTTGCAAAAACTGGTACTGGGAGTATGTAGTTCTAAGTTTGATTATAACCGGGAAGTTTAACTATTTTTTACAATTATTTTATTTAGTAATTTCTAATATCCTTTCACTTCAAATTACATAATATGATATATTTGGCTAGCTATTTCTTTAATTTGCATTTTTAGAAAATAATAACACATACTTTGCCATCGTAATAATATCAACTATTATTTCGTGATTTTATGACTTTTATCACGATAATGATTTGTACAATTTTATTACACGATTTTGTGATTTACGATGCACTTTATTGCAGCAGCTCGATTGCTAATATTTCCATTTCACTGATAATCATGGTTATAGTTTTAAGTGAACTCTTTTATAGTTTTGGAATCCATGTTTTATTAGCCTTTTGATTGCCATCTACACTGAATGAATCTAGGTAAAATGACTACTGACAATAAATTTATTGTAAATTTAAGTAATAATAAATAAATGCAAAACAGTTCAACTGAGTATTGAAGATGCCATTACAAAAATGCATAATATCACGGATGAATAAAAACCGTCTTTAAAAGTTTTTGTGGGTCTGGTTAAGCATAAAATACAGTATTGCACAAAAAATACTAATTAATTAATTTCCAAACTCTCCTTCATATTTTTTGAAAAAAAAAATTAAACCTATTGCAGTTAAAAAAATGGTAGAATGTGCGAAGATTTGAACCGCAATCTGCTGGCATCAGATGTGATACCACAGGGAACTGTACTGGGTCCCATTTGTTCTGCCTAGTTATCATTGATACCTTGAGATGAAAAATAAATACATTATTGTAACATGCCGATGCTACCAAACATAGTTGTAGCATGATCACAAAAAATTCAACTATGAGAAAACAAAATCTTTGATTCCTTTCCATTTCAGTTGGACAGCCTCATCACTTAATAAAATATTTACAACAGAGATGCCAATTGGCTCCAAAATAATTAGGTACACTTGATTAAATGACTAGTGAACATTTTAAATTTCCTGAAAGTAATAAAGTTATTCTGATATTCTAAAAATAGTGTGCAAGTTGAACTTGAATGAATGAGTTTTGTGAAAAATGGGTGAGATGGGGAAATATACAAATTAAGTTTTAAAATCTTTGTCAGGTTCTTTCTATTTATTATTTGTTTTGTAAAAAAACTTAGAACAAAGTCTTTCGTTTTCAATACTCCGGAATATTTACTTAGTTAGATTAAAAAAAATTTCGTTTTTGTATGCAAATAGCTTAATTTTCAGACAGTCCAGAGATAGTTATTCATTTTATCACATCAACTTTAAAATAATACACTTTTCATTAAAGTTTTTCTATAGATTTATTCAGCAAACTTTGTACTCGTGCTTAATTTGTTTCTGTTAGTTTCTAGGCAGTATTTATTTCATTCTGTCTGTACATTTCTACTATATCTCTGTTGCTGTAAAGTTAACGTCTTTGATAAAATCTAACAAAGAAATTAATCATTTAACATTTTTTTATAAAATTGTAACTAAGATACATTAAATAAATGAAACAATCCTGGTTGATTTTCGCAATTTTACCAAATTTTATAGAGTACTGTGAGTAGACAATGGCTCGTAATGTGAATATGACTCTTTGATTAAAATATGAATGTAATTCAAAAAAAGTACAAGCGGAAGTAAAGTCCTCTGGGACCATTTAAGGACTGGGTGTGAAGCAGACAGAAAACGCGTCTCGTTGATTTCACATGGCTAACGGATGCTAGATTCGGAGCTAGCAGGGCAGAAACATTTAACGGGCCAACTTTTTGGATATTCACTAATGGTACAGTCAAAATAAATCATGCGGCCAGCTACGGGAAAAGAAGATAAATACGCTGTGCACGAAATCCACTTTCTAGATAAAAGTTATTCAAAGTAAATACTAAGCGATATGTACAGGGATGATTACATTATTGCTAAGCTTTTGACCATGAGATATGTATATTTTAAATCATTTCAGGTAAATTTTTTCAAAAAATTACTATTACATAAGAGTATATGTATGATTATAATTATTTTAATATACTGAGTCAATAAAGAAAGCGATTAAAAGAAACCAAACTTCTTAATGCTAAATAAGTATCTAGTCCCTGAATTACGGCTTTTAAAGAGTGTCAATATTAACCCTATATTATGTACAAAAATTCGCAGATGTAACCTTTATTTTAAATCACTCATTACTAAACATTGAAGGATTTGGTATTTCCGACGAAATGACAGGTCAACTTAGGGATCCGTATTTCATAAGTCTGAATGGCGACATGCATACTTTTAATTACAACTAAATATATTGTGATTTCGAAATAGCGCAATAAATAAACAGGTACCTGAAGCTGCCTCTCCGCACATAACTAACCTTCCGCAAAAACAAAAAAGGTCACCCCATCAAAGTGGTGGTTCGGAAAAATATCAAAGGTTGGTGAATGATCATGGCAGCGGAAATAAGTCTACATCTAAGAAAAAAGAAGTGACAAAAAAAACGAAAACTGATAAAAAGGAATTTTGTTCAAGAATTAAGACAATTCCGACAATTAATCTAAGGAACCATGGAAATTGGTAAGTAAAAAATTTAATATTAAAAAATTGTCTGATACTGAAAAAAATTACACTTAAATAAGTCAATACAATTTTTTTTCCATGTATAATGGATGGTTTTTAAATGTCCAAAATAAAAAAGTTACGTCTTTTTCTCATTGCCTTCTTGTTCTTTCTAATTTTCGAATAGATACAATTAATTCTCATTCTGTACTTAATTGCGTTTTAGTGCATTTGAAATGAATCTTGTTGGGGTTCTGAAGAAATATGAAAGGAACGCGTCATTTACCACAAACTAATGCCAACAGGGTCATTGGTATTCCGGAACTGACTTGCATCAAGTCGATGTTGCTACAGAATTAGGAGTAAAAGCGTCATTAGTAGGCTTGGGATTCGGCTTTTGGAAACAAATTCTATACAAGAATGTCTCAGAAGTGATCTATAACACAGCGACAAGATCTTTATCTTCGATTTACAATATCCTTGCCTTTACTTTTCTCAAGTAAGAAACACTTTACGTGCAGCACATGGGCTTACAATTAGTGTCCAATCAGTACGCAATAGAATTAGGGAGTTTGGCCTCTCGAGTTTTCCTTCATATCGAGCCCCTCGGTTAAATCCAGTTGACTATGCAGCCCGCTCAAGGTGGGCAAGGAATTATTAAAACTGGGATATGTAATGAGGTTCAATCTTAGCAGTCTACTACGAGTTTGAAGGATGTCAGGGGAGAGATACAGTCAAAGAATTATCCATTCCACGGAGGCAGTGCTATGATATGGGGAGGAATATGTGTTGGAGGGCGCACCGATCTGTACATATGCAGGAGGATCATGACAAACGTATGCCAATGATTTTGTGAGTTATATTGTGACGACTTTTCAAGGTACTATTGGCGAAAATTTTATTTTTATTAATGGTAATGCTCGCCCCACATTGGGCAACAGTCAGATATTTTTTATGAACACAAGTCTCATAATATGTATATGTAGGCACCTTAATACAGGTTACTACTACAACATGCTACCTCGCGAAACAAAAAATTTAAAATTGCCAAAACAATTTAAAAATTAAATAAAGAACATGTCAACAGACAATATTCTTTACAATATAAATGAAGTCGAGCGATATATTAAATTATTGGAAAATGAGGTGTTTTGATTATTAAAATTTTTACTTTTTAATATTTTTTTATTGTTTTTAATATTATATATAATATAATAATATTTTGAAAAATTGGTGAAATAGGTCGACCTTGCTTCCAACGAGGGTATATTTTAATGTATACCTATCTTTATCCCTCTACCCTACACGGCCACTCCCTCAAAAACTTCAAATGGCAAGGGGGGTCGAGTGATACATCTTTTCAAAGGTCTTTCAGTTCCCTACATAACTATATATTTTTTTAAACTTTTATCGATTCGTTCTTAAGGAAAATAATTTCATTTTTGATGATTACACACAATCGAAATCGTTTAAAAAATCTAAAATACACGGCACTGGGTATTGGAATTTATAAAAAACTACAATTTTTAGTGCTCTCAAATCAACACGAGTTTTTTCGACAAAAATACTTTCCTTGTCCGTTTAGTTTTAGAATTTAGAATAATAAAAGACTTATAAGTATTTGATAGTTCTTGAACATTAATTTGTTCACAACCAATTTTAAATCGAGATACATTTTACCAGAGTGAATTCTCAAAATTGTCAGCATTTATTTTAAAAACGATAATTGTGCTAGAGCTATGGAGCGCATATGCAATAAAAATCACCCAGATAAAAGACTTGGTTCTCAGCATGTTTTACAATTATTGACAAAATTTATGGAAATAGGTTCTATAGGAAACAAAAAAGCATGATCCTCAGCGATCGATTAGGAATGAAGCAGTCGAAGTGGCAGTTCTGGGTCATTTGCAGATGGATAATACTCAATCGATCAGGAAAGTAGCTGAGGCTTCCAGTGTATTACGAAGCAATATTCATCGAATTGTAAAGGCCCACAAATTTCATCCATATTAATTTAAATTGGTACACGAATTAAACAAAGATGATCCCGATCGTCGGCTTGAATTCTGTGAGACTTTTAGTGAACAATTAAACGGTAATGCCAATCTACTGTACAATATGTGTTTTTCTGATGAATCGACATTTTAGTTAAATGGGGGAGGTAAACAAGCACAATTGTAGGTATTGGCGTGCGACCAATCCACATTTGTTCATGGAAACTCATACCCAAAGGCCTCAGAAGTTAAATGTTTGGGCTGGCAATGTGATCCCCTAACATTGTCGGGCCGTTTTTTATTCCTGACAATTTAAATGGCGAAAGGTACCTCGATCTGTTAGAAAATAACATCGACCCAATGATTACCCAAATCCTCGAAGAAGACGATAATCTTTTAGAAGACGAATGTATTTTCAACAGGATGGGGCACCCCCACATTTTGCTATAGCAGTCCGTAAATTTTTGGATAAGCGGTTTCCTGAGCGATGGATTGGAACAAGAGGTCCTTTGGAGTGGCCCGCTAGGTCACCCGATTTAACTTCCTTGGATTTTTTTCTGTGGGGACATTTGAAATCGAAGGTATTTGCAACAAAACCCGCATCTCTGGAAGAGTTACGTGAAAGAATTATTCGAGAATGCCGTTTATTGACTCCAAATGTGTTCAGAAATATTTTTACAGAATTTCAAGACAGATTATACTACTGTATGGAAGTCGGTGGCGGTCATTTTGAACAATACATACGATAATTTAAACCGCTTCTTTTATTTTTATTTCCCGAACCTAAAATAATGAAACAATTATTGCTCAGGAACAAATCGATAGAAGTTTAAAAAAATACACCATTATGTAGGGAATTGAAAGACCTTTTAAAAGATGTATTACTCGATCCCCTTTGCGTTTGAATTTTTTGAGAGGGCGGTCGTGTAGGGTAATGGGATGATGATAGGTATACAAGTATTACATTAAAATATGTCCCCCTTGGAAACAAGGTCGACGTGTTTCACCAATTTTTCAATCTCTAAAGTTATTCAGGGTGCCTACTTTAGGTTGAGACACCCTGTATAGTCATATTGTTATTTGTCGTTTCTACCACACTTCTTTTTTGTTTTTTTTTGTTTATGTTTTAATGACACAATAGTTTAAAAATGTCATGTTTATATCCATCTGTACATTCACTGTCACTAAATTCATTTTAGAATTAGGTTAAATGAAATATTTTCTTGATTTTTTATTAGGTTGATAATGAACATATGTGTAAAACATTTTTCATGAAGGTTAAGTGGTAGAGAAATTATAAAGCTAAACTTCGCCTCTTGGTGTATTATTAAAAATATATGTATTTCATTTTCCTTTAATAAATTCGATTTTAATATTATTAGAAGTATTTATATAAACTTTTAATACATTGTATTACTGCTGACTTATCTGATCTATTGAACAATAACTGTTTAACTATTGTGGCGTTTATAGCTGAATAAAAATGTTTCATTTAAATTTGAGTTATAAAAGCGACCAAAAATATGAAAATCATCTGGTTAATCTCAGATTTGGTTTGGTTCTCATTTTTATTAAACTTATTACAGCTAATAGAGCTATTTAGAATTGCAGACAAGTATGTAAGGAAAAGGGTATGCTATGCAAATTTTATGAATTAGAATGTTATTGTTTAGTAAACAATGTGAAAAAAATTTTATCACCAAAAATCATGTACAACATTTCGTTGACAATTTAAAACTATGCCCCATATACTGTAACTTATTTCGACTTATTTTTATTTTTCGCAAAATATTGCGGAACCAACTAATTAGTTTTTCTTGAATTAACAGATCTAGAATTATTTGAACGAGTAAATTTAATTAAAGGTAAAATAAGTAACGAAATTATGTATACGACATGAAATTTATAATATATCGTATAAGAAGAATAACACAAATGAACCTTCTGATCATAAACTTATATTTCGCTGTGAATAAAAAAATAGTCAATTAACTTCTTTTAACGTCTATATTAATCTAGTCACTACTAATCTAAAGATAACTACTGAATTCATCTCCACTTCAGGAATATATCAATGGTTAAATTTCAGACCTATTATTTTCAATATTTATTACGAGCATAGTAAATGTGCCTTTAGTTAAAAAACATCTGTTTGTTGATCTTAAATTGTACGACATTGTTGGCAATGTACGAGTAAATTACCACAATTTGTGAGAGGTACTCAGATAATGATCTTAACCTGATTGTTAGCAAATGTAAATTCACGGCATTAACAAGTACCTGAAACTTTATCGATTATGGTTATTGTTTTGGTGTGAATATATTTGCTAGAAAAAAAAACAAATAAAATTTTGGTTTCATATTGTTGAATTTAAAACTTTCATTTTCAAACAACATTTCCTCGACATCTTAGTTATTATTAATTATTTCATACACAAAATGCTTAATTATTATTCCAAGTACAGGGCCGTTCTACTCAGGAAGAGCAATGAAAAAGTTCTCGGTACGCATTTGTAAAGCCATTCATCATAAGGGCCCTGCGATAAAAACTAGGTAAAAATATAGTTTGCTACAATTAACAAAAATCACACAAATAGAGAGAACATGTAATGGTTAATATTACAATTTAATTGTGGATTCTAAGTACATTCTCTTTGTTGTAGATGCCTCGACCGAGACCCTATTTATAGAAATTTATACAGGCATGTTAACACCTAATTTGAAATGTGACTTTGAATTGCCCTGTATACTGCTGTTCTAAATAAGTGTGAGCGAGAGCTGTTGACCATTGTTCGGTTAGTCATTGCTTGTTGCTCATACCTGTTTGATACAAATTTCAAACTAATTACACATCAGAGATTACGGAACTGATTATTGTGTATATTATGTGTCTCCCTTCGTTTGTATTTTTCTGCAATGTGTAGGAAACAAATGATTTTCAGTTAAAATGATACAAATAAAATGTAATAGGAAGTAACATTAAACATTTATTAGGAAACCGAAATGGGTCACCAGTATGGCTGATTTCAGTCAATCGCTTGGAAGGGATTGGTCGGAGGAAATTACCACCAAAACTCCATTCTTATTTCCACCAATGGAAATACAAAAAATGGCACCTCTGTCTCTACTATTTGTATTGAATACTATTTCGTTTGTTTAATAATTAAAATAGAGTAAAGTAGTCGGATCGCTCTTCGCCGAAGCCGTGGATATTTTCTTTTCATTGCAGATGTATTCGTTAAGTTAAAATATTACATATTATTTAACGTTTTAAAAGGTAATAAATAAATAGGTACTTTGTTTTTTAGGATGCCAGAAGAAACATAGTTTTTTCATTCAAAATATATTAACCAATAATCTTTCACATGCATATTTATGTCAATTTAAAATGACATATTCACTTAAATTTGTATAGTAACTGAACGGATATCAAAATTTACCGGAGGGTAAACAAAATGTCAAAATTTTGCCGGAACTAAACATCAGTCAACACAATCGTTCCAATGTGAATACAACTAAATAAATAAATATTTTCTAAGAGTTATTGTTACACTAGAAATACTCATGCCGAGTAAACCATGTTTATGTAAAATCTCTGAAAAAATTGGTACGTTTATTTTATTGAAATGTTTATTTTATAAAAAAATTTCTCATTTAAATTGTTTTAGTTTAATTTATGTAATATTTGTTTTATTATTCAATTTTGATAAAATATGTCTATCTTTCTGTAAAATCCGTACACATATGTAAAATATGTTTAATTTATCCCTATAGACCTGTATAGTACCAGCCCCGCTCTGATTATATAACTTAAAAATATGTATTTTCTAGAAAGTAATGATTATGTCTATATCGTGGTTATATTATTTTTATATTCACTAGATCGTAGTAATTTTCATATTATCTTGAAGCCCCGGTACATAAAACGTAATACTTTATTTAGTTGTTCTTATCAGTTTACTATTGTGTGTAATAAAGTATCTATGAAAGAAAAATATGAGCTCATTTAATTGAGCTTTTAAAAATTCATATATGCTATAAACGTTATTTATTTCAACTGAGCGACGTTTGGTCTTTCGCCGCAAATTATGCAAGAGGACTTTTTTATAGGTTTATCTACATACATCAAATCCAGAACAGACATATATACACATCACCTTTTTATACTCATTAAACAATTTACCGACTTACCTAAATAGATTAATATTTGCTGAACTCAATTAGTTTGAGATAATACCCCAGGTGAGATAAAGTTATACGAAGCTTCAACAGCAGTAATTACTGCTTAAGTGAACTATTTAATGAAAATATTATTTGGTTTTCAGGGCCTAACAACAAATGCGATATCAGTTTTCAGTATCTAAATAACACTATTCATCAATAAACAACTGCACTATATTTTTTGATTTTGTAGTAATATATGCATAAAAAATTAGTATTGTATTTTCCATAATATGTATTCTTTTTTATATAGAGTCCTACACTTGCACTTCTAGGATCGATTATTGGCTTCCCATTAAAGTTAAAATTTTCATCCAAAAACAGGTTTAAATTAGGGGAGAATAGAAATCTCTGGAAATTATTTCTGAATATACAAGATGTGCCAAAAAAATTCTACGTGGTTAGGTGACATTTTTTTAAATGGATATCCCGCATTTTTGAATTTTTTAAGTGTTTCAATGGTGCCTATCCACACAGAACTTCTGTGCAGTTGATTTACCATTTACCAACCTTCGCTTAAACTGAACGAAGGTTGGTAAATATTTCAGTTAATATTGCGTAATCCTGTGATATACAGGGTGTTCATAGTTTATTTAACAATTTCGAAAACATAAAGTTAATTTTACACATTTTTCTTAAATGGAATGTATATTTTCACATGGGAGGATGCAGAATTAATTTATGAACTTGTTTTGTATTGATTTTACTAGTAACTCAAAGAATGCACCTTGGATAATTTTCAAAATTGCATTTCTCAACAAACGAATTTCTTGATGTGTCCCCTATAGAAATCAATTTTAGTCAGATCAGGAGATCTTGCACTTGCAGCCCTCCTCTTCCAATCCACCTATTTGAAAAAATTATAATCGTTCTCTCACTGCCAGCAGGTACTGAGCTGTTGCTCCATTGTGCTTCAACCATATCGTATTTCTGTTATCTCACAATAATTAGTTGTAGAAGATTTGGTAGATAATTCTCTAGAATATCGAATATATAGCACCATTAAAATGACCATTAAAAAAAGTAAGGATCAATTACACGATCATCAATAATGCCACTCCATACTTTTAGAGACCATCTATGCTAGATATCGATTTGTCTGAATAATCTGGGATTGTGTAATTTCAATTATATTTACTGCATACGCGCATACATATAGTGTTGCCTACGTACATATGTCTATAATCAGCCATAGATTTGCCACGCTCTACTTATCAGTCATCAGTAAAGCTGGCCGAGGTCACCTGGCCGACAGAGCCGTCATATGACTCATATGTTTAGATCATATCATAATACTTGAATAAGCACAATAAATGGAAATAAATTTTAACAATAATGTTACATTTTATAAAAATTTGTATAAAACTCACCCTTTTAAGCAGATTTATGAAGTAGTTTGGTTGTCGTCATCACAAAGTGGGGAAGATCTATAGTATAATAGCATCAGGTAAGTTTCTACAGCTGTCTCCGTCGGTGATGTTCGCTTTGGTGAAAAAATATGTTTGTATTTTGAAAATGACCGTTCGACATCTACGGATGTAATACAGGCATAAGTAAAACAATCTGTGAACTCACTTAACGAAGTTGTAAATGCACCATCACAAATTTGTCTTAATTTGCTAAAATCAGGATCTTTCTGTAATACACTCTCGAATTTTTCACTAACGCGATTATTTTTTGCGTCATTTATAGCCTGTAGCTGTGTATTTACGTCGTCCACTATTTGCAGCGATTCTACTAACGACAACGAACTATTTTGCAATTTTTCTATTGCGTCGTGTAGTCCTCTATAATTGTTATTAATAGTTTTTAAATCTGTTTCAAGGGAAACGTCTTGAAAGCTTGTCTGGCTTTCCCTAATAGCTGCAGCCTCGTTAGGGTTGAACTGTAGTATCACAGCTTTTATTTGTTGAAAATATTCAGCATAATAAAAAGCCGCTCTCAACCACGTTCCCCAACGTGTAAGAATCGGCTCTGGTGGTTCAGGGATACCAGGACACTGTCTGTGAAATGCTCGAAGCCGTTTAGGAGATTTGAGAAATACTTTTTTTGTATTTGCTATTAATGCATCTACCTCTGGAAAACATTTTTGAATCGTTTCTGCCACAAGATGTAACGCATGCACTTTACACGTAACATGTAAAAACCTACAATTGTCTCTTTGAAGAGAACGGCCTACCACGCGCATTGTCGTGGCACCATCAGTCACAAACATCAATACTTGACTTGTTGAAAGTTCAAATTTTTCGAATGTCTCCAACACCACATGCGTAATTATTTCGCCAGTACACGCACTTAGTCTTTTACTAGATAGTAAAAGTGGAAATGTTGGTTTAAGAGGGTCCAGTACACGTACTATAATATTTAAAATAGAATTTTTTTTACAATATGTCGTCTCGTCAATACATAACCAGAGCCGTGTATTTTTTAATCCACATTTAATCCTATTTACAATGTCTTCACGAACAGCTGGAATATATCTACGTAACGATGTACGACTTGGTAAGTTCACCTGGGGATTGTATTTATTCCAAAACTCCCGAAATGGTTGTTCATCCAGTATGTGTAGCGGAATATTACAGGCTATTAACATTAACAATAAATCAAACATAAACTGAGTTGTCAAAGGCATGCCATTTTTTTTATTTTGATGTTGCACGGTATTGATACGACGACAACAATCCGTTTTGTGCCAGCACATTAAGTCTTGATTGCAAACTTTCAAATTATTTTGCATCCGTCATAGAATAAATCCGGAAATTCACCGATAAATTTATTCACTGTGTCCGCGTACGGTCGTTTTTTACCCTTTGGCGCGTTTGACATGTATAATTTATAGATACAACCTCACGCATTAACCTTTCATATAAGACTGCAGCGCAAATCACTTCTAAATCGGCACGTGTGACGCCAGCGCAAGACCGTGGCTGTACTCTAGCCACCTCGGCCAGCTTTAGTCATCAGAAAACAAGGTTTTATTAAAAAAGTTAGGATTTTGTCAAAATTTACTTTGTACAAGCCTATTTGCACAATTCCGTTTGCTTTTCATAGTCAGCTTCATAATCTTGGTCAAATTGATTGTGGTAACAACTCGTTGGACAGATCCCTCGCAGATGCCTCCATTTTACTAATCTCCCTTCTGATTGGAAGTAGGATTTTCCGTCGGTACTAATAGTATGGACAGCTCATTTTTCTCGTTTCTGATTGACTTAGGTTTCATTGGCTTCTTATATTCCACATTTTCAGTTTCCACAAATCAATTCAACAACATTCTGAGACTCCTGCTATTCTTGATGTCTTCTATCAGGACATTTTTGAATTTTAACTTGCCAATAAACAATAATTTCTTTCTGTTTCTCCTAATACAAATATGATGTCAATATATTCTTCTTTAGGGTACTTCATTGTTATAATATTTACGATAAAAGTAATAGAACTAGCAAAGCTTATTTACGAATGAGACAAATTTTCGCAAACCAGTACCTAAATTTTTATTTTATTTAGTTGCCAAAAAATATGATACAAAACTTCTACGTACCTTATCCACTCAATTTAATTTTGAAACATGGGATCAAATATTCTAATGGTCCACATGTTTTAAGTCAGCTTCAGAGAACTGTAAGGTGTCAGCAGCGACAACCCGTCAACCAATATATATTACAAGCATTGTGTTGCCTTGTAATAGTAGTACCTGAACCTTCGAAGAGTGAGCAAGCAGATTGCAGAGCTTAAGGTCCTTAAAATTTTAAAATTAAGTGAGAAAAGTATGTAGAGGAATATAATAAACTCAATAAATATTATAGTGCTGGAAAAACCAAAATTATTCCATGATCAGTTCCACCGACACAGGGCAAAGTGTTGTATTGTTATTGTGTAGTGACTCAAAAGGTATCAACATCTGTCAGTTAATAACGAAATTCGGCAATAAACACTGCCGAGTGTCATAATATAATAATGACGGCACGAAGTATAAGATCGAAGTTGGAAACAACAATGGCATGTGAATGTGTGGGAATTAAAGAGATTTTGAATGATTTTAAATCAAAGATAGAGGCGTGTTACAATGTTATTTTGCAGCAAAATATAATAATAAATGAAATGCGAGAGGAAATAAAGGAAGTAGAAGAAAATAAATCAGCAGTACTATCTAAAAACATCCAACTAACGTACGCTGAAATTCTTGGTAAGCAGGAACATGTTTTAGTCGTTAAACCCAAAATAGAAAAAGAACCAAATGAAATTAAAAACGATTTAAGAAGTAATATAAATCCAGTGGACTTGCAAGTGGGTTTAAATATCCACAAAAGTACACGCAATGGATGAGTAATTTTAAAGTGTTCAAATGCTGAAGCCCTGAATACTGTAAAGGAGGACATTAAAACGAAATTGGGAAATAATTATGAAATTAATGTTCCAAAAAAAATTAAAGCCAAGGGTTATCATTACTGGTATTGCGGAGGAAGAATTAGCAAATAAAGTAGATGATAAGGAGTCCATTGAGCAGATTCTTAGGCAAAATAAAATACCTCAAGAAGTTGATACTTTTAGGTTTGAAAGTATTTATAAAACAAAAGTGCGCCGTGATGTTGCTTGAGGTTTGTGTTTTTTTTTTTCAATATATTATATATCTATATTATGTAAACTAGTACCAGTTTGTAACTATTATTTTTATATCTATTATTTTTTTTTAAGTACATACTATCTATCTATTGATAAATAAAGAATATCTTATCTTACCTTAATTCAATTTTTCCAACTTCAAAAACAAAGTGAAGTAATAGTTGGAGAGAATGTGTCGCCGCGAAACATTTTACTCGTCTGAGGACGGCTTTAATGAACATTGTTCAGAACATTTAAAAACTATCTAAACTACATTTTATCGGCAGGATATTATCTAGTTTATTATTGCAGCAAGAGTTTACTTATTTTCAGTTTTTTTAGTACAGAGTCTTATTTATGTTCAAGTGTCGATTTACTAGTTTATTTCTTTGAAATAAAGTAAAGACAACCAACTATATATGGGAAAAAAGTCTGCTGGGTACTTATATAAAAGGGATAAGTTTACGATGACTTTTTTGTTCACACACTAAACGTCACTAGTATAGATATGTATCTGATATATAGAAAAACTCAGTATCCCTCCAGAAAGAGCATAAAAATAAAAATTTTAATGCATTTTTAATTTTATATAGCAATAAAACGTAAGCTGTTGGTTTTCCCTGTGAATTTTATAACTTCTGTATTTAAATCAGCAGGATATGAGGAACAAAACTTTAAAAATTACATTTCGATTGTTATTTACAATAGACACTAATAAAATTGTCATATTTATTATAAAAGGTGATTAAGTTTGGTGTTATTTGATTGCCTGTTTTAACGTAACTGAATTATTTTAACTTAAGAACCAAAATACCATGTTAAAATAATTCAGTTGCATTAAAATAGGCAATTAAAACCAAACCTGTAACAAAATTTTAAATAAACACATATTGTAATGTAAAATAACCATAACTGTGTTTTAAAATATTATATTAATTGTAGTTCTTTGATGATGGTGAACGTTAGAAAAAAAAACTAGTGTGTATCTGCCCAAACTTCCCCAAAAGCCATGTCAAATATTATGAAGTCTTAATAAATTTAAATTTTTTAAGTGATTTCTAAAACCAACAATTCTTGTTACGTGATAACATCTGCGCCTATGAAAGAATGTAGAATAAAATCCTTAAGAAATAATATTTAGTTTAAGCAACCACAAATTTAGCCCTATAATAGGTAAATATTAATAGTCCGTTTAGACTGTTATTTCAGCAGCTCATAAAATACATCAGTTTTGGTAGTTTCAGCTGATATAGAAACTTATAGACCCCCTACCATGCGGTTACGACATGGGGTTGTCTTCGATGCATATAATTTCATTAGAATGACGTGCGGTCGTCGATTTGTATCAGGCCATAATTCTCGTTTTTTGACAAGAAGAAACATTTATTATTTGTATCCAACAAACTGTCCACTAACAAATGTGTACATAAATTTCTTACTTTTTTATATTTTCCTAATAATAATAAACTACAACAGTAATTCATAAAGAATGAAAATCGGGTAAACAATAAAAGCTTCCTCAAAACCAAATGTGATAGATTAGGGAGAGTGAGATAGGTGAAAACATTTTAGTTCTGAGCTATTTAATGATACACAATTATATTATTCAAGAGTATTTTTTTCAATATCTACAATAAGTCAAACAAAAGAAAGTATAAAAATGAAGAAAAGATAACGAATTCAGTTTATGAAGCTAAAATGTGATATAATTAAAATATCAGTATTCAATATGTCCGCCATCGATTTTCGTACCATAATACAAACGTTGTTGGAAATTTTCACGAACTACCTGTAATATCTGTGGTATTATTCGACTATATTTCCGCACAATTCGTGCATCAACGCCTCCAAATTCTAAGACCATGCTACTAGCATAAACTTTAGTTTCTTTGGTTGGGAGATTGTCATCTTCCTCTAAAACTTGGGTAATCATGGGATATATATCATTTTACAATAAACTGAGATATATTAAATAATCTGGGAAAAGGGATTTATATGATCTCCTAGAACTCCCACCCAGACATTCAGTTTTTGCTGTCTTTAGGTATGATGATATTCCCCGTAGAGATGAAGGTTTTCCTCATACCAATATGTGCGGTTGCATCTATTGACTGTTCATTTAAGAGAAGATGAACTCTCAATTGAAAAACAGATATTGTACAACAAATTTGGATTTCCTTGAAAACGATGAAACACGATTTCATACAATTGTACTCGACGATCATTGTTATCTTCATTCAACTGTTGTAAAAGCCTAATCTTATAGATTTTTGTGCGTCTAAGAATTGAATACTAGTTTTAGACATTAGAAACTTAAGACAACTGCTTACATCTTGAAGCACATAGTAGTCGGTCGGGGTTTGCCTGTTTTTACCTGGGCGGAGTCGATTTGGCAAACAGCCCCACGGAATGACGACTTGAAATTGCTTATCAGCAGAAATTTGTTGGGAGCCGATTCCGTCCCGGTAAATGTGCGCACCCAAATTCGTCTTATAAACGATGTTATTCGGTACTTCTCATCGACCATTTAAAATGAACAAACGCTAAGCATTTTTAAAACTAGACAGGAGCAATAGGACACTATAGACCGCTACCTGGTAGGAATTTCGTCCGCATTCAAAAGAATTTTCATTACAATTATAGCCATACTAATGCGCTTATTCGATTCCACTCTGGAATTCTTACTAGTCAGTGCGGGTCCATTCCATCCGGCCAAATGTGCTTCAAGCTTAACACTTTTAGTTTTAGTCTGATTCACCTCGAGATGTCCAAGCCAATTGAACAGCTTCATTGGTGACAGTACGTATGTGATTGCATTTTTTATTGCTAACTGAACCAGATTCATTAGTTATCATATTTTCTTATCAGTTTCATTACATGCTTAGGATGAACATTTTTACCAGGAATCCTTTATTTGAAAATTCGACTAGCGGCTCTAGCGCAATGTTTAGGTTAGTTTAGATTTTTGTGAGTGGGTCTTTGTAGATCCTCGACTGCGATCATCAGCATGCCTATTGTGGCTCATTCCTAATTATATCTCACCCAATAAGTTCAGTCTCTTAATGAAACTGATAACTTTATTGGGTGGGCAGTTGCCCTTTGCCAAATATTGAGAATCGGATCCTCTTCACAGCGGGACAGGTGCATAAGACGTGGTTTGCCTTCTCATCATCCTTCAGGCATATACGATAATCGACGTTTTCCGCTAGTTTATGCAGATGATAGTTTAGTCGGCAGTGCCTGGTATATAGGCCTATTAGAGTTTTCAGGTTTACCCTGTTTAACTCTAAAAGTTTCCTAGTTCTTGATGTCAAAGGGTATTTTATAAACGTCCTCGAATGAACCAATCCTGGTAAATCTTACCAACACTGGAGAGTTTTCCTTTCAGCCCAGGTTGAGATAGTCATCTTAGCAGTACTTGAAGATATGTCAAGTATCGGTTCTGGTCTGATGATTTGTGATCCCGCTCCTTCTCTAGCCAAGGAGTCGGCTATTTCGTTATCTTCCATACCAGCGTGGCCGGCTATTCAGACCAGTCATTTTGTTGTTTTTGTTCAAATAATTTAGAACTTTCTGGCAGTTCCATACCGTTTTAGAGTTACATCGGTAGGAGCCAAGAGCTTTTATAGCTGCTTGGCTCTGAGATTTTTTTTTTTGATCTGCGTGTAAGATGTATATATTCCAGCCTTCGCACACATAGTTCAACGGTATGAACCTCGGCCTGAAAAATAGTTGCATTACTACCTAGGCTTGAGGATATCCTCACCTTTGGTCTGTAGCTATGTACTCCGGCTCCTGTTTCCTCAGGAGTTTTGTGTCGTCTGTAAACCAGCAACTGTATGCCCTCAGTAGGTCGGCCTTATTCCGATCCCACTCATTTCGTTGAAGTCTATATATTGCCCACCTGGCCACTCTCTCCAATATATATATATATATATATATATATATATATATATATATATATATATATATATATATATATATATATATATATATATATATGTTGTTTTTCAGGTTTTCGCGGGTGGTGAATGTTAAATTCGTTTTCCGGGTATACTCCCGCGTAGGTGATACGCCCCGAGAGGGACCGTGGTTGTCTGAACGACGTTTCGGCAGAATCTCATCTGCCATCTTCAGGTTCTAACAGATAACTGCTTACTGCGGCTTCTGGTAACTCGAACTGAAAATTTTCAGTTTAGTAAGCAGTTATCTGTTAGAACCTGAAGATGGCAGATGAGATTCTGCCGAAACGTCGTTCAGACAACCACGGTCCCTCTCGGGGCGTATCACCTACGCGGGAGTATACCCGGAAAACGAATTTAACATATATATATATATATGTATATATATATATATATATATATATATATATATATATATATATATATATATATGTACATATATATATATATATATATATATATATATATATGTAGGAGGTGGTAAGTTCAGGAGGATTTCCATTGCAGCTGACGGTGTGGTGCTAATTACTCCCATTACGGTCGGTCAAGCATGCTAATTTCTGTAATCTAGAGAGTTTGGCTTTGGTCGTCCGTTGTGATCCTTTCGGCCAACAAACGATGGATCCGTATATTATCGTTGGTCTGATGGCCGTGACATAGATCCAGTAAATGTGTTGGGGTCCCGTACCACAGAATTTACCACAAATACGATGATATGTCCATAAGGACAGTCTTGCTTTGTGGATTACCATTTCCAGATGGGAGTTCCAATTAAGTAATTTATCTAGAGTGATTTCTAGATATTTCACCTCCTCCGCAAATGTAACAGTTTCACCCATTAAGGAGGGCGGCCTTAATTCCTCCAGCTTCCTTTTCCAGGTTAATGGTACTTACTGCTTTTTGAGGGTTCACAGACATCTGTTCCCTATCATACCAGTTTCTCACTGCATCCAGTGTCTCTAGGCATAATCATTATTTCGATAATACAATTTTAAAATGTCTTTCTTTTCATCTAAATAATAAACAATTATTACCAAATTATTTGACACATTCGCCCTTGATGTACTAAGCAACACAATAATAATTGTATTCATTATTGAAATAAAACTTCGCCTACATTTTGTTGCATCATTGAATAAACATAGAGAAATTAAAATGGATAGAGCAGTCAATTTTTAAAGCAACATTGCTATAATATAAACGTAAACATTCATTACACTAAAATAATATTAGAAATATTGATGCCAAAATACAATTTTTTTTGAAATTCTAAATCAAGATAGAATAAAAATAAACACACTAAGAAATCACAATTTTTAAGAGCGATAAAAATCACTTTTGTTTATTTTGTGCGAAAATAAAATAAACAATAGTCTTGTTAATGTAGAAAAGAGAATTCACAAAATGTGATGCTTTCATAACCTGTAGCGTTCCTAAGTATTCAAGCTAGTTTCCTACATCCCATATGTCTGACTCTCCCAATTGATATAATTTTATTAAGCTGAAACTACTGAAACGTTATGGCGTCGTAACGATAAATCTTTGGGATATCAATTTCTGTTTAAATTTGTATACGACGACAAGACACTATCAAAGAGGAAGCACCAACAGTTACTGATTCATTCCCCTTTGAAGCATCACGCAAGAATAATGTAACAATCAAAGGCGCGCTACGGGGGGTTGCGTCGGGACTCTTTAACACACACGATGAATCGTTCTTCAGGAAGTGATAAATTGATTTGATTCTATGCCTACTGGGTGTCTAAGAAAAGACTATGAAATAATTATATTAGGCGTGGGCAGGTGAGAATTAACAAATTTCGTAAAAGTAAATATTTTATTAATAATAGAGAAAAGCACCTCAATATGGGACTAACTCCCACAATAAGATTAATAGTCCAGTCAGAGACCTGAGGCTCATAAGCATGAAAAGGGGGCCTTTTTTTGGGTGACATTCAGCTAACATCATTCTTGAAAAATAGCGGCCATATTGAAATTTCTTGTTAACTGGATCTCGTGAATTAAAAGAGATGGCGAAACTTTTAACAAAAAATGCGCGATATTGTTAATTTTAGTTTTTATTATATTTGTCGTAACTTACTGTTTCTAAGATATATTGGAAATACAGTAGCCATATATAAATTCGTTACTGGCTTTATTTCCGAAACTATTAGATATAGATGAAAATGTCTTATAAAAAAGTGCTCAATATTATGAGTTCTACATCTTTAGTCTATAATTGAAACAAGTGAGTTCGCATCGCGCTAGTAACTTTTTTAACGTGGATATTGGACCATTGTTCAACTGAGTTATGTGGATAAATTCACCTCCAATTGTTTCTTCTTAATTGTTTGTGTTTTTGCTATTTTAAATTAGTTATTAAAAGTATTTATAATTGAATATTTTACATACTGAATGCTGAAGACGTTGAATTCATAATAAGTCGATCCTAAAATGAGAAGACGAGTGAAAAACTTTTCTCAAGTGTTTGATGGGTTATGTTCTGTTTTTAAGCTGCATTGCCATTCTGATAGTTCTTTTGCAGTCCAAAAAAAGTATTACCAATAACGTCTTTTCTCTATTGGATTGTAATTTATTCAGTTAACATAAATTTGTCTTAAATTATTTGCAGTTTGGAGAAAGAAAAATTTTTCGTTTTCTTTAGATAGAGATAACATGCTAGGTGATGTGTCACCGCGTAAATATTTTCATGCACACATGACAAAATATCTTAGCCTGTGGTTTTTATGGCGAGTTTGGTGACTTTAAAAATTAATACGAGGAGGGCTAAAAGCATTGGTAAATGTAACACTAACAAACACATGTACATATTTCTAACTAGCGACCACAAGGGTGAAAGTGTATTACTAATATTGATGCACACACCAAAATATTTGCCGTCTTTCAGCAGCAAGTATTGATGGTTACATCACCGCTAATTTTTTTTAAATACTGTCACATCTCTGTGATAAATATTTTTTTCTTAGTGTCGTTTCCGATGGCACCTGAATATTGCGATACTGCCCACTAATACAATGTTGCAAAAATTGTCTAAATAGTAGATAATGTGTAATATTATCACTCACACAATTTTATGACTCTCTGACGAAATGTGTCCCTTAATGTTTGCTTTAAGTTTACACTTTTTTTAAGGCTTGTGCATCTGTGCCGTTAAATTGCAACTCCGGGAAATCACTAATCCACAAATTTACTTTATCCTCTAAAGGAATTGAACAAGACATTTTAAGAAAGTTAACCTCTGTTGTCTTTAATTTCGCACTGTTTTCATATCTACATGTTATTCACGTTTTAAAAATGTTACGTATTTAGAGTACATTCAGTATGGGGCAGTCGGTGTAAACATGATAGCCAAGGCGGATCCGCCTATACCTATCTATGCATTCACATTGCTATTGGACACTCGACAACAATGAGCATTCCTGTCAAGATAACGGTCAGTAAGTAAATATGTTTTATAACTGCAAGCCGTTCAATTACCTGATGAAAATCTTTAATTTTTTGTTCCCATTTTCATAAACTATTTATTGCATGGTAAACAAGAATATTTTATTATTTCATATTGTTTGGGAATGTTTCATTAGGTGTTTACAGTATCAATCTACGTAAGTCGTCTCGGGAATTTATCGCTACCTCGCGATCTCTAGGTATAACCAACATGCTTACTTATTAAAGAGGACTTGTTAAAGCTGCCTTTGAACCTATTTGCAAGGTCTCAAATACAAAAATGCACTAACTGGTGAAAAATTGCAGCAGAGCGTGGATGGAAACCTGCAACTTACTTGGGAGAAAAACTACCAAATACTGCAGTAGACATTCAGGGAGAACAAAATGATAATAGTGATGAAGATGTTTGAGCTGCTGAGGAGAATTCGCAAAAGACATTATTTATATAAAAACATAAATTTTATTAATTAATCGGAGCTTACTGAGTTTCTGTGAATATTTTTCCCCCTTTTTTTCTGAGTATATTTGCATAAGTGTTTTTATACATAATTTAATTACCTTTTGCTCAATTATTTGATTTTGGTCTTTTTTTCTTGGTTTTGGTACTGTCATTTATATTTGTAAAAAACAACTTTTCTTTTTTTATTATTGTATCCAGTTTGTACTTTCGTTTTTTAACTTTACTTAGCAACACAATTGTTTATAGATATTCCATAAATATTTTTTGTATTTAATGACTTATTATTGGTAATGAATTAATATGATTTGCTTGCTGCTTACCTGAATATAATTATTAATAAGAATGAAAATAGCACACATTAATATTAGGTCAATTTTCACAGGTTTTAATGATTTTTCTAATTTGGTACAAGAGAAAGATTTTGATATAGTTATGGTTACTGAAATTTGGCTTTCTGATGATGTGGAATCGCAAACTATATCAATACCTGGTTACAGATTTTTTTCGTAAAGATAGAAGAAGCAGAGGTGGTGGTATTGGTGTTTATGTCAAACTTTCATATAATAATGTTCAAGAATTACATTTTGATTTTGCGGTAAGTGACCAATTTGAATGTCTATTTATTAAAATTAAATTACGATCTTTTACTCTAGCTATAGGCTCATTTTATAGACCTCCTAATACAAACATTAACACTTGTATCAATGATCTTGATAATATATTATCCACGGTTTGTCCTGCAGTTGATGAAGTTGTCTGCCTCGGAGATCTTAATGTAAATTTTTTAAATTTGTATAATCCTGTAGAACTTTGCTTTCAGTCATATAACTTTATACAACTTATAAACGAGCCTACTAGAATTACTGATCGCTCCAGCACACTGCTTGATCCTGTGTTCATCTCTAATAGTGAACTTGTTAACTCATTCGGTACTCTTGCCACTGATGGGATATCCGACCATAGAATGGTATTTTGTGATTTAAAAGTCAATAAAATAAAAATGAAACCAAAACTTGTAACTTTTCGCTGTTTTAAACATTTTGTCTTAGATAATTTTTTGGCTGATTTATACAACCTCCCTTGGCTTAATATTATTCATGAAAATAATATTGACAATAAAATTAATTTATTTAATTATTTTATAGTTTCACTTTTTGATAAACATGCTCCAATCAGGCATGTTAAAGTTACTAAGCCTAAGGCCCATTGGTTAACTCCAAATTTAAAATTAATTATGAAAGAGCGGGATAAAGCCCTTCAGAAATATAAACGCACTGATTCTGATACTGATAAGATATATTATAAAAATTTACGTAATTATACTTTAGCTATGGTCAGGCGAGAAAAGAAAAGTTATCTTGAATACGTAGCTTCTCAGAATAATTCTAAAAAAGTCTGGGCAGCGCTTAGATCTCTCAATGTTCGCTCTAACAATCAGCTTACTCTACCTAATGAACTAGCAGATCCTAATGCAATTAATAATTATTTTGCGTCTTTTATTCAGAATATTTCTAATATGTGCAACGATCAAATCAACTTTTACAACAACCATAAGTATAATGAAAATAATATTTTTTCCTTTACACTTACATCTGTAAAGGAAGTCAACGAAATTTTAAATAATATAAAAACAGGGAGCCTATGGTGCTGATAATATATCGTCTACTATGTTAAAGTATTGTAGTCCTTTCATTGATCCTTTTATTACTCATATAATTAATTGTTGCATTGAGCAAAAATATTTTCCTGATTTATGGAAAACTGCTATTGGCATACCTTTACCTAAAAATAGTAATCCAAATTCATTTTCAGATCTTAGAATTATTAGTATCTTGCCTACTATATCCAAAATTTTTGAAAAAATTTTATATAATCAGATTTTTTCATTATTTTATTTCTCATAATCTCTTACCTGATTCTCAATGTGGTTTTAGGAAAGGATATAGTACGGCTATAGCTTTATCCACCGTTACTGATGATTTAATTAAGGCTCAGGACGAAGGATTGGTTAGTGTGCTGGTGCTATTAGATTTTTCTAAGGCTTTTGATACTATTAACCATAGTCTTCTTTGCTCCAAACTTAAATATTTTGGTTTTGATGACTCCTCAGATTTGCTTATCAGCTCTTATTTATATGGTCGAATGCAGAGGATTTCCGTTGGTAACGTACTTTCTTCCAATATTAACATACTTTCAGGTGTACCACAGGGATCAATTTTGGGTCCTTTACTTTTTATTATTTATATCTCTGACATCATAAACGCAGTAAATATGTGTAAAATTCAAGCATATGCTGATGACACTCAGTTGTACTTTCACTTTAATGTAAATGATCATGCTCATGCAGCTGACGTCATCAACTCAGAATTGCAAACCATTAAACAACTTTCTGATGAACATGACTTAAAATTAAATTCATCCAAATGTAATTTAATTCTTTTTGGGAACAAAAACAGAAAATCTTTTTTAAAAGATAATTTAATTATTAAAATAGACGGTGTGTCCGTGCCAATTGTAGATCATGCAAAAAATTTGGGAATAATTCTTGACACCAATTTACGCTTTAAAGAACACACAAAAAAATTACTGAAAAAATCCTACTCATCGCTTAAATTAATATTTGCTAGTCGGGATATTCTTAATTTTAAATTAAAAACAATGCTGTGTGAATCACTTGTTCTTTCCCATTTTAACTACTGTGATTTCATATATGGACCATGTCTTGAACAGTTTGAGAAAAATAGAATACAAAAGGTTCAGAACTCATGCTGTCGGCTGATTTATGGACTAAAAAAATTTGATCACATTTCGCATAAAATTAGAGATATCAAATGGCTTAACATGGAAAACCGGAGAATCCATCATTTGGGAAATTTTATACATAAAGTTTTAGGTACACCCACCTCTTCAGTTTTGAAAAATAAATTTGTTGTGCGTTCTAACATACATTCTAGGAATATTAGATATAAAAATAAATTCACAATGCCACATCATCGGACTGCTTTGTTTCGGAGAAGTTTCACATTTAATGCTATTAATCTGTACAACTCTCTTCCAGAAGAATTTAAATTATTTAATTTTAACAAATTTAAGTATAAATATAAATTGCACCTCTTCAGTAGGCAGTAAACATAATGAATTGGTTATATATTTCAGTACCAGGCCGTCAAAGAAAGGAGAATTGAAAGGTAAATAAATAATGCATATGGTAATTATTCTTTTTCTTTTTTTTTGTATTTTGTATGGAGTGATATATATATTTTTTATTTACTTTCTCATTTGAGGAGAGATTTACAACCTCTCATGGTTGAGTATGAATAGCTTGTAGCTAGACTTCGCCATGATTTGTTTGTGATCTATTCTCTTTCAATAAATTTTCTCGATTTTGTGTACTTACTTTTTTTAAAGCAATAAAGTCGATTTATTATTATTATTATTATTATTATAAATAATTAATTTTCTCAGATTTACGAAAAAATAGCTAGATTTTGATCCTGAATAATTTTTCTTATTAGCGAATTGTCGTATTTCTCACAGAAAAGGTACTTTACCCAAAGATAAATTAATTTTTGCCTCATTCATTAATCATTACCATGGTTCAAACAATTTTGAAAATTCTGAACTGTACTGAAAATTTGTTTCTGACGAGTAGGACTGAGCCCTAAATATCAAACGTGCACTTAAAAATTGTTGGTCATTGACACCTACCATTTCCACAATTCTTTAACACACAATACACATTGCGTACTAAATTATTAGACATAGTACATTGAAGGAAGACAGAACAGTTAGATGGAAAATTAATTATTTTCTATCCTAATGCTTATGTTCATGAGCGATGGCTTACCTGTCTCTAGTTTACATTATCACGTTGCCATTTAAGAGTTACATGCCTAATGATTCAGTACATAATGTTTATAGAAACATATTTGCATAATATTTTGTAGACAGTATCCTTTAACCCAGATAGACCTGAAACTATTGTAAAATTTATTTTAAACTAACAGACCTTTTTTTTTTCATTCATATGGCTAAATATATCACGAGAAAAATGAATTAAGTCAAAAAGTCATACAGTTTTTGAAAAAACCACGTTCCTTTTAAAAGGATGGTAGGGCTTCATATTACCAACCACTTATATTCAATTATTTTATTCATTATTAGTTACAGAATACATTATAACATTAACTACTGTTTAGTATGATATGAATGAAAACAGTACTTAGGATGAAGTGTAACATTACATTTAGTACATTTAAAATTAGCTTTCTTCCGACAAAAAACACAAAACGTTTGATTTTCTTGATAATTTATTAGATGGTCGATGCGATCGTATCTAGAATGCTCATGCAAATGTATTGACTTTTTGGAGGGACCTCTTTTAGTAATCCATTTATGGCTTTCCAAAATGTTGGTTGCAAGAGATCGCCGAAATGAAATTTGGTCAAGTGTTCCATTATTGATGCGATGAAGCTGCCAGGCATTCTGAATAGCAACTTCTACACAGTGTACAAATATTGGAAAATCCCATTTTTTTCCACGAATTGATGCACGGTATAAGGATATGTTTTGGTCGCACCTATCGACACCTCCCATATTATTATTGTATAGTTTCACTAAATTAGGTTGTGGTACATGTATATGTTGCTTTTCGCTTCTAGAAAATCTCTTCACATTATTCAGTGGAAAGATGGATGCAGAATTAGTTGCAAAACAAGTGACATTATTGTCATTCCATTTACATATGAGAACTTCGCTATCTTCGGCAAAGCTATAATCATATGTTCTTCTGGACTGTTTTTTCATAATTTTTGAGTCAGCTAGTGGATGTGCAGGTACACGATTTTCTCGTATGGTACCTGTAGCTCTGATGCTCCTATTTTTTAATTCTTCCATCAATTGCATAGATGTAAAAAAGTTGTCCAAAAAGAAATGATATGGAAGTTTGTAATTCAATAAAGCTAACACATCTGCATATTGTAGAATGACATTACCGCCCAGACCCATATCATATTTTGACGGCAAATTGTCATTCTTCCCTTGATAAGGTTCCATCCAGGTAACATAACCAAGCCGTGTTGTTCCCGTCCACATTTTATAGCCCCATCTAATGGGTTCACCACGAATAAATTGTTTGAAGCCATGACGCCCAAAATAAGGCACCATGGCTTCATCAATACTGTGAAATTCCTCAATAGGACTATACTGCAAAAAGTTCTGGTTGATTCTGTTTAGCAATGGTCTCATTTTTGCAAACTTATCAGCTTGATCCAAATTTGTGTTGTCACAACAGTGAATATATTTCATCAGGGTAGAAAATCTATCTCTAGACATTGCAGACGTTACAAGCTTATTATTCGAATCATCGGCATTTTCCCAATACATCCTACGTCTTGATACAGTTGAATAACCACTAAAAATTAATATACCAAGAAAACTATACATTTCATCAGCAGTTATATCGGGATTTTCGTTTTTTTGATTAGCGTACCTATTTGAATGTTCTACCAACATTTCAATTATCGAGTTATCAAAGAAACAACAAAATAACTGATAAGGTGAAAGATTATTTTTGACAGTAGGTATATCACACCATGGAGAAAAACTGTTTGTCATATCTCTTTTCACCCATTTGTAGTTTTTTTCTTTTTTTGTTATTGGCCTGCTACAAACATCATGTTCGCTCTGGAAATGCGAAAGCGGCAAATCATTTTCGCTTTCAAAACCATCATCCCGACTATATGAAGCAATATCAGCTTCGGCACGTAGCTGGCTTCCAGGAAGATTGTTTATATTGACTTCATTTTCTTCCCCGGAATCCTCATCTGTTATGTCATCGTTGGCGTTATCAGGGGGAAATATTACTATACCCGGAGGTGGCTCTGAAATATTTTCAGGATCTTCTAATTCTTCCAGAACTTCATGAAGTGTTAATGCACGACATCTGTAACTGAAAGAAAATAATAATAATTATGCATCGGTCAGAAAATGTGAAATATATTCAGCGGTAGCCTGAAATCCTGCCATCATTTTAAAAGGATGGCCGTGTTTCAATCCCCATTACAACTAAAAACAACAACATAACCTTATTTTGTTTATAGTTATTATTTAGTGAATCATTTTCAACGAGTATTTCAATTGATTTGAATGTTTTGTAAAAATAACATAAAAAATATACTTACTTCCACAAATCCATGTCAAAATCCACAAAAACAGTGAACAATTAAGAGTCAATAACTCGTCGATTTTATTATTTAGCACATAGGTAAACAGTCCCCTCTTATAATATTCTATAACTAAACTCATGCATGAGGCGACATCTCTCCTAGAATAGCTTAAACTAGCGAAAAAAATGTTTCTTTGTAAGATCCTTTTAAAAGGATAGTAGGGTATCTGGGTTAATTAATTATTCCGCATAATTTTGAAACACCCTATGCATATTTTAAGTAAAAGCAATTATTGTAATACTAGTGTTTTTAAAACTACATTAAGACAGCTTTATTCAATGTTAATTGGTTCTATATATCCAAAACCAACCTCCAAATACGCTACTGATCTACAAATAAAGTAACATCACTAGTTTTAACGTTCGTAAGTTGTCGTCGCCCTTAGGGCACGTATTCGTCTATTGTTCTGTAGAATTGTACCATTCCTTAAGCAATTTGTTACTGCTACTTCCACATGGTGGTTTCTTTAGTTGAAACATGAGGAACTGTAGAAGTAAACATTTACATAATTCAAAGATATACGACATGCTTATTAATTCGATTCTCATGTTAATGCTAATCTAATAGAAGTTAGGTAATTTAAGTTTCAAATGTAAACGCTAACTTAAAATATTGTTTAACTAACTGATGGCTTTAGAAGTTTAGTCGACTAATTTTATAATTATGTGAACTACTTGTTACTAAGAACGTACATAATCAGGGTAATGGTAATGGAACGCCTTCATTGCTAAAGAAACAATATGTAAAGACAGATACACCAAAGTTAAGCACAAGGGTGTAGGTAATTTACAACAATAAATCATTCATTATATTAAAGAACAACGTTTTTAATTTTCTCATCAGATGTGTTGACGGATGTACAGACATATATCTCTTGGAAAATAGATAAGAGAGATTCAGAAAAGTCCAATACGTATATATATATATATATATATATATATATATATATATATATATATATATATATATATATATATATATATATATATATATATATATATATATATATATATATATATATATATATATATATATATATATATATATATATATATATATATATATATATATATATATATATATATATATATATATATATATATATATATATATATATATATATATATATATATATATATGTACAGGGTTATGTGGAAGATTTAAAAAAAAGATAATAATACGAATACGATTGAATGATTGAATCAAACGTACCCCTCTCAAAAATCCACATTTTTTTCAAATGACAAAATAATGCTCAATTAACAATAGCTGCTTGTGTGTCAGTACTGCCTAAATAATGAGAAGTTGGTCATCAAGTTATAAAGAAGGCAAAATTCAACCAATACTTTCCAAAAACTTTTTCTGGGGTTAGACAATCTTATTTCCAACTTATTTTGCCTCCTCTTAACTTTTGTTATCTGCCCTAGATTAGCGAAAAAAAGTATTGAAAAAACTATTTAGCGGTCCACTAAATGCAACTATAGTAAATGGGTAGTTTTGCCTTACAAAAGGTAGGGTAGTTTTCATTTTTATTAGGATCATAGAGTTAGGGATCCTGAACAATATTTCATGTTTACCCCCTACTCGTCACCCCAGTCGCACTGCCGTCTTGAAAACATGGCAGTCAAAATAAGTTTTTGTACAACGTCTATCCTCCGGTACGTTCTAGGGTAGTAATAGTTATTGTGTATCAGGAGGCAATTCCTTAAAATTTTTGTCTCAGCGTTTATTTTGTGAGATGAATAATTTCCGAGTAACAGTAAAGTAAAGGAGGGATAATTCCCAGAAATGCGCCGTTCACGCCTGAATTTCTTTAATGATTGTTGCCTAATAGATACACTACGACTACTTACAGTGTATATTAACTATTAACCAACTAATTTTAACTCATTTCTACACCACCATGAGGTAAGAGTTAACGGCGCGATTTTTGTGGTATTCCCCATAGGCTTAATCTACAGCTGCTCTGAAAGTATTTATAATAATTTTGCATTTTTGCATTTGAATGATCCAGGTCGATAGATGTCTAGTTCCTCGAATTGACTGTGGTCCGTGTAAGCGTCTGACTGCAGTTTTCATCATCTCCACATATAAATAACTCGTGGTTTTCTCGCTGGCATCGACTGAATAACTATTATAAACGAGACTGTGTTTAAACCATGGTGGCTGCGTATGTATTGCACCTAATTTTTTGTAGATTGATCCAGGAGAATCGTTGTAATGCCAAATGACTCGATGTCCATTACATGTATGCTGTTATTTTCAAAATCAATGTTATCCAGTGGCATGAAAGCACTGTAGAGTGATAATTTTGTGTCTTTGCTCATTCCTTCTTCTGAAGATAACAATAGAACACATGAAGCAGATTCTTTTGAGATATTCCTCTTTTCTTCGATCGATTTCTTCACGATGCAAATACTCTGGAAGAGCATAAGCATGCGAATGGTAACATCTTAATACTGTAATTGACTGATGTCTGTAGAATTACTTTCTTCTTGCGTTTGAATTTGACAGAATCGAAATTTTTACCAGTTATTCTGGACATCAAAACACTAACAATTTCCTGGGACATTTGATTTTTCATCGTCATTGCTGAGGAATATCAATACATTGACTATCGGAAAAGGAGGATGTTGAGGAAACCAGTCAAGGATTATTTTCAGGTCTTTATCGTCGCAAACGATTTGAGATGTTCTCATGTCTATATGTTGGTCATTTGTTGCGAAGAAATGCCGCAAAATTTATCATACATTGTGTAAGTATATCATCACCAAAGTCCACGATGCAAGTCGCATTATGTCTGTTTTATTGTCATATAGGACCAAATGCCTGACCAAGACTTGTTGGAGAGCCTAACCATTGTGAGCAGGATTTCTTTTTTTGTATAGTCAGCATATCCTGTAAATATAGGTGTGTAGATTTTGCATAATAAAATAACCGCTCGCATGGAAGAAAAGCAGCATTTTTTGTATTGTATAAAGACGGAGTTGCCAGTTGCCCATTCACTCTGCCTCAATAAAATGCTTTAATAAATTATCATCCAAAGATACTGTACCCACAGTTTTGCGGTGGGACAATTGTCCATATTTGTGATTACCACTTTGAGTTTTCGAGTGATAATTTGGAATGTAGCTGTTTCGTTTGCCATAAGGATTCCAGAGTTATCGTGATCGCTAAGCAAATATTCCATTGTAACATCTGCGTCAAAATAAGTTATCGTTTTACTGGCAAATGCTTCTACGGATACAAATAGTGTTATTAAACTGGTAAAAACTAGATTTTAACAGTTAATAACATGTAATTATATGTATATCCGAGAATTTATTAACAATCCAGATGGAAACGAGGTGACTTTAAGAATTATAGAAATATTCTCTCCGTTACATTACTGTTAGTCAGAAACTACTCATCTGATAAAAAAGTATAATATTCATAATACCTATTTTTACCCTAGGACGTACTGGGAGAAGATATTGCGAAAAAGCTTATTTTGGCCGTCATGTTTTCAAGATGGCGGTCCGAGAAGGGATTATTGTTCAGGATCCCTAACTTTATGATTCTACCAAAAATTAAAACTACCTGATCTTTTGCAAAGCAAAACCCTTTTTATGCCTCCATTGATTGGATTACTAGAAATCTTACAACAAATACTTAATATGATCACCGTTTATATGCAAATAAAGATTAATTCGTCGTAAAATGATAAACTGCCTTATTTGCAACATTTCGGCATATTTTCAAGGGAATTAGGTGCAATTTGAACATGTTTTTCCAACTTTCTATTGCACATGATTGGAATATACCATAAAAAATATTCACACAGTGTTATGTCAGGAGAATGTGGTGGCAAGTTTACCGAAGTATCATGTGCTCTATCGATCCTTCTATTTGACAACATTTGATATAAATGTTGTTGGACATTTATAGTAAAATATATGGGTGTCTCGTCATATATAAATCACACATCTAGGGTAAATAGGCCAATAATAAAATTACCAATGATTCATACCGTAAAATAATTCTGAAAATGTAGTTTCGATCATTTAAAAATGGTTTGTTTGTTGGCAGAGGGAATTGAAATTGTTGGCATATATGATGTTAAACAACAATATGATGGATGAATGGCTATTGTTCTTAATCACCGATTCCCTGCATTTATTTGGGTTTCGTAATCCTAAAATACCAGTATAAGTGTTCATCAGCAATTAATTGAAAACTATTTTGATCGTAGAATACAGTTCTATGAACTATATGTCCAATTTACTCAAAGCGTGAAAGATATGTCCAATTTACTTAACATTTAACAATATGAATATTTTTTAAAGGGTTTAGAATAAACATAATTATCATTTAAAAGAAATTTAGGTAAAAAGTTTTAAAACTGACACCCTACAAGTTTGTATAAAATAAATTGTTTGCATAATTTTAAATTTAGAAGTCTATAGCTAAAAGAATTTCAGTATTATTTTAACATAGCTGTGTTAAGAGAAGATTAAGTATTATTACCTGCCACACATTGTCCACATTTAATGTGTGATTTATTGACCTCTTTTATGCCGCATACGCTCTAATTTTTCATAATACTAAAACAATTCAATTTAGTCGTATTTTGAACGGTGTTATTGACAGGTCCACAAAGCGTACTTGGAAATGACTAACAGAGACGGGGGTGATAAAAAATTATAAGATAAAATAGTCGGGAAATGATGTAAATAATTTCATCTCAGAGGTAAATTAACTGTATTAGCATAGTTTTTGTATAATAATTATTTATACAAATATTATCGTTACAAATCATTGATTGAAAATTGATTCCCTAAATTTCTCAATTTTATTGTGTATTTCGATTTAAACACTTAAGTTACCTCATTTTTCAGTTACTGAAATAAACTATTCTCAAGGTTGTCGACACCTTATAAATGTTCACATTTTAATCAGAAAATATGTCTGCTTAGAGCGTTTTATAAATTGCTTCCATGACACATACAGGTCAACCCTTCAATATAAGACTAAACAATTTTTTATTCGAAAAATAACAAAGAAATAGCTACATAAATTCTGACAAATAAAACATCAATATGCTCTTTTTGTTGATAAAGTCAAGCTGATCTGAAAGTTCTGTTGGTGTAAACAGTTATTTTAGGAGAAAAGTAACAAAGAATGGTCCAAAAATGCTTTAAAGAAATTGGTAAAAAAATGAATAAAATGTGCAAAAAAATTTAAACAATAATGATGAAAATTATTTACGAATGCTCGAAGATTGCAATAACTAGCCGTGAAGACTCTACCCAGTCGGAAAAACTCTCTCTGTGGCCAGGCTCAGATTTCATCCACGTACTGCAGCTTCTAAAACCACAAGAATAGGGTTACACAGAATGGACACTCCTGAATTGGTGGGAAATAAGTTTCGTGACCTTGAGCGAGTAGTACTACATGCTAGCACTGAGGGTATAATGAGTTAGATGCAATGTATATTCCTGAAAGTCGAAAGCTAAAATAGCAATACTAGATGGCGGTGAAGTCTTGCTCTTCTTAAAAATATCTGTTACAATTATGTGATTTAATTATTATTTGAAATTATATTAATTGTTGGGTATAATATTATGAAACATATAAATTGATAACGAAAAATTGAACATTTTTCTAACATAGCGAAACGTTTCCGTTGCAGCTTCAATCTTTTATAATGAACTTACCCTTCGATCATAAAACTAATTTTAACCTAGAGCGCATCGACACATGAATAATTCTTGTGGCATTGAATTGATTAAAATATTTGTGATTTACAAACGATTCCTGATTTATTTTATTTTGTTATTAAGAAGATTAAATTTTCCTTTTTTTTATATTTTTACGTTTATCATATTTTTTACTGTTTGCCATCCAGAAATATATTTTTTCCCCTTTTTGGTAGGTCTTTTGTTTTTTACATATATTTCTACATTTTTAAGGTTCTTTTTGTTTTTGCATGTATATTTTTTAAGTAATTTGGAATAATTTACCACCAAGGAAAAAGAAATTATAGAAAAATAACATATGAAGAGAAGTGTGTAAAAGTACCTAACGAAAGAAAAAGATATTTTGAACAGATCGGTTAATTAATTACTTAAATGTTCGTGTTATATGTCAAATCAAATATAAATTAATAATAGATAATTTGATATCCATGAAACATTAATAATGTTATACCTTTATAATTTGTTAGAATATTGTAGATCACATTTTTAGTTGGCTATGCCTACGATAACTGTAGGTATTTGAAAAAAATCAAACATAGTCGATGGTCCTTATGATTTAATTTTTTAACTTCATATTTTTTACTTTACTAATAAAACATTTTAATATAACCTATCTCTGTTTTTTAAACTTTTAGAAGGTTATCCTTAAGCGCATTGCCACGATCGAAGAGGAATCATTGAATAAAATAGTACCCATATCAATTTTTAAAATTTTAAGATATAGATATTTATTATTCAGAATTTTTTATTTTCTTTGTATTGTCTTCATTCTTTGAAAATTGCAAATTATTTTTACTATTTTGTAAGTATATGTATAGTTTATAAATATCCTTTCAATTAAAAAAAAATTGTTTCAGTAAAATATATGAAATAATTAATCGGAATTAATGTAACAGTAACGTCTTTAACTTAATTTTTTTGTAAATTACGTAGTAAATAAGCATATCGCACAATCGTCAACATATAGATAGTAAGGCCACAGGATACAAAAAAGGAAACTTAATTTAATTGATTAATGATTACTAATAATCATCAATATGCTCTAATTTCTGTTTTGATTCATAGTGTAACATATCACCGATGCTATTACTACAACAGAAGTTTTATGATTTCAAATTATTCTATGTGTATTCTCCAAATTGCGTAATGTCGTTGATCTATTATCCTAAAATTAAAACCAATTAATTACGACATTTTTTCAGATGCATCATTTTATTCACTCTCGACTGTTCTAGGTTATAACTTTACGACTACCATAGAAGGCACATCTGAATATATAATAATTTTCAGTGACAATAGTAGATGGATTATATAAATTTATTTTTGTAATTATAAACCAAATATTAATAGATGCATAATATTATTAAGTTAATATTGGCAGATGGGCATAAATTTCATTTTATTAATATAAGCCAAATGTTAATACATACAAAATTTTAGTATTTAACACTTTACACGATTTATGCATATCGTATTTCATAATTAATTATAAATGTAAATATATATTACAAACTTAGGTAAGGTTGAAATGATAAAATGAAAACAAAACAGAAATCTAGGGTAAAACGTAGTAGAACTAAAATTATTACTCAGAATTAATTATGATTGGCCACCTCCATCATGCCCCTTTAATTCAAAGATTTTGAGGTTCGCCCAATAAGGAATCAACAGCGAGGTGAAACAAATTGTTGCCCCTATTCATGTGCTAAAACTATGGCTTTTGCCTTTAACATTATCCCCTGAAAAATCCGGACTCTTGTCAGCCTAGATCTGTATCAAAACAGTAACTTGCAAGTCAACTCAATGTATCCCTTTGTTAAGAAGTTTATTGACATAAATTTGATTAATAAGGATATTTCACGTTTTTTAACTTGAAAATTGAAAATTAGTGGTGAAAAAGAGACAAATGTATAGCAGATACATTATCTAATCTACTTTCTACAATTTTTTTTTCATATTTGTGTGCTTCTGGAATGTTATATAACAAACAGAAATACTTAAACAAGAATCACAACAGAATAATGGTAGTACCATCTTCCCAGTATTCCAAGAAATGTTTGGTAATTTTCATATTTTATGGTGCTATGTAATATATATTTTCGATACCAAAATTACAAGAAAAAAGTTTTCAAAATATAAGCATTTCCAATTTTATCTTGTCTCAGATCAACGGAAAAACTCATTACCTAACTGGCAAATTATACAGAAAGAAGATTATATGTACTTATATTTTAGTAGAGGTGAATATAATTTAAAAATTAAAAACAATAATAGTAACAAAATACTACTATATATCAGTCTAACACCTTTCACGACTTGAATTATTGCATATTCAGTTTGATCATAACATAATGTAATTGATAAAAAGATTGTTTTATTTGAAACAAAGTAACATGTTGAATTAATTTTTTTTTTAATTTCTCCGTTAGTAATATTAAAAAACGATAGCAACTAATAATTCATCCTAAATAGGTCTAATATATAAAATTGCAGGCAAAACTGATGCATATTTTTTTATTAATAGGAAATAAGATTATTTAATTTCATAAAATGTCACCAAATAGAATATTCGTATTCTTATTAATAAAAAAAAACGCGTGTGTCCGTAAAGTATGGAATAAAGTCATTATCTCTTAAATCAAAAATATTTAGGAAAAATCCTTGGGCACCTCGATCTCTAATTTCAATTGCTCACCTTATCCTTTATTTTTTTTTTTTGTTATGACGTCAACACTAGTGCCGTTATGACGTCAACACTATTACCGTTATGACGTCATTGAAATTTTTTTTAATGGAACATCTTATATATTTCTCCGTTTTTGAATTCTGCTTCAACAGCTGATTCCAAAAACGTATCATACTTTGGATATAAAATTGAAAAGTTGATAGCTACGGCCATTTTGAATATAAAAATTTACTAATTTTTCATGTTTTGTTTGAACAAATAATAGTCACTAGAACTAACTAATCAGATCATAGTTAGTAATAGACGAATGTGATTTTCTCTGGGTGAATACATTAATTTCTCCATATAGGGTTAATTGGAAGAATAACCGCTGTGGCTAAAGTTCGTACCAATAGAAAAGTATAAGCATTTACTTCAATAAAGAAGATTTATTATTATTTTTTCTGTTTCCCGGAGTCGAACGATTTTCCCATGGTTACGATTTATATGGGAGTCAACAAATTATCTATAGCGAAACCTCAAAAGCTGCACGGTTAGCAGCTGTAGATTCTAAAATCATGTGCCCTAAGCAGACGGAGAAGTGCTAGAATGACCGCCGGTGCCGTCTGCATTTGGCTTGCCAGCCACTCGCTAATTCTTAGCAGACCAGCATGGTCTTCAATTTTTGAGCAGCGTAGGATTTATCCCTACAGAACAAAAATTATAATAGTATTTAAATTTAAAAGCTATAAAAATAGGTATTATTGCAATTGTTCAAAAACAGTGATTTCAGAGTGTACTTTTGCACATACTATTGACAAAAAAATTGTAAACTGAAAATAAAATAGAATGAAAATTTTGTAATGTGTGTGTGTGTGTGGTATCTGCATCCCAATATTTAAAGGTTAAAATAATGTATAATGTTATGACTTGTGGCACTTTAACATATGTAGTATCAGTGTTCGAAATGTTGACTCGTGTTATTTATTGTCGACAAACAGTCAATTGAAATACCATTCTTGCAATAAAAGTTCCTTGATAATGTTTTCCTTCAATACAATGAACGTGTTGCCTGTTATAAAACGCTTCCCTTTATCTAATATAAGAACGACCTATCGATCTGTAGTTTAAGGATCTTTCTTATTAAATAAACTCATTGGTTATATTAGATAAGCGCTGCTTATTTCTTTTCAGTAAGAATTTGGCGCAAACAACAAACTTGATTATCTTGTTTGTTCTTTCAGATATCTGGAAAACTGAAATATTTATATTTTACTTATTTTTTTGCTGGAAACGGACTTTTTTTCAAAAAAAACTCAATCGGAATGGAATATTATACAGGGTGATTCATTAAAAATGAGAAATCTCGAAACTGAAAATATCATGATTGACCCAACATGTTGTTGGTTTAAGAGATACAGGGGTGTTCAAAGTTAGAATTTTATTTTGAAATTTTTCAATAATTTTGAAAGTTTTCATAGTATCAACTTGAAAATTGGCACCTTTACTTTATTTGGCATGACAAATGAGAATAACTTTAACGTTGCTCATAGAGGGCGCTAGTTATACTTTACTGCTTTGATAAATCGAGGCATATTTTTTTCCTGTAGAATTATAGACAAAATGAAAGAGTGTCTTTCTTTTCATAAAAAAGTGACTTTTTTTAATTTCGATATCTCTGTCTGTTTTAGAAATATTTGCTCTTAAAAGTTTCAGTGTATTTCGTTTTATGCAATTTTTAATCTTCAAAGTACAACGTGTGGCGGGAAAAATAATAAATAAATCATAGAAATAGCACAGACATACAGAATCGTAACTTAATGTTACTTTTTATTTTTAATCTCTACAAATAAAACCAACTTTGTATTTTAAGGACTAAAATTGCATAAAAACGAAATGCAAATATCTGGAAAACGAATAGAGATAACGAAATTAAATAATCACTTTTTATGTGTTTCAAATTTTCATTTTACCCATAATTTTACAGGAAAAAAATTCTTCTAATTATTAAAGCAGTAGTTGCAAATTCTTATTTGTCGAGCAAGAAACGTAAAGCTGCCAATTTTCAAGTTGTTGCTATAAAAATTTTCAAAATTATTGAGAAATTTCAAAACCCTGTATTGCATAAACCCACAACATGTTCGACTCAATAGTCATATTTTGGTCTCTAGTATCTGCAGTTTTGAGATTTCCCCATTCTTAATGAATCACTCTGTATAAACTTTTGAGAATGAAACACATCTCAGACATTCGCTCTAGAAGTAGAATAATTAAATTATAAGCAAAAGACAAAAAATCTTGTTTGGTTTTCTTCGTACTTCTAAAAAACTAAACAATATTCTCAAATTCCGTATACACCAAGTTCCTAATAAAAAAAATATGCCATTTTCCCTGAAATAAATAAGGCCATAAATCCTAAATAATCGGAAAAGTAAAGCAGATCACCCTGTATAAAATAAAAATATTTAAATATGTCATTTAAGATATGCTTTGACCTGAAAATAACATGTAAAATGAGTACAATGTAAATATGCGCAGTATTTTAATATTTGCATGCAACATATTTTAGGACAAGTAAAGTTAGTTACATTCTATCCGTATATGCAGTCTGTGCACATAAAAACCTCGATGTGATTTAGAAAACGACTTCATTTTCTTAAAAATGAACTAATGCATTGTATTTTATGGTAAGCGATCAACACTGACAATCAAGTGACTAAAATATCGTTAAGAACATTTAAATGATGAATAATCCATGCAGATCGGCATTTAGTAGAAAAGTAATTAAATTGTTGCAAACTAATTTTAGCCATGCTATTTAAATTTATTAACACAGAAACTTTTAAAAAGAGTAATTGATAATTAAGTCATTTTTGTCATCCTCCTAAATTTTCATTAATTATTTTGGTTAATGAAATGAAACTGAAAATTCCCAATAATGAAATTTTTAAGAACTATCTAGACGTAAAAAAATACCAAGGCCACCTAGCCGCAGAGAATATAAATCAAAATAAATATAAAAACAAAAAACAAAATAAAAATACATTTTTTGTCATGACAAATAAGAATTTGCAACTACTGCTTTAATAAATAGAGGAATTTTTTGCCTGTAAAATTATGGGTAAATTGATAATCTGCAAGAGTGTGCTTCTTCACATAAAAAAGCGATTTAATTTCGTTATATCTATTCGTTTTCGAGATACCTGCATTTCATTTTTGTGCAATATTAATCCTTAAAATACAAAGTTGGCTTTATTTGTAGCGAGTAAAAATAAAAACTAACATTTAGTTATGATTCTGTGTGTCTGTGCTATTTCTATTAATTATTTATGATTTACCCTGCACACTTTGTAATTTGAAGATTAAAAATTGCATAAAAGCGAAATACATTGAAATTTTTAAGAGCAAATATTTCGAAAACAGACAGAGATATCGAAATTAAAAGAGAGTCACTTTTTTATGTAAAGAAGGACGTTCTTTCATTTAGCCCATAATTCAACAGAAAAAAGAAAATATGCTTCGATTTATCAAAGCAGTAAAGTGTAACTCGCGGCCTCTATGACCAACGTTAAAGTTAGTTTTATTTGTCATACCAAAAAACGTAAAGATGCCAATTTTCAAGTTGATGCTATAAAAATTTTCAAAATTATTGAGAATTTTCAAAATAACATTTTTACTCTGTATTTTTTTGTACTGGGTAAACCAGCAACATTTGTATAAAGCATGTTCGACTTAATCGTCATATTTTAGTCTCTAATATCTCCAGTTTTGAGATTTCCCCATTCTTAGTGAATCACCCTGTATAAAATTCAACGTATAATAAAACACATCTCAGACATTCGCTGTAGAAGTAGCCACTGACATTTTGATAGTCACTGGATAACTTTGTAAACGCCGTTCACAGAAATGACGTAACTAAAGGCAGTGTTGCCACTGCCAGAGTTCGTCACCACAATTATCCTAATTCATGAATTGCAAATTTGGATTTTTAAAAAAATTATTACCCTTTTGTCACGGACATTTTCTGAGACGATATTAGACTTATTTAATATCAGTGTAGACGCCGAACCAAAACAAATGTAATAGTTTATAAAACATTGAGCTCTTTTTTAAGAAAGCATGATATCTGTACACACTTGCCGAAAATAAGAAATAAACTTCAAGGCAGCCAAGGCGCGATTGATTAGTCCTTTGTGGAACGCGACACTTGTCACTTGTAGCTTGCTCTTAAAACAAAAGGTGTTAAAAGTATCTGTTTATCTATTTTTCCCTTGTAAAATTAGGTAATCCTGACACTTTTTTTTATAAATAAACAGAACTCGTCCCGTAAGCACCAAATATTAAAAATATGCAATACTTTTTCTGTGTATTTTAAATTATTATTATTGTCTCTAATTTATAGTTTAAGTTTAATATGGTTCATTTCTAAAAATGAATCAAAGTTGAAAATAATCATTTTAAAAAGACGCATTTACTTTAAAAGAACGAAAAAGCAGATTTGTTTACTTACCTAATACAACAGTTACTACATGAATATATCATATGGGCTTGACGGTTAGATAGCATTCCATAGCCGTTTTGCTTGTCTAGCATTTTCATCTACTTGAAAATATGCCGTTAACATATCCAGCATTAAAACAATAAAATTAGTCGCTATCGTTAATCACTAATTTTCACAAAATGAACCACCAAAGGAATAAATTATAAATAATAAATTTCGGTAACATAGTAACTCAAAACTTCGAATCACAAATTTAATCACAAAAAACTATAAATAATGGTATTAAACACATTTTTGTAAATGCTAATGCAGACAGGTATGCGAACTATCAATAACACTGATTTTTACATGGGGTGTAGTATTGCTAGATGTGTGAGATTTTCACATAGGTTATAAATTTCATTATAAATAAATCATGATGCTTATTTCTATTGACTTAACTGACGGTTAATTTAGCTAACTGAGCATTGAAAAAACGGGTCTTACCATCGCAACAGAAACAACAGAAAACAGCAAAAGACTATTATTTATTTGGGCTTGCACAACTAGCGCTGTTTACGCGAGGTTCCGATTTATAAAGATCTACATACACGGTATAAAATTTAATTCAGTTTACTCTTATTTAATGGAAGAACTGACTGAGGTCGGGGCTGACGACCTAAATTTAACTTTTTTTCAACTTTTGCTAATATTGGTGTAAAATGGTAGACATTTTTAAATAATAGTTTTATTACTTAAAAGAAGTGCAGGTACACAAGGGAAAATAATGGTATAAATACCATGAGAATGGTAGGTCTGACAACACTGATTAGGTGCGTGGTTAGATGTGTGAAGATCATAGGTTACATATGCGACGCTATTATCGCTGTTCACATTATGGCGTGGTTGAATTTTTATCATGTAATGGCCTATCTCGAATAAAGTGCTGTTTTCTCAAGAAAAAATTGATCCCTTTTATAAACAATGACGTATACTATCTTCGTAATCGTCCAGAGTATTATGGAGGGAAAAAAATGCAAACTGTTAGGTATGACTGGTGCAAAAAGTGACAGAAGTGTGTGAAAATACTGCAAACTATTTTCCATCACCTGATTGTTATTGTGTTGCACCTTCAGTGTTTTACTATTAGAGGCCAATTAAAATAGTAGAAAGCTGATTTATTCCTTGAACACCTACACATTTCAAATTATTGTAATAGCAGAAGGTAAGTACCTACTTCTTAAAAATAATAATCCTTTTATAAACTTTGAAAAAAATAAGATGGGAACATTAAATTCCTCTCGAGATTCCCTAAAAAGTTTACCGTTCGTCGGAAAATTTAGTTTTAGTTGTATATTCCATACGAAACGCTTAAAAATAAATGTTGATTGATGCAAGAAAAAGTCAAAATTATACATTTCTCACATTGAAAGGTATTTCAAACTGTTTAAAAATTATTTCAAGTGGAGCAATTAATCGTTTAAGTAGCTAGTTATTTCATCCAATGTTACTATAAATTCGGGAATAAACTTAATGCTAGGGCTCGGTTTTTCAATCGTGGGTTAGCTAGACTCAGACTTTTAGAATTCGAATTTTTTCAATTTTACATTTGTTTTGAAAGTGGTTTTAGCAACAAATATTTTATGCTAAAGTAACTTTTAGTTGAAGTGGTTTGTATTAGAATCTCATCGATTTTTGTGAAAATATAATGCTAGGTAACCTTCAACTTATGTTAACTCACGATTATAAAATCGCGCCTAGGTGAGAGAATTGCATAAGATATGCAGCAACATTGCTTCAGTCTATGCATCATTTTATAGTTATAGAACATTTCCAGTAACCAGCAGTTCCAAAACAATTTCATCATATTTTTTTTATAACTCAGTTACACGTGGGAACTAAAAAAAATATATGTCAGAGGGTTTCTACAGATGTCAAGAATCTGTGGTTTCAATATAACCACACATTTAAGACTCACCCTGTAGTGTATATGGTGATGCGGTAATTCTTGTGGGTGTGTAATATAAACGCAAAATTAATTATTATCGCCCAGATTGTACTAAACTACCTGCCAAAATATGCAATTAATTGTTTTTGTGATCCCACCCCTAACTTACAAAACAGCATAATTTTTGTTTGCTTTTGATAATAATGGATATTCCTACAAATAATTTGAAAAAAGTGTCATTTAAAATAACAGTGTAAAAAGAAGGTTATCAACTGAATATTTTTTATTTGTAGTGATAAGATATCTAAATTATATTTCATCTCAAAGTAAACTTAATTAGGTACAAATAAATGAAATTTTGTCATGAATATTTCTAATATCAACATCTTTGAAAGTTTCTAGGTTTCTTTATCTGCAACTGAGCTTGTCTTCTCCTTCAAAACTATACAAAAAATTTTGATGCTTGCGCCTTGTTTGAGAATCACTCGATATACCATGTTTTTAAAACTTAGTGACCTATTTAAATAATAAACTAGAGAAACCTAATGAAATTCATGTCATAGTTTAAGAAACCTTGATTTTTATCAAATTAGGTATGTAAGCAGAATTAGGGCGACATCAATCAACTTACAAGTACCTCGAAATCTTTTATAATGTAAATACTTTTGATCTACTTCTTAACATGATCCATGAATAATGCCGGTATAATTTTACAAAATATCCTTTGCTAAAATAATAGACAAGATATAAAATATTAAAGTAGTAAAAATAATATTAAAAACGTCCTAAATAATCAAGTTCTAAATAACATTTTCAAATAACATTTTTTTTAATTTGTTTTTTTAATTTGCAGGTTACAAATGAATGTTTAAAATCAAGGAGAGAAAATGCGACTGAAACCGTTTTCTTAAAGTCCAGTGCTATTTTCAGCTGGAACCAAGTTTACGGCCTTAAGAATTAAATGCCTGAAAACATACCCCATCACAAGGCTTTAGAAATTTTATTAGATATTCCTGATAAGTCAGAATTTAAATTCAAAATAATGCCCATAAATTTCATAGCACAAATTATGATTTAATAAATGAAAAAGTCGACAATGTCGATTGGGTTGGCCCATTGAATAATTTAAACACTGAACAATGTATATCAATATTTTACAAATAAATTAGTAATATCATAAATAAAAATATTCCTAAAATATCTGACGTAGCCAGCACATAACTTTCTTATACCAGTATATATCATCCTGATAAAAAAATCATTCTATTTAATTCTTCACTTAGCTCAATTAAATTTTAATAGCGGAGTTTGAAATGTTTCATTAAAATTTTTTAGTAATTAATTATCAGCGTCATTCGATACTGTCAATAATAATAATGCATGTCATATATTTTAATAATTTCTTTTTTATTGACACTGACATTTTTGTGACTACATTAAACATTTCAAATGTCAAACTAACCCCATTTTATGAGGCCGAATATGTAAAATATTTCAGCTTACATCGGCTTTATTTAAGTACTTGGAGAATATATTTTAAGAGCTTCATATTTTGGACATGATTTATAATCTTCCATCAAGAATATATTTTTTTGTAAACGCAAATACAAAATAGTTTGGGTCCCGTGGATGTCCTTTCAGCTGACCAATTTTGCTCATCGCCGAATTTTTCGTTGTCTTTGACCTTTAAAACATGTGTACCAAATTTGAAAGCATTACCTCAAAAACTGTGGCTCCTATCACGATACCACAGATATGTGATTTTTTTCATAAAGTTATGTTTTTTCATTATAATTCGTCGAAATCCGTCTAGAAATGCAATTAAAATTTTTAATTGTTTTTCCCGAAATTGTACCTTTTTTTTTTCTTTCATTCATTATATCTCTTCTGGGGATATCACATTCACCAATTCTAATGTGTCACCTAAGACACACATACGCATCGAGAGACATCATTTGGAAAATAGTCAGAATGGATTAGGAGGGTTCAAAACGTATATATCAATCAAAATCTCGAGGTCGAAAAATATCACGATTATACTTCCTTACATTAGATATAAAAAACAATTAAAAATCAGTATCCAGTTTGGTACTCAGCGAATACAAAAAGTTTAATTAAGGAAAAATACAAATTACATAAACGATGGAAGAAATACCGAAACGATTACAACAATTTCTCAAATTTTTCAAAACGTAAAAGCAACAAAAAAAGCGATTACTCGAATTACGTAACGAGTGTAGAAGTAAATATGAAAACCAACATGAAATCTTTCTGGTCATATGTTTCGAACAAATGAAAGAATAAATCTACCCCTAGTTTTATAACTTACAATGGCAATACTTTTAACGTTGACCCTGAAATCTGTAACGCATTTTCTGATTATTTTTCAACTGTGTATGAACCTTTTGACATTCCACCCAATATAGATTTACTCGTAAATAATAATATTCAACCAGTCACTATAGATCATATATCTGAAACTCATATTATCGTTGAGATAGACAAATTGGATATTAGAAAATAGCCTGGTCCGGATGGATTGCCAGCAATATTTATAAAAAAAGTGTAAATTCTCTTTACTAATTTTTCTACTTATGATATACACCATGTCTCAAGAGATTCTGCAATATGTATTTTATACATATGCGCACATTCCTATGCGACCCAACCTACCAGCATGATCAGTGAGTCAGGTGGGCACGTGAATAACATACTAACTAGCCTCGCCCCGCCTGAAGCTTCCCAGTCTACTGAAATAGCTGAAATTTTAAAATTATTACAACATACAACACGCCTTAAACACATGTTATTGGTCTTTTCAATGTACCATAATTCCGCATTTAGTGCGAAATTACTTTATTGCACAATGACGCATGTGCTAGTCACGCCCAATTTGCAAAAGGTCTTGAGACACGGTGTATATCAAATCTGTATCAGAGAGCACATTTCCATCTATCTGGAAAATGGCTCAAATTATCCAGGTTCATAAAGGGGAAAGCAAAAACGATGACTGCAACTACCGGCCAATATCTATATTGTCGATACCAGGTAAATTAGTAGAAACAATTATTACAAATGAACTTTTCTTTACATTTAATAATCAAATATGTACGGAGCAGCATGGCTCTTTCCGTGGTCGATCAATTGTAACCAACCTAGTACCATACGTTCACAACATTTATAAAGAAAACAGCAGAAAACAAGTAGATGCCATGTACACTGATTTTTCGAAATTTTTTGACAAAGTTCATCTGCCATCTCTATTTATTAAACTAGAAAGCTTAGGTGTACACGGTAATTTACTTAGATGGGTCAAGTCGGACTTATCTAGCAGATGCCAATGTGCGAAGGTAAATAATTCCACTTTGGTTTCCAACATTCAAAGTACGCGCTTTATGCCGATGATCTTTATTTCTATAGGCCTGTAGCCTCCCAGAACGACTTTATTCAATTGCAATCCGATGTTGACAGACTAACAAGCCTAAATATATTTCTAAATATTGATAAATGACATTTTATAACCTTTAGCCATTTAGCTACTAATTATAATTACAGTTATAATATCAATGGTAGATTAATTTATAGAGTAATATCAATCAGAGATCTTGGTGTCGTGTTGGATCAAAAAGTTTTGAACTTCACATAGAAAACATTATCAGTAAATCGTTGCGTTACTTTAGATTTATTCTACGCGTGTCTAGTTCGTTTCGTGATGCTCAATCTATCAAAATTCTATATAATGCTATAGTGCGTAGTAATCTTGAGTATGCAAGCATTGTCTGGAATCCACAGTACCAAAAATATATCAGCCGAATTGAAATTCAAAGTTTATCTATAAATTCAATCGAAATCTGTACTTTGTATGAATTTAATTTAAGACATTATAATCTGCAAACACTAGCCCGAGACAATACTTAATATTTCTACATAAACTTTTTTATAACTCAGTCGATTGTAATTCTCAGTGAAATGACAATAAATGTAAAGCAATAAACATCTCGATCTCAATACATGTTTTATTATTCAGCGTATCACACGAACTCGGCTAGTTCTCCGATTAGACAGTTACAGTGTAATTATAATTATATTTTAATCACATAGATATTTTTTTTGAACCATTGTCCACTTGTAAACTCCTAGCCATGCAAATATTTAATTAACAATAATTTAACCAACGATATGTATGTATGTATGTGTGTATATATGTGTGTGCACATATGTATGTATATCTATGAACATGTATGTATGTGTGTATGCATGTGTATGTATATATGGGTATATGAATATTTTCTTTTTTGTTCTCTTTATTCATCTATAAATTTTATTAGCATTAATTACGAAATTATTTCTTTTTCTTCACACCATGTATAATTTCAATGTAGGTTTATTAGTTTAATTGCATAAGCACACTATAGTTTCTAGTTTCTATTGTATCTATGGTGCAAACCTGTAAATTGTAGTGTAAATTCATTGTGTTGGGTTATCTAATCATTTAAATAAATAAATAAATAAATAAAAACCGAAACTACTCTCTAGATTTTTGTCCTATAATTTACCAACTCTAATATCAAGCGACCAAGTGAAATGTAAAAATAGTCCTTCTCTAGGTACAGAATAAAAAGGCAAAAAATTCGTCCTTAATTACTTCTGAAAAGATCTGAAAAATACGATTTCAATTTCCGCAACTTTAAAGGCTGTATTAATTTCATTACAGCCACTATTACGCATAAGACCAGTGAAGGCTGGTGAAATTTAGGCTCATATCTTAGTATTGGAGCATGGGACCAAAACGATACTTTAAGGCGTTTTGCAGAAAAAAAATTGCGAAAAAAAGTTGGAAAAATTGTGAAGCCCCAGGTTGTTTTTTAAACGATTTGTAAAATATTTGCGAAATGTTTTTTTTTTTTCAGAAACAGGTAGAAAATATAATAACAGATTTCAAATTTTATCAAAAAATATTGGTTTCCTATAAAGTTACACCGTTTTGAAGTTTTATTTTAGATTCAATTTTCACTGTGCAAATTTCAAAAAGGTGCAACTTTATAAAAAATATATATTTTTTTATGAAATTTGAGGTCTGTCTTAATATTTTCCACCTGATTCTGAAAAAAAAAAAATTTGGCAAATATTTTACAAATCGAAATTTCACCAGCTGTCGCTGTATAAGACCTATTGTGCTTAGAATTTTGTATATCTTGTATACATGCACATTTCTAAGCTCTAAATTTTAACTAAAACTACTGCTCTCCAATTACATATCTACGTTTTTGAATAAATAATTTAATTCTGTGTTAAATAATCACAGCGAGCTTTATTGACTTTTAGATTTTCTCTTGACTTAACCTTCACATCTGTTTTAAACATGTACTCACACACAATATCACTATTGATTACTGATCAATTTATATGGCCTCGGTCACCCTACAGGTCATTTTGAATTTTAAATACTCTAGTGGAGAATCCTCTTCTACTCATAGACAGATCAATTTATTATCAATTCTGATTTGGCAATGTTTTAACATTAAAAATAAACAGGCAAAAAAAACAATAAAAGTGTTTTCAACATTACAGATCATAAAACCGATTATGTTTATATTAAATAAAATTCGGATTGTGGGGTATAAAAAAGTTTTATGACATCTGTAAAGTTACAAGCTCATACTGTGTGAATGAATGAAAATTTTGTAACTGATATTGACGTATTCGGACATGACGATAGTAAAACCAGTAAACATCCTGAATTTTGATGTTATTGTAGCGTAAGTACATTTTATTAGTGTTTTAAATATTTCCTCAAATAAATTCAGTTGCATTTCGACTGACCTCAACATAAATTAATTATTTGACATGAACGGAAATAAATTTAGGTCAACACACAACGCAGTAAATTTTTTAAATTCAATTAAATAAATTGGATTTTAGTTCTAATGTAGTTTACGTGATAATGTATACCTATAACAAATAAATAAAAATAATTAATTATGTTAAACGGTAATAGGTATATGATCCTGAAGTGGGTTGGAACATTTGATGTGAAGTTACATTGACGTAGTTTTCCACAAAACACCAAAACACTATTGTATTCTCGGTCAGCGAAACTCAATCTGTATCATAAAATTAGATTAATAGGGTCAGATATATGGTTTTTAAAAATTTATAACTTCGTTCAGTTTTTCCAAATTTCTAGTTAAAATTCCAAAATCTTCACACATTTCAGATAATATTACAATGTTTGCAAAGCAGAAATGGCTGGATTTAGAAATTAAGTATCTGTACAGTAAACGAAGTACGCTTGAATTACATACATATGGACTTTTAAAATTAATCTATGAGTGATATTTTACAAGTTGTTGGCTGTTAAAGTAGAAAATATTTCTTCAATAAAAAACAGAAAAAACTTTATTTCCTATTTTTATTTTTAGAGGACTTCCAGCCAGGTATATGGACAATTATTTATCCTACGTTTCGTCCGAATTTTCGGACTTTTTCTCTGTCTAACTCGTCGAACTACAACACATACCTACCAAATAAAAAAAAATAAAACCAGCCCATATAATGAAATTAAAATAGAAAATTTATATTAGCTTTTAACCTTTGAAAAAGTCCGAAAACTCGGACGAAACGTAGGATAAATAATTGTCCATATACCTGGCTGGAAGTCCTCTAAAAATAAAAATAGGAAATAAAGTTTTTTCTGTTTTTTATTGAAGAATTAATCTATGAGCATATGATATATCGCAGACTGATTTTTTTTAATTTTTTTATTTTACAGTCTAACATAAGTTTTTATAAAGTGATGTATTTTGTTGTTTGGCTGTTTATTACTTTTAATATGGACAAATGTTTATATATTTGTATTTTAAATCTTGTTGCCTGAAGATGTGGCAATACGTTTAGTATAAATACCACGAAACCGGTAGCTTACGTAAAGGGTTTGTGAGAAAAAGGACCTATTATTACAACACCAATAATCTTAGTATTATGGACTTACACGGCTACCACTTCCCTAATTTTACTTATAAGTTAAATAATTTAGAACACGAACAATGGTGTGACTTTCAGAGGAATATGTTTTTATCAGAGTGGAATGAAAAACAATATTAACTGAAAATTTTTGTTAATTATTATTTACTAACTTTTACAAATCTTATCACAGATAAGTATAGCATATATCTTTTTAAACAATTATTTTCCCGGCTATTTGCCAAAACGCTGAAACTTGGATTACAAAAAAAGATAATACGTACATTATGTTCAGTACTACTGACTCAATAATGTTATTTTTAATTTCAACTATTCTGTCTAATAAAACCAAAAATAAATAAAACACAAGGTACTCACCAGTTGACACTCACTTTAAAAAACTTTAAAATATCTACCGACACGTGTTTCTGCTTGCCTTTACTATATAATTTCAATTATTCTGTTCTCTGAAGCCATTAATGTTTATTACATTGGGGTTTACAAGTTTCCTTACTTTGGATTCTTTAAATGTGCCGGCTACCCTGACGACGCTAAAGGCAAGCAGAAACACGTGTCGGTAGATATTTTAAAGTTTTTTAAAGTGAGTGTCAACTGGTGAGTACCTTGTGTTTTATTTATTTTTGGTTTTATTAGACAGAATAGTTGAAATTAAAAATAACATTATTGAGTCAGTAGTACTGAACATAATGTGCGTATTATCCTTTTGTAATCCAAGTTTCAGCATTTTGGCAAATAGCCGGGAAAATAATTGTTTAAAAAGATATATGTTATACTTATCTGTGATAAGATTTGTAAAAGTTAGTAAATAATAATTAACAAAAATTTTCAGTTAATATTGTTTTTCATTCCACTCTATATTTTAACTTTTATCAAGAAGAGGAACTTAATTTGTTTTTAAATTGTTTTTATCAATTAACACTTATTAAGAAAATGCCGTCACAAAATAAAAAAACTCAAAAGATTAATTGTATGTCAAAAGAAATTATGCCTCACAGTCGTTTGATACAGAAGAAACTGATCTACCTAACAAGGGATTAAAGTTTACATTATCTGCCTCTGAAGGCATTCTAGATGAGATTGTTGCAAGTGTTGAAAGTTCAGTTCAATACCTTCCTGATTTGTCAGAGAAGCTTGCCACTAAAGTAAATAGAGGATAGAAAAATTATCAAAAGGTTGCGTGAAAAGCTAATAAGAGTAATAAGGTTGTTATTTTAGATAAAGAGGTTTATTACGAAAAGGTAGCTAACATGATTAGTAATGGTCCTTTTAAATTTATTACGAAAAATGATTACTGCAGTAAGAAATGTACTTAAATCTTGTAACAACCTTATTACTCCAGCTTTAAATAGGAGGTTTCATGTATCTAACCCAAGTGTATCTATATTGTAGTACTTACATAACATACATCAACCAAGAAATTCGATGCGTTCTACTGTTTCAGCAACTGGATCGCCGACTTACTACCTACCAGAATGGTTAAAAGAGGTGTTTGAAAGTTTACTAATTACACCACCTAGTTTCTCTGTGATTAATTCCGATGATTTCACTAATAACGTGAAAAATATTCAGTTGCATTAGATGATATTTTGATCTCCTTTGTCGTTTATTCATTGTTTCTAACTATCGCGTTACCACAGACGTTAGACTACCTTAAGCATTCTTAGTCAAGATGTAGTAAAAGAATATCTTCAACTCACTAAAATTTGCACGAAACAAAATTGCTCTCGATTCAATGATAATGTCTTCTATCAAAGGAATAGCAATGGGTAACTCTTTGAAGAAGAATTCAAGTATTTCCCAAAGGTATGTGGATGATATTTTTGCAGTATTTGATACAGAAGTCACTGATATTGTCACCTTGGTTTCTAAATTAAATAGTCATTTGGCGTCAGTTAAATTCACATATAAAATTGAATTCTCTGGACAACTACCATTTTTAGATGTATTAGTAATTATAACTTATGAAAATAAGTTAGAATTTGACATATACAGCAAAGATACCAGTACATTAAAATATATTCTTAAGGACTCTCATAATTGTGCTTAACATAAAACGGCGAGATTTAAATTTTGAGTTTATCGCTTATAGCTCATCTCTCAAATATGGTACAACAGATAAGTCCAGTGTTGCCCAACATGCATTTGAGATCCACACTAAAATAGATGGTAGCAACTTAAGATTAATTAAACAAATACTAGACAGTTGGATGCATTTGAAAGCTTGGAAATAACAACGTGTTAACAGAACCTTAACAATAGTTATAGGTATAAATGGATATTGTTAGCATAAGATTAGTTTTAATTATCTCCAGATGATGCCAACTAAGTTGACGAAACGTGCGTCGAGTGCAGCATATGGTGTTTTGTGGAAAGCCACGTCAGTGTAAGTATACAATGTTAATCAAGGACATACAAGACAGACATTATTTAAGATAAATTTAATTGGATACTGCCGACTGCTATTACTATTTGACTATGATTTTAATCTTCTAGTCACCTTAAAAGTGGAAAAATTTAGAATACAACTGAGAATTAATCATAAGATGTAATCTGCAGAAAATCCTCTTTATACATGCTGTGGCATAAAATATTACCTACTTTGTTTTGCCAATATTTCTAAATAAATATTATGAGTAAAATGAATTTTTACGTAATGATCAAGTGGGCTTTGGAGATTAGTTGTCAAAATATGTCACTAGTTTGTCTGGTCTCAAAACTTCAATTTCCATCATAAAGTGGAACTTGTTTTTTCTTTTACTACACAAAATACATCCTTAACAGATAGATGAGAAAGTAATTTTCGTTTTGTTCTTCAAATTTTAATAATTCAAATCTCAGGAAATATTAATAATAGATAGATAGTCACAATATGATATATTCGAAAAGCTATTGAAATAGGATTTTGGAATATGTAACAATATATAGATAGTTTCATTTAAAAAATACAACTAAGTATATTTTTCATTTATGTATACCATTAAAAATATTAATGCCAGGAAGGATGTCGTGATGACTCTGTACAGAGTAAACAAATAAACATGTACAGCACTCAAATGATAAATAACATTTAAAAGTGATTTTATATTATGTGTAGAAGAAAAATAAAAAAATACTAATTCATTGTATATCCATACATAAAAATTCCCACACTTTGGGAAAAATTGCTAATATTATGTATGTTAAAGGCAAATGTGGAGTAATACTATAAATCATTCCAATGTGTTTACATTCTGTGAAGGGTTTAATAATTCAAAATTGTACTAAACCTGCTTGTTACAACTACTGATTTTAAGAGCTCTATTCCTTAACTAAATAGCACCCAAGGGACGCTTTAAAGAATGGGAATTACAGTCGTTCCCTATTTTTATTATCTTTTACATGTGATATATGGTGTTTACGATGTGATTTAACAAATAAAATTAGTTTAAATTTGGTTAGCGTCACTCTTAGCTAAATGTTAGATAGTAGAAAGCATTTTAAGACATTTATTTATAAATGACCTACCAAAATGTTTAATATAAATTTACATGTTTTTTACAGTCTTGTCGAGTATTTCATTAATATTTAAATTAAACAAGCATTAAATTAAATAAAAAGTACTCACGAAATCTCAGTCCAAAATGGTAAATATTGGATCAAAACCATTTATATTATAATTTAAGCTTTCACTTCATACAATAATGCAATAAACCTAATTGTACTTAAAATAAATAGTTAGCATACATCATATCCACAGGTCTCAGATATAATCATGTCTATGATCATATCGCACAGATTTATTCGTGCAAGCATATAAAAATATTTGAAATGAAATAAAATATATTTGGTTTAAATAAATCTTTGTTTCTTATATATGCAACTAAGTCTATTCTCCACACAAGAGAAATATATGTTTACCGATCAAAGTTCAAAGTCTCCATGTAGCCAGACTCGGATATCATTAAGCAGCGGAAAAGCGTGCCATTTTTCAGGGCCGCAATTACATAAAAAAAATCTTATTGCAGGTATATAAATTAACACACTATATTCAAATTTATGTGGTGTGTTTATTTATGTACCTGTAATATGCAACCAATATAACCAGTACTGAAACAGGAAACCAGCGTATACGCTGCAGGAAACCGGGATAAACGTATATAAATTATAGATAGAATAGCTTTTATTTTCCAGTTAGCAATACTATGGCATACAAAATGGCGTTTGACATATGGTCCGCTAACATTCTCGTATAAAACGCTCTTACCGGTAGAGTTACAAAAGAGAATTTTTTTGGTGATTTGTGTCGTGTTTATGTATGCAGTCTGTCTTGGAAAGTAGTCGACAATGCTGAGATTTTTTTGCAAAATACGTGCCAGATTTTCCTTTACCCTAGTAGCCATGCATTGCGTAAAATATACCTACCAAATGTGTATGGAAATGTTATGGGCAATATTATAGAGAGCGTACGAAATAAATTTTTGTGAGTGACTGTAGATGAAACAGGTGTAATAAGGTCGTTTGTTATACTAGAGTTTTGAGTGTTCAAAAAGTTTTGTCTCCGATAGCCAGTAACGAGTATAACAAACCACAACAAATACTGTAGAAGTAATAGCGACACGTGCATTATCCACTATCCAGTATAAATGTTCAAAATAATAATATACGAGTGGCGGTTGGTGAAATTTGGTTATGGCATGGAGCATAGGATTCAAGCTTATACTTTATGGCATGGCTATCATGACTAAATAAAAAGGTTTTGCAGAAACAAATTGCGATTGAAATTTGCGAAAAAAATAGAAAAAAATTGTGTCTCCCCAGGTTATTTTTTAATCAGTTTGTAAAATATATGCAGAACATTTTTCTTCAGAATCATTTGGAACATATGCTCGTATAGAGATTTAAATTTTCAAAAAAAAAAAAAAAATGCGTTTTCATTAAATTACACAATTTTGAAATTTTATTTTAGATTCCTTTCACTATGGAATATTCAAAAAGGTGTAACTTTATACACAGTGTTTCCAACAATTAACTAATAGTGAAAAGCTTAATCCACAATATTTTTAGTACTATTTCTAATTACTAATGCAATAAAAAGTTAAACTGCTTCCTAAAAATTGGAGAAAAAAAAGTAAAATTAACAATAAATGTAGAATAAGATTATAAAAAATTTAAACTACATCATGAAAATGCGGAATAATAATAATTTTAATCGTCCAGTGAATCTAAAACTTCCTCATAGAATTCTATATTTGTGTGAAGGATGGTCTCTAATGTTCATTATAAATGAACTAGATGTGCACAGCAAAGAATGTAAAACATTTTTATTGGTCGCTGACCTGCAACATTTTCTAGAATGATGCAGTCTAATGTTTGTATAATTTTTGTTTCTAGATTCTTGGGCATCTTCAGATACACGTCCAAAAGGCAAAATAGCATTACATCTAATTATGTTCTCTCCGTAAATAAGAACTTTGTGAACTGAAAAGGGCATGTAGTACCAATTATACCTATTTGCTTACATAAAGTTCAGCTGTTCTGCGTGTGTAGTCATCAAATTTTCTTGCATTAATTTTCTTACCTCAAGACTGTGAAGTATGATTGGCACAGTTCTTTTTTTTGGTACAGTATAGAAGCTGATACCTTATTTTTGGACTGTTATTTTGGATATCGGAAATTGGATCTCAGAAATTTGCGAGTCAGTGGTAACTGATTTTGGAGATTATATTATACAGCCTGACCCTTGCATTGAATTCATAAAACTATTGTGTCTTAAAAATTTTTATATGGTATACACTAATTTGAAATATTCAGTCGACGAAATTCTAGTGATGGTTTTTTTGTACCCCACCGTAGTTAGTTTTTGTCAAGCAAGTTTAAGCAGATTAATTTGGGTCCTGGGGCTGCCTACGCTGCTATATTTTAAGATGTATTACATATTGTTGATTTGAGAAATCATTTGCTATTTGGATATTATGTATTCTATAATTTATAATTAAATATATTTCACCATTCAGCTACCCTAGTTTTTTCTCTGTTTTTTGCTTAGTTCTAATTCTTAATTTTTGTACCATTTTTCTATCAGTTTCATTTCTTTTCTAAATTCTAGTACGTCTTTAAATTGGCTAGTAATTAAAGAATTATAATAAAGGGTATAGCCGGATAAGCATAGTAAAAAATGCCCCAGAGCCAAATTGGACTTTCAATACATGGCTTGTTAGCTCTATATTAATAAACAATTTCTGCCGAGTTTTAAATTCGTACCCCTACAGTGGGACCAGTTATGGAGGGAAATGTAATTTTCAGTTTTTATTTAATTTCGCTTTTCCTGATGCACTGAAAATTCTGAAAAAAATCAAGGTCCATATAGTCTCAAGGCTGCACGTCAGAAATTTTTTCATATTTTTTGGCTTAAAATTCAGCTTGCCTAAAGTTTTTTGAAATATTGAATTTTCTTTTTTTTTATGATTTTATCAAGTGACTATCTTTATTTTTTTTACAGTAATAACTACTTCATATGCTTGTTGGCTTGTAATTTTTTCAGATTTTTTAAAATGGTGGGCCATGGTGTAAAAAATTATAACTCGATTTTGGGGTGTTTGGGGTCTAATCTTTATTCTTGAATATATTGTAATTTATAATATTATCAATAGTGAATAGTGCATAAGTATTGTTGTAAGTATATATGTATACAATGGTATTACGTCTTCAATCTTCATCGCTATCATTGTTGATTACTGGATTTATTTGTTCAACATCGAAAAGTTTACTTAATATCTCTGCAGGTATTACAATTTTGGAAATATATTGAGCGTGAGATAAGTAGTAAATTATTGCAGCAATGTGTGAACAACACCCGACTATGCGTCTACCATTTGTACACTCGCAGTAATATCGCCTCACTCCTCGGAAACCAACGGAATTTGGCTCATAATCTATAAACATTTATAAGTTTTATTATTAATATGTCGCGACCTCACTTCTACTTTAATTATATTATTATTATATTTAACATAGGCCATATTGATGTTATTATCGGAATCCATCAGTTCTGCTAAGTATGATACTGCTTGTGATAATTGATACGATCCAGTGAATAAAATTTTTTAAGTCCTTCTGTGTCATTTCTGGGAAATCAAGGAGGTCTGAGGATTTCAACTGTTGAAATGGAACCTTTCGCCTAGTCCAATGTTTCGTCTCGATCTCTAAAGCTAAAGTATTCTCCACAGTTTGCTGCGATGTCATTTGGGACAGAATTTCTTCGGAAAGATTAATATCTGAAAAACGTTTGCCAAATCTATTTTGCAAAAAACAAACTATCCGAAAATATGCACGGACTCTAGGAAGTAATTTGTTATCCAACTGCTGATGAAGCAGTCGGTATTTCTGTCCGATTACACCGTAAATTGCTTCAACGACCCAGCGAACTTTTGTTACTATATACTTAGCAGAACTGATGGACTCCGATAATAACATCAATATGGCCTATGTTAAAGACAACAATAATATAATTAAAGTAGAACTGAGGTCGCGACATATTAATAGTAAAACTTATAAATGTTTTATAGATTATGAGCCAAATTCCGTTGGTTTCCGAGGAGTGAGGCGATATTACTGCGAGTGTGCAAATGGTAGACGCACAGTCGGGTGTTGTTCACACATTGCTGCAATAATTTACTACTTATCTCATGCTCGATATATTTCCAAAATTGTAAGACCTGCAGAGATATTAAGTAAACTTTTCGATGTTGAACAAATAAATCCAGTAATCAACAATGATAGCGATGAAGATTGAAGACGTAATACCATTGTATACATATATATTTACTACAATACTTATGCACTATTCACTATTGATAATATTATAAATTACAATATATTCAAGAATAAAGATTAAGACCCCAAACACCCCAAAATCGAGTTTTAATTTTTTACACCATGGCCCACCATTTTAAAAAATCTGAAAAAATTGCAAGCCAACAAGCATATGAAGTAGTTATTACTGTAAAAAAATAAAGATAGTCACTTGATAAAATCATAAAAAAAAAGAAAATTCAATATTTCAAAAATTTTAGGCAAGCTGAATTTTAAGCCAAAAAATATGAAAAAATTCCTGACGTGCAGCCTTGAGACTATATGGACCTTGATTTTTTTTCAGAATTTTCAGTACATCAGGAAAAGCGAAATTAAATAAAAACTGAAAATCACATTTCCCTCCATAACTGGCCCCACTGTAGGGGGTACGAATTTAAAACTCGGCAGAAATTGTTTATTAATATAGAGCTAACAAGCCATGTATTGAAAGTCCAATTTGGCTCTGGGGCATTTTTCACTATGCTTATCCGGCTATACCCTTTAAAACCCTAGACCATTGTATATACTCAATCGTAAGACTTTTTGTAGTAGTTTTTCCCTTATTGATATTTTATTAATAAATTGCTTATATTTTAATTTTCTTGGCTATTAATTTATTTTCTCACACATCAAGAAGGATCTGTAAGACCTTTGGGACCGTTTAGTATATAGACTGCTATTTAATATTGTAATAACCAGAGTAAATGTTCGAATTGACATCTATGTATCTATTGTATTTTTTATAACATTTACTGAGGAGACCATGAAAAAAAAAAGAGAACACAATAATTTGCGAAATAACCATAAATATCAAGAACTAATAATTTGTCAGCTGCTTTGTTAATAAGACAGAGAATCTTGGTGGCTAATTTTGGGACAATTATATCGAATCCATTGTTAAAATTTCTATTTAACCACTCAGTTACTTTTCTTCTATGTACGCAAATGTGGATCATCAAGTTTCATGTACCAAATTAGATTTAAAACATTGAATCTAAGATATTTCTGACCATATTTTTAAGCAATTTGTTCAAGCACTTGTTGGATTCTAAATGATTAGGAAGCACTAGAATTGGAAGTAATTATTTCTGTCCAAATAATTTTCAATTGTCATTGTTAAAAAGTTGTCTAGTTACCACAAGTATTGATTAAGACATATTTGTTGCACATTCACTTTTGTAAGTAATACGGACTATATAACTATTGACTAAGGTTTTAACATAATGATCATATTTTAACTGTTGTAGATTCTAATGAAGAGGAATATACTGCCGTCCTAAGGAAGACACCGTATATGAAAAATTAAATTGAATGAAATAACCAAGAAATCTTTTTATTAAAATAACTCATTATCAACTCCTGTTATTTCAGATGTACAAGTAAAGTTGGCAAAAGAAGCTTCTTGCTGTATTTTCGTCATTGCTATTGCCGCCAACGCTTGCGGTATATGATAAAATATGCACTTAATAATGATCAGAAAAATATATTTGATTATGTATAAACATTTTAAGACATAAATTATCAACAATAACGTTACATGTTAGAAACCTGCGATTCTACATTGCTTCGGAAATTTTCCATTTTCATAAATTTATTTCATTATAGGTATTTCTGAGACACGTACGCAGGCCCTCTTCGCGAGAAACCTAAAAGGTCAAATTTAAGGTGGTCTAAAATAATAGTGAGGGCTTCAAATAATAAAAAATTTGGGTAAATAAAACTTTAACCTATCTACACTGACGTCGTTTTCCACGAAATACCAAAACACTATATACTGCACAAAACGAGCGTTTAGTCAATCAAGTTGGCATCATATGAAGATGATTAAAACTAACCTTATGCTAACAATCTATCATATTTATACCTAAACTATAGTCACGGTTCTGTGAACCGTGACCTACTAACCAATAAAAGCTATTTGTGATTGGCCCTCTGTCACTATTCATAATATTTCTACTTTTTGTGATTTCTAAGCTCTCAAGTGCATCCAGCCATCTAGTATTTGTTACATTCATATATATATATATATATATATATATATATATATATATATATATATATATATATATATATATATATATATATATATATATATATATATATATATATATATATATATATATATATATATATTTATTGAATAACAAAATAAACGAAATAACAGTCCAAAAATAAGGTATCAGCTTCCATACTGTACTAAAAAAAGAACTGTACCAATCGTACTTCACAGTCTTGAGGTAAGAAAATTAATGCAAAAACATTTGATGATTACACACGCAGAACAGCTGAACTTTATGTAAGCAAATAGGTATAATTGGTACTACATGCCCTTTTCAGTTCACAAAGTTCTGATTTACGGAGAGAACATAATTAGATGTAATGCTATTTTGCGTTTTGGACGTGTATCTGAAGATGCCCAAGAATCTAGAAACAAAAATTATACAAACATTAGACTGCATCATTCTAGAAAATGTTGCAGGTCAGCGACCAATAAAAATGTTTTTCATTCTTTGCTGTGCACATCCAATTCATTTATAATGAACATTAGAGACCATCCTTCACAAAAACATAGAATTCTATGAGGAAGTTTTAGATTTACTGGACGAATAAAATTATTATTATTCCGCATTTTCATCATGTAGTTTAAATTTTTTATAATCTCATTCTACATTTAGAATTTTGCCATTTTGGTATGGAAGAATTGAAATGAAGCTCCGTTTCTTGAAGGTAACTTATGTTTTATTTCTTTACATATAACATTTCTTTATATATACATTCAAACGTATATTTTATTACCTAAAGGTATAAAGGGGAACCTTCCCTTTATCCCAAGGGAAATAATCCTTGTTAGTTAGCGTCATAGATTGAAAATAGTGCATAGCAACCCTAAATCTTTAATTTATGTATGTACATTATTACGATAAAAAATGAACAATGGAAATATCATGTTACAGGTACCGACCAGACATTTTTTAATTAGATCATCTAAAATATGTTTGAATTTTTTTCGCTTCGAACATTATTTAACAATTTAATTAAATACAGAAATACGTGTCTGTGAAAATTTCATAATAATTATTATTATTACTTCTGTTTGTGCAACATAGATATAAGGGTTACCACAAAATATAGTTTTAGGTCACATTCAAGAGAGGCCACTAGGACCTAAATGACCCACTCGCAATCTAATCTAAATGGTTTTCATTCAAATTGCTTTTTTAATGATCCATGTGATATATTTTAGTGCCATTTTGTAATTCTTTAAATAAATTTATAAGAATATAAATTTCGTATTCGTAAATTTTTTGGTAAAATTATGGCCATACGAAATGATCACGCGGATTTAAATCAGGGTTACTTTGTGGCCAATTCCAAGGTTCGCTAAAAAAGCTTGAGACATTTTTTTTTACTTAAGCCTAACATTTTTCAAATATGCCAAAAGTTAAAAAAAATATATTGCAAGATGAAATTAATGATGATTTAATTGTTACGGAGAATATACCAAGAGACAAATCGATGTTAAATTAGAAATACTTTCAAAGGTACCTATTAGATCCATTTTAGAAGAATACGATTTTAGAAAATTGTTAAGCATTGGAAGAAGATACTGGACAAAAAAAGGAGAGATGACTTAAATACTATGTATGCTAAGAATCATCCGCCATCTTAAAAGTGACAAAAAGTAGAGTTTGTCATGAACAAAATACTTATAGTTGTGTATGTTATTTGGTCAAGAAACATTGATATCTGTGAAAAGATAAAAAAGTGTAAAATTTACCCTTCCTTATAGCCTATCTGATTTATCTGTAAATTTACTCGAAGATACCGTAAACTGTAAAATTTTAGAATATGCAATCACTTACCATAGGAACGGATATAATTCTCAGTTTTCATTTTAGTAGACAATCTGACTTACCTGAAAAAAAATTGCATTAGTTAATTTTTGTACTACAATATTACACGAATGATATTTAATAATTATAATATTTAAATAAACGTACAATGTTACTATTTGTGTTAACAGCAGTTTTATTATAATAATAATTTATGCGTGTTGGTACGTTATTCATAGTAAACATAAACAAACTAATAAATGGACTAGAAATTTTACAATTCATTGTGTATATTATAGTATCGTGTTCATTAAAAACTATATACGGAATAATTATAGAAAGCGTACATGAATTATATTTGTATGTTTAATAGTAACCGACGCCTGTTTTGTAACATAATTGTATGCGGGCCTGAATCTATGCTCATGCGGAACACTATGTTAATTAAACATCAGGACAGTTATTTTGAAGTAAGTGCATTTTATTAGTTGTTGTAGAATTGAAACTTTGTTAATTATGTTTCAATCAAAGACCAATTAATCATAATCTGGAAATATAGAGTATAAAGAAAAACGTCAAGAGTACCTATTTTATAAGTTTATGTAGGAAGATGGAAGGAAAAATAGCAAAACGGAAGATATGACAGGACAAAAAAATTAAAATTTTCTATCTTGTCATCATCGACTACACACAGTTTCTGGCCAATCCATATGATGTATTATAGAGGGTGTCCCGAATTGCATAGACCAAACTTCACCAAGTGAACTTTTCAAAATAAGATACAATGTTCCTATAAACATGGGTCGGGAAGTGCTTAGTTTCCGAGATGCAGTTTGCTCAAGTTAAAATCCTGAAAATGTTTTTTTATGAAAATGTTCGAAATGTCTAAAGATAAACAAATGATAATTTACACAGGTAATTAACTTATTACGCATTATAAGGTAAAATAACAACTATGAGCCAAAATCATTCAGGAGCAGGTAAAACTGAGTGGACTTAGGTAAAATGTTGCCCCAACTTTTCTGTATGTCACTTTTCCTTTTTAATTTATGATCATAGCTTGAAGTTTTTTCTTTAAAATTATCCATTTTTTGAGTAAAACTATTTGAACTTGATGCTGAAATAGTTTTTTTATGAATATTTTCGCAAAATATAAATATAATGACAGGAAAACATTATTTGGTTACATTGTTTTTATTAGACTATAGTTGTTTAAAGTGCATCCCTTCAACACGTGTTTAATACCTGTGGAAACAGAATCTGTGGTACTACGAATAAAAAAGAGGATTAGCCAGCCAATCTTCACACGCTTCTCGAGTAATTACAATTAACTATTCACTGGTGTTTACAGGGGACTGTCCTTTAAATAGACCCAGAAAAAATATCAACCGGAGTCAAGTCCGGTGAACGGGATGGCCTGGCTCTTGGACCAGACCGACCGATCCACTGTTCAGGATAATTATTGGTTAGGCACACATGGTTTACAACAGCATAATGTGCCGGAACTTCATTCAATTAAAGTCGGAATTCATTTCTTAAATTAGGAGGAATATCCTCAAAAATTCAAAAAAATGATTATTTAAAAAATCATAAAATAATGGTCCATTTAGACTTTAGAATATGAGGCCCACAAAGTGTCCCAATTATTACATCACAATACACAATACTAACATTGAACTCCTCTTGAAATGCACTAGGGAGAGTTGTGTGACGATTTTCATGAAACCGGACTCTTAAATTATGAAAATTAATCGATCCTCTATGGGTAAAGGTAGCTTCATTAGTCCAAATAAGTTTGTTTACGGGATCGGAATCTTCTTCCATAGCGTGTAGAAACCGATTACAAAAATTAATATACCTTTCGACATCACCTGGTTGAGGACTTAGTACTGGTTGCATTCGAAATGGGTTTCAGTAGTCTTTTTTTCAAAATCCGAAAAACTTAAATTTTGGAAACATGAACAGTTTGAGTGCACAGCTGTCGACAGCTCTTCTAATACTTTATTTATTATTTTTATTAAATGTGACCAAAACTTTTGAATTGAAGAGTTTCATCAAAAAGAAATAATGAAACTAAAGAAAAGTGAATTTCACAACACAAAAAACAATCGTTATTTTGGCATGGCATGCTAGATTATTTTTGGCCCAAACTAATCACGTTTCTTTGGTTATTGGTGGTTTACTCTTTTAGACCTAAGCAGGGCTAGTAAAATACATAATGTCTGTATTTTACTTGTTTAGTGTATTAAGTGTTTATTGTGAATTCTGTATGAGATTCTGTTGCAGTGACAACAAGTGGCTATTTTAAGATCAATTTAATATGATCAGAACAAATAAGGCAGTTGGTATGTCCTCCAATGTGTCTGTTGCCTACGTTAGATCTTCAGAAAGTTGAAGATTCTGATATTGTTTATTGATTGTTACATATTACAACAAATCTAGGAAATTTGAAGGCCAGTGATATCCATTAATAAACACTAAATGTGGGCTTTCGTAAAAGACAACCCTCACATTATTGTACCAGGAGCTAGAGCCGAAACTGAAACATGTTGCGGTTCGTACCGTCTTCCACGTGCCCCATATACTAGAATTTTTAGTCATAATACCACAACCGAATCGGGATTAGTCACTTATTATTTGTCTCCATTCGTGATTCATATTTTCTAATGCACCATCGTCTTGTATTTTTTGTATTTTGCCCAAAACAAGGTGTCAATGGCAGATGTGAGCCAAGGCTTCGCATTCGCATACGAAAGAATCGCTTCATGTCTATATGTACATGGTTCACTAAATGGTGTTCTAATAAAGGTAAATCATAAACGGCAGTCTTCACAAAAAGTCTTATGCAGATATCTTCAATTTTGTCACTAGTTTAAACATCTGATAACTGCTTAAAGGGATTTCTCCAAAAATGTCTCGAAATGAAATCAAGTACCGGCCTCATGGAGTCCCATAACTCTACCACGTAAAAATTAATTAAGTTGACTTTAGGATTGACATCTTCGCACATGGGCATACTTAAAATTTGAATGAATGAATGATAAATACAAAGACATATTGCAAACATTTTTTGTTAAAAAAAAAACGGAACCAAGGAAACCATAGAAAATAATTATACTAAATAAAGTAGATTGAAGGCATAATAATTTATTATTAAAGGGCCGAACAACATCGTACAGCGTGTCCCCGATTGATTTTACGAGAGGAAAAACTTTTTTATGTTTGATTTCACGACAAAAGTTATTCTTTATGAAAATGTGTTCTTAAAAAATATAACTGCAATTATGTAATATAAAAGTTCGTGTACAAAGTGCCTCAAAAGTTGGTCCATGTTAATCCGTATCGAATAAAAAAATTCATGTTGTAAAATTTTAAATGTGTATTTACCGAATTATTCTGAGAACATTTTGGTATTTTAGTGTAACATTAAAACAGAGGGTACTTTACTCTTGAGTCTCTTTAACATTCTTAAACATTTGGGGCTCCCTGTACACAAACTTTTATATTTCTTAATTGCAATCTTATTTGTTAACAAAGCGGGCATTTTCATAAAGAATAACTTTTTGTGGTAAAATCAAAAATAGGAAAGTTCTTCCTCTTGTTATATCAGTTCGGAGACACACTATACAGGGTGATCTACCACGAGTGTGCCAAACTTCAGAAGCTGGTAATTTATCAAAAAATAAATGAACTTTCATTAAGCAACATATGTCCTAAATCGCATAATAAGGGAGCTACAACCCCTTGAAGGTGGTTGATGAATACCAATTTTTCGATTATAAGTCCGATATGGTGGTGACTAAAAAAATTAAATTTTCATGCATTACGACCCCGATGTAGGCGCATAAAAGTACAAATTTCGTAATTAACAGCTGGCTTTATTGAGGTAGTTTTGAGGGGTGAGGGGTAGTTTTTTACCCTAAACTTTTTTTGACATCACTTCCGAAGCAAAACTTTTAAATAACATTATTTCCCATGCAATGACTCAGAAAAAAGTATTTTTCAAAATTTCTGTCACTCCAGCCGTTTTTGAATAATTTGCGGTGAACGGCAATAAGGTTTTTCATGTGAAATATTCAAAACTTAATTCGATCAATCTTCAAATCAAGTGGCTTGAAGTCACCTATATTTAAAAACAATTGATATTTTTGATTTGTAGTATTATGTCATTTACATTGCTTAAGTGTCATTTCTGATTCTAAATTATTTAAAAATAAAAAATAATAACAATGAATCAGTTTACTACTTATGAATATGTAAACCTTATTGCCGTTCAACGCAAATTATTCAAAAACGGCTGGTGTGACAGAAATTTTGAAAAATACTTTTTTCTGAATCATTGCATAGGAAATAATTTTATTTAAAAGTTTTGCTTCGGAAGTGATGTCAAAAAAGGTTTAGGGTAAAAAACTACCCCTCACCCCTCAAAACTACCTCAGTAAAACAAGCTGTTAATTACGAAATTTGTACTTTTATGCACCTACATCGGGGCCGTAATGCATGAAAATTTCATTTCTTTAATCACCACCATATCGGACTTATAATCGAAAAATTGATATTCATCAACCCCCTTCAAGGACTTGTAGCTCCCTTATTATGCGTTTTAGGACATATGTTGATTAATGAAAGTTCATTTATTTTTTGATAAATTACCAGCCTCTGAAGTTTGGCACACTCGTGGTGGATCACCCTGTATATTCGTGAAAATATGTCTGTTACTTAGGGGCGATTTGATTTTAATGGTGCTCAGTATAGGTCTCAGTTTCCATTTGAAAACTAGCATGTATATGATTTCACCTGAACGTGTACAATAGCTTTATTACAGCCTTGTTAACTACCACTTAAGTTAATTAACACAATGATTATAGATTAGCTATTACGTTACCAATGATAAGCAGTCGTACGCGAACAGAAAATAAATATCTGCATAGCAGACTTTCAGTAATTACCAGGTGAAATATGTTTGACAGGAAAATACTATGTTGGTGAATGAATTCTTTCGTATCCAAAACTATATACAGTATGTCCCGGATTAACATCAAAATAGTTTCTATGCTATTTGTTGAAATATCATAAATGATAGATTAAAGATATTTACTAAAACTATTATATTATTTTAATACCATAATTTATAGGTAGATAAAATAGTTCCACTAAAGTCAATTGATGCCAGTATTTTTAAAAGTTATCGTGAAGGAGATAAAGTAAATTTTTTTTCGTAAACCTATTTATTATTTCGAAAAACCCATCGGCAACAAATTTAATTAAAAAAATATTATGGGCAACACCATTTCTAATGTAACTCAATTGGCTAGTGGAATGGTTCATGGAAAAATAAATAAGATTTTGAAAATATGTTGATTTTGTGTTATTTCTTAATTAATTTTTTTACACATTTTCAATAGATATTGGTTGGCATGTATTATAAAACTAAAACCATTTTATGACCGTAAAATTATCGTATCTAGGACACGTGAAAATTAAGTGTGCAGTACTCAATTCACACCACTATTTCATATTTAGGTTCCTTTATGATAGAAACTTGCTCTAATGAAGAGCAATTATTTCCAGACATCGATACCTACAGTTAATTTTTGCTTTATTTTGTGTTTATTCTGTTTCATAAATTAAATATTTGTTGGTAATATTTTACTCACAAACTTTGTCAATTTTATTACACTTAGTGTCGGTACTTTAAGTGACAGTTAACACTAATCGAATGACGTTGTCTCTCTCTCTCTCTCATTGCTACAACAATGGTTTCCTTACATATCCGGTTAGTGTTAACAGAGACTGAAAGTACCGGTCCTTACATGATAACACATTATTACTTATTTAGCTTCATTTGCACGCTCATGTCGTGGCAGTGTTCAAATAATAAACTAAATGCATAGCCAGTGTTGCCACTTGAGTATAACAAACCATCCCACGCTCAACCATAAAATATTCCATATTTTTTTTAATCTTGCCAAGTTTAAATTATGTTCCAATTAATTTAAATTAGGTAGTGAAATATTATAATATGAAATAAAAATTAGTTAGTAAAACATAAAAAATGTCAGACTTTATTCAGACACTGGAAATCTCCCGATGCCTATTTATAACCTAGGGCCAAATAAATTTTCCTAGAAAGAATAAAATAGAGCATATGCGGCACATGACCTTATGGTCGTGGCTAACTTGCTTGGAGGCAAAACTAAGAAAAAGCCATAACCTCAAATTCTATATAGCCACATAATAGTTTGGTGTTTGATTGTAATATTTTATTGTGAACGTATTCCTGTGTTGGCTGTCAGAAAATTTGGTTTTGATCATTTATAGTGATTATTACCACACGCCAATTGATTATTGTTTATGAATTTTAAAGACTGATGAAATTATATAAAAAATGACACTATCTCTTGACACGTTATTTGCACAACCCACCACCGTACAAAAACTTGGCATTTTAATTAAAAATGTAAGGAGATAAATATTGAAAGTTATTATATAAATACAAAGATATTTTTATATTAATAATAAGGAACAGACGTGAGGTTATAATTTGTTATTTGTTGATCCTCCAAGCAAGGACCTTGAAAAACGTAACGTCATGTGCAGATGTTCTTTTTCGTACGTATAATATTAGGTTCAAGTTCATCACATTTCCACTAGACCTAAATGGCATCCGAATGAACCAGCACAATATTTGTTGATTCTCTTTATGTCCACAAGATGGTGGGGATGCCCAATTAAATAAAACAAAAGCAGCGATCAATAACAAAAGAAATATTATTTAATTTATTTACTGCAAAGTTTCTAAAAATCCCTCAAAATTACTCTTTGTCCCTTGTGGCCCTCAAAGTTCCCTAGAATCGGGACATATTCCTCAAAGTGGCAACGCTGTGCATATCGGCAAAGTAGCAATCACACGGCAACCGACTGACATATTTTGTTCAGTACCGTTTCGCCCTATTTTCGATTTACTTTAGTAAAGAAAAAAATCCTTCTTTATGCATTATAATACGTCACAGAAATTATGTATAGTATATTTTATTACACTTATACAAAACGTATAACTTATGTATCTCCTTATTCCAAGAGAATACTGGGAATTAGTATAGATATTCATTTCCTTCACAGAACTAGTCTAAATTTAAAATAATGGAACCTTAAAAGATTTAGAGCCTTCCCTGTCCTCAAACTGTCAACAGCAACTAATTGTAAATATCTGAACTAAGTTTTGCCTACGTCATACTTACTTGTTAAAATACTATTTTATTGGTTTAGTAGAAAATGTATTTATTTTTTTTTTCTTTATGGAATTTTATGTGCTTTTATATGCCTAATTTAAAAGGTATGTACAGCAGTGACGGATTTAGTATTTGGCTAAAGGGGGCGCAACTGTGGCATATTTAGGGGGTAGTAGTAGTAAAATATCGATTTTTTTTTTCTAGAGTGTAGTTAAATGTACACCCCTGGAACAATGTTTTGGTTACCATTGGGTCCCAAAATTTGGATTTTGTTAGGTATTAAAACTAAATTATTATCTGTGATGATTTAAACTACCATATATTGCATATTTCCTAATGAGTTTGTCCACAAACTTTTGATTTCAGCTGAAAATGATGATTTTTTAGAAAATTCGCAAAATAACTTGGGAAACGTTCCCAAGACAGAGATCAACGGCGTGACATCACATGTTCGCTGGTTCGTTGCCCATAGCACAGATTAAATGAACATTTACATTAATCCAAGCCCATAATAAATAAACAAATTAACTGCGCTAGTTATAATAACACAGTAGTCATATGCTAAATTTCTACAGGGTATACTATGGGCCAAAATAAGCAAAACAATTTTTTATGGGCTTCATGCCTATGAATCGTTTCTCAGAGTTTTTTGTTTTATTTAAAAACTATATGAGATAAATATGATAATAATAATGACATTTAGAAACAGTTTCAATTTCAGTGGATTTAGCTTGCATCCCAAGTTTTGTCATTTTTTCTAAAGTAGTTACTGAAAAACAAAAAATAATTTTGCGGAAATACTTTACACACCCTGCATCTTGAAAATGGTTAATTTCTGGGCACATATCCATAAGAACTTTGTTGCTTATTTTGGTCCATACTATGTCCTATAGAAGTTTGGCATATTATTACTGAAACACCTTGTTTACAACACACAGAACTGTTATTATGCGCATAAAATAAGTGGGCATTTAATAATATCTATGTATTCCATAAATACTATTTATTGTTGATTATTTGATAAATGTTGCAAAATGTAATTTATATTGTTTATGAACCCATTAAGTGCACACCATAATAATGTGTACATTTATCAAATCGTGCGAATCGCCTTTCTGAAAATCTTCTTCAATTTCTTTATCACGTGACAAACAACAATTAACCCTTTTAAACCATGTAACCATAACATTCTAAATAATGGTACCATGGTTTTCGTTCTGCCAAAGCTGTAAATGCAATGAACCTCTCGCCAGCCGGAGCTGCGAGCGTATGACGTCAGCCCAACCAGCAAGGTTTATTGAATTCAAATAACTCAAGCAGTTTCTGCGGCTGCCGTTATGATTATTTAATTTTCCAAATAAATTTCAGATACTGGCACTAAAGGCTCTAATGTATCATGTAAACTAATATTAACGCATATATAGTTATTTTTATTTTTTGAGTCAGCGTTGGCCGTAAGCGGAAGACGACGAAAACAAACGACGAGCGTGCATTAACACATATTCAGTCGAATGCATTCAAACAAAGCATGTAGTCTGAAAGCTGATGATATATTAATGCGAAATTCGATGTTGTCAAGACTACATTTATAGTAATATTTATATATTTTATGTACTGTTATATGATAACATAACATTACCAGCGCAAGCGTTATATGTAAAATAATGTATAGTGAATTTTGTATGCACATACAAAACTCAAGGTTTTTGTTTGGTATGATAATATCTTAATATATAAATTCTTGTATAATTGTATGGTGAATTTTTTTTTATTGTAATAATCGTTTGGATAAAATTCGCTGTTAGAGTTCAACCTCTCCGTGTACCTAACAACTAGGGCGAGCAGCCATAGAGAGGGGCGCACGCCCCCTGCGCTCCCAACCCCTAAATGCACCACTGATGTACAATATTTAAATGTTTATTTTTATACAAGTTTTTAAAATCTACTCTTTATGCGCAAATTTACTGGTATGATTCGAATGTCTCAATGGGAGGTCGATTTGTGGAAAATGTCATTCCTGAGAATATACTTGTAAGTACGTTTTACAATAATAAATATCATGAGTAATTTTGAATCTATCGAGTTATTTTTAAGAAACGAAAAAAATTTAAAACGGAAATTTTAACAGAGCTCAGAGAACTGAAAAGCCCGCCTTAATTTTAGCAAAAGTCTGAGAGGTCGCTAGAATAAATTACCGTATTGTCTTGAAAGGTGCAAACATAAATTATAACGCCTTCAATAATGAATTATTGTGCAATTATTATATTAATTGGCAGCAGCGACTAATTAAAAATGCATATTTCTAATGTCAGTTTATCCCATAACTTCACAACTAAGAATAAATGTGGTTGAGAATACTTCATTAAAATGACTAGGATAAAAAAAATTAATTCCATGTAGTATTCGAAGCTAGGAGTGGCAAATACGGTCAAAAGTTATAATTTAGAATAATAAACGTTGTGTTGTACCCATACTTGGGATTTACCGATCGGTTCCCAGGGATGGCTTTTACAGATATAATATAATATATTGCAAACACTTACTGAAATATTCCCAAATTACAAAAACATATTAAGTACATTTATTCATGGTAACTTAGTTTTGTCAGGAAATGTAATATATTAAATTAAAATGTAATGCGTAATAGATTCTTTGAAATTACAGTATATTGGTAATTTACATTACTGAGGGTCAACGGCCGGCCTTACCGTAGAGGGGAGAAAATATATAACACGATCAAACAGTATCTTGCATAATGTGGATTCATTCGGTTAGGTTAGGTTTGTTGTGAGTGGGTCTATTGTGGCTCACGCCTAATTATATTTCACCCAATAAGTTCAGTCTCTTAATGAAACTGATAACTTTATTGGATGAGAATGTGTCCAGATCCTCTGGCAGCAGTTGCCCTTTGCCAAATATTGAGAATCGGATCCTCTCCACAGCGTGACAGGTGCATAAGATGTGGTCTGCCTTCTCATCATCCTCCAGGCATAGAAGACACTCGGCGTTTTCCGCTAGGCCGAGTTTATGCAGATGATAGTTTAGTCGGCAGTGCCCGGTATATAGGCCTGTTAGAGTTTTCAGGTTTACCCTGTTTAACTCTAAAGTTTCTTAACTCTTGATTTCAAAGGGTATTTTATAAACGCCTTCGATTGGACTAATCCTGGTAACTTTTTGCCAATACTGGAGAGTTTGCCTTTCAGCCCAGGTTGAGATAGCCATCTTGGCAGTACTTGAGGATATGCCAAGTATTGGTTCTGGTCCGATGAATCGTAATCCTGCTCCTTCTCTGGCTAAGGAGTCCGCTATTTCGTTACCTTCCATACCAGAGTGGCCAGGTATCCAGACCAGAGTCACTTTGTTGTTCTTGCTCAAATGATTTAGAGCTTTCTGGCAGCTTCATACCGTTTTGGAGTTACACCGGTAGGAGCCAAGCGCTTTTATAGCTGCTTGGCTATCTGAGAAAATTATTATTGATCTGCGTGTAAGATGCATATATTCCAGCCTTCGTACACACAGTTCAATGGCATGAACCTCAGCCTGAAAAACAGTTGCATGAGTACCTAGGTTTGAGACTATCCTCACTCTTGGTCTGTAGCTGTGTACTCCGGCTTCTGTTCCCTCGGGAGTTTTGGAGCCGTCTGTAAACCTTCAGTAGGTCGGCTTTATTCCGATCCCACTCATCTCTTTCTGGAGAAAGAGATGTTGAAGGTCAGCTCGTAGTTGGTCATGGTAGGCATAGTATCCGAGGGCATTCCCAGGATGCTGCGATTCTCTATGTCATCTAACAACCTGTTCCGCTCCATGATACTAGTCTGCGGCATATTAATGGCTGTTTGTTGCAGTCTATAGATTGCCCACCTGGCCCCTCTCTCCAGATATATATGAAGAGGGGGTAAATCCAGGAGGATTTCCATTGCAGCTGACGGTGTGGTGCTAATTACTCCCGTTACGGTCATGCATGCTAATCTCTGCAGTCCAGAGATTTTGGATTTGGCCGTCCGTTGTAATCCTTTCGGCCACCAAACAATGGATCCGTATGTTATCAGTGGTCTGATGACCGTGATATAGATCCATTAAATTTGTTGGGGACCCATGCCCCAGGATTTGTCACAAATACGACGGCATGTCCATAGGGACAGCTTTGCTTTGTGGATTACCTTTTCCAGATGGGAGTTCTAATTAAGTGATTTATCCAGAGTGATTCATTCGGACGTAGATACTAAATATGTGTAGTTAAAATGTCACAACGTACTACTAAACCGACGGAAGCTACATTAAATTCTTGGATTCGCGATATTGCCGATTTACAATTTGATGCTAGATAACTGCATTCCACTGGACGTAACAAAATAATTTAGTGGTTATGCAACACAAATATTAATAGACACATTTCCTCAGAAAACCATAAACGGAGCGTAGGTGGCTTTACTTACAGTGACGTGCACCGTAATTTTCACTTAGATTTAGTGCAATTTATGATAGGATATATCGTACCGTCGTCGAAACTACACAATCCACTTTTTAGACAATTTTTGGAAAAATGTATAGTGGCAAATATAGCAATGTTAACGTACCCTCGGGTTCTACACTAAGAAAAAAATATTTATCAACGGAGTGTGAAAATATTAGACAGAAATATTCTTCTGAACTTAATGGGCTTAGCGTGGACGAAACTACTAATGCTTGCGTGTTTAAGGTACCGATTGTTTTAGTGGGTGCATTGGAGAAAAATTGTTCAATGAGCGGGCACTTGATTGCCTCGAAAGTTTTAGAAGCTGCAAATTATCGCACCATAGCGGAGGCAGTGAATTCAATTCTACAAAAGTTCTGGGATGACAAATATGCAGAAAATAAGGACAAATTTTTATTATTTCTTACCGATGGAGTGAATTATATGAAAGCCGCTGGAAGAATTTTTAAGGAAACATATCAGAATATACTTCGTGCAATATATTTTGCACATCGGCTTCATGGGATTGCTCTAGCTAGCAAGGGGTGCTACCCTAATGTTTATAAATTGATATGTAGTGTAAAGAAAGTTTTTCTTAATGCACCAAGTCGTGTATGGTTATTTCATGAAATTCTACCAAATACTCCATTACCTTCACAGCCCATTATAACACGATGGGGAACTTGGCTAGAGACAGCATCGTACTATTACTGTAATTTTGAAAATGTGAAATCCCTAATACAGCAGTTAAATCCAAATAACGCAGTTGCTATTTCATAGGCGCAACAGGAATTTATGGATCCAACTGTTCAAGAAAATCTGAACACCATACATGGGAGCTTTTCACGAATTCCTCTAGCCATACGGAATCTTCAATATCAGCCAACATCAGAATTTACTACAGTTGATGCAATAAACGTTGAGTTTGATCTTCGAAAATGTGGGAGAAATTACTGGGAGGGTACAAACAAAATTCCAAACCGTTAAAAAAGAAAAATTTCGGATTTGTTACGATGAGAGGTGTAATAGACCTTTTAAACGACAAAGAAGTAGACTTTGCCACACCGGGCATGAATGTGGTGACTGCGAATGTTTGCATATTTTAAATATGCTCCGGTTACATCTGTCGTCGTCGAGCGGTCTTTCTCGCAATATAAATGGATTTTCACCGAAAGGCGCCAAAGTTTAACTACAAAACATTTAGAACAGATATTAATAATATACTTTTATTCTTGTAACCGACAGTGAAAAATACTTGTGTGTGTAGCTTACTACTAAATATGTGCCCTTCTATCTCCAGTTCTCTTTGAGTAAGTGTTTATAATAAATTGACTTTATCAATACGAAATTTGGATAATAGGGAATTCGCTAAAAAGAATGTCAAGGTTTTATATATGCATACAAATCTGACACATAACCACCTAGAGCCAACACTGGTTTCCCGTCATATCCGATTGGTAAATCCTACCTCTGGTTGTACCTTACATGTATGTATATTATAAGTATAAGGCAAAAAACATCACTCTGTTACAAAGGCTCAGTGTACAAAAATTCGTATTTTAAGAAAACTAAATATTTTCATAATTATACAAATCTTAATTCAAATTATGCACTCGTTTATACAGGGTGATTCACTTTTTAATACCCAAAATTTCGAAGAAATAAAGTTGTTTTGTGGTATAAAGTTTTTATTTTTTTCCTCATAAACTATACGAGATATTCATTTCATATTTGAAGAGCATTCACACAAAAGTGAATAAGTCTAAAAATCATAATATTCTAGAAATAGACTTTTTTTTCTGACACCGAAAGGCATGATCAAAAATTAGCTATGAAATATTCAAAAAAAAAATAAGAACGAAGAATTTTTGGTTTTACTTATTGAGTTTTGTTTGCACAGCATGGACCTACTGAGTCCTTTTTGAAAAGTTGAATGAACAAATTAACTTTTGCTTGAAAAGTTTTAGTTTTATAAACAAAATTTAAATAAATGTTTTCAGAACAAACTTGTACTCTGTATTTATCAAAATTTTAACACTTTTTTTGAATCCTTTATAAACGAAACTAAAATGACCTTTTACATTTTTTTCATACAAATTGTATGAAACTTTTCTTACATTTTTTAAGTAATCGTCTCTTCTTCGTCTAAGCAATCTTATGTTTATTCCATTTCTGTATCCATAATTTTCATGTCGAATTTACACCTAACGATCTTTGTACCATGTAAGGTTTTGCCGCTCCAATAAGTTTCTTGAATATTGTATTAAAACAAAATCATTCATTAATCCATTATCGTATAGTGAGGGATTTGAACAGCTAATATAAGTTTGTGCTACTTTTTCATAGAGGTCACACTAATTCAAATTTTTAGTATAAAACGATTGAACAGAAGTATCAGGACTTATTCACTTTAATTTATATAAAGCGCTATCATAATATGTCCACTTTTGTTTGAAAAATTGAAATTCTATTTTTTTTCTTTTAATGAGAATATTTCAATTTTGGTGCTCAAGACTGTAGAAATCGCAAAAAATGAGCATTTTGTCCTCATTTCCATATTTAACTCTAAATTTATAAAAAACACCTGGTTTTATAAAATGCTCACTCTGAACTTGGACGATAAAGTAAGTATTCCAGCAAAACTGCAAATCATCGTATTAAAAGAAAAAAAAACTTCCTGTATCTCGAAAACCAAGGTCCTGCAGAAAAAAGTTTACACTGCAAAATAACCTTATTTCGTCGAGATCTATCGACTGTTAATATTTTCTGTATTAAAAGTGACTCACTCTGTATGCTTATTTACCGAAAAATGTGGTAAGTAATACTATTTTGTAGACAGTATATAAATACCATAAAAAAATATGCCGCGCAGTGTTTTCTTGGGCACAATTTATGTAGGTTGTAATCACTTTTATTTTTTTAAAAATATGTAGTTACTACAAATATGACACAAACTTTATGCATAATATTTTCAGGCAGAATCATTTCAATGTCCTCAAGAGTTTCAATGTCCTCAAGAGTATATGGAAAAGTTAAGGCCAGACGAGACATTTGATAATTAATGAAAACTTACTGAAGAGTCTCACTTATTTACGACAAAAACATATTTTTCAAGTGGCTAAGGGAAGAACTGGGAGAGAATCCAAGGAGATAACAGAATAATTAGTGAAGCTCAGGCTATGTCAATACAAGAATTCATGATGAGAATGGAGAAAATACTTAGCAGTCTCAAATAAGGGTTGTATAGTTCAGGAAGTTAGTAGATAAATGATCATTTCTCAGTAAATAGAAAACAAAGGGATGAACTGTTGAATATGGAGTATCGGTTTACTCAGAATATTATTCCAATTAATTTAATAATTTGTAATTCAGTTTATGAAATTTTGCCAAAAGATGGCACAAGAAATCATAATATTAAAAGTGCACTTTTTAAGCCAAAAATCTACGCGAATGGTCTGAGAGACCGCAGTGAATGACAAAAGCCAAAAAATTGAGCAGAAAGGGAAAAAATTGGTATACAGTTTGATGAATATGATAGATGTTTTCCTTAACTATTTATTTATAATAAAATACTCAAACGGTTAAGTACCCAATTACACGATTACTTTACACTGGTCTGTGGTTTACACAGTAAAATATAGTAAAAACAGAGGAAACTGAAATATGAGGGACAAAAAATAATGAATATTTCCAAAATACAAGTAAAATCTACAAATAAATATTTTTAATATCAGTTATATACTGAATATAGTATTCAGTATATAGTACCAGGGTTTGTGGTCGCAGCTCTTGGTACCTGTTTGGCAGTTCGCAATCAGTCATGAAATCATCAGTGATATCTGACCACTTACTATGTCTACGTCGCAATAAGTTTAAATTTTTTATAGACGTGTATCTTCGGTGTTGATATTTTTATTGTGTAATAAATTATTATTATAACAAGATACAATGTTATGATCAAAATTGGAAAACTGAATGTAGCCACTGGAAAAGAATTTAGCAAAATGGTTTATAGTAGACTGACAATCCTTCTTGGCGTTAATAAATGATCAACTTTTTTTGATCTGACTTAATTAGTATCGATTTTATTGACATACTTTTTAGAAAACATCGTAGTGGTTATCTAATTGAATGGAAATATGTAGTACATATTATCTTTTTTACGATCTGTACAAAACGTTCACATATTCCCAAGACCTAAATAGAACTATTTAACCAAAAAATTCTATATTCTATCTCTTAAAGTGCTTTGTTAAGTTGTTATCATTTCTAAGAATAGAATTATTTATGAGCATATCTCAATAGAAATAGCTATGCCTAGTTTGGGCTTCTAGTGAGTCATATATTAATTCACTAAAAACGAAACAAAATGTTTTAACTGAATTCTGGCAAACACATGGAAGGTCCACATGTACGCCAGAATTCTTCAGGTCACTCGTCCTCATCTGAGCTCTCTAATACTGTAAAAACATCGCTGGCTGTTCTTGCTTACACTTGGATGTCTTTGACAATCTTTGGGCACATCCCAGATATATCATTTGACTCTCGTCACATGGGTAAACACTCAATAGTACGATATCTATTTTTGCAAGAGCAATAATATTCTGTGATGGCTTCTTTACTACCATGTTCCGTCAAAACGTACAGATAATAACCGGTAAGATTCACAGGTCTAGATGGTAACGCAAACAGCGTTATATATGGAAGACAAAAAAAGTAATCAATGACCATATCATAATTATCGAGATTTATAGCCTCCACATCACGACTTACATGTAAAAAATAACGCCCGTTAGTATCAATCAACGAATGTTTACGAGACTGGTTTTTAGTGTACTTTCTACATGGTCCACAAGGAACCTTTTTGTGACTAGCAGCTGCTTCGTTGTTACCCCGTACCACGTACTGGTTTACCCCAACTAGTACATTCGCCGCACGTTCATCATCTCTCCCAGAGCGAACTCCAGAGGCATCACCGCTGTCATAGCAACCAATGCCGAATTTCTCTAGCATGAAGACATAGATCGCGTCTAGAGACTTAGCCCGGTTATTTATCTGTACGAAATGTATTCCAAACATATTAGGTCATTGTTTTTGGTACAATCCGTTCAATGGTTTTGGTACAATCCGTTACTACCATCACCGCGGTAAAGTGCCCTGGACACAGAGAAATCAGACAAGAAATTGGCATAATATCGTGGTATTTGCTAACAACAGCGAACTTTGAACAGCTCCAGCATCAGGCCTCATTTTACAAGGTTGTTCATATGGAACTATTTAATCCTCTTTTGATGCCCTACAATCCTAGCTATGTCTCGATACTGTTCAACTTCCATAAGAAACTGGGCATAGTTCTTTATATTCCTCAAATAATTTTATAAAAAAGCATAGTTAAAAAAATTTAAAAAAATATGTAACTGTTCACGTATGGTTTAAAAAATACTACGTGAATGGAGTTGATATACTTAATTATAATTTCAAACCATTGTCTTCTTTAGTCGTTAATTTATGATAAACGGAATTACTATATATATTATAATAAATAAGTGCAGTCTCTGAACTATATCCGATTGTAAGTGGCCATGCTTGTACAAAAACTCCACTACTATAGTCGCTCATCTTTCTAACATCCTTTTCAAAGAGGACGAAAAATTATCTCATTACAAAGGTTTGGTGGTGTAATCTACTATCTACTTCATGTTATGTTTTTAAAAGAAAAAATGTTATCCTCTTCAATTTATGTCGCAACAAACAACAAGAATATGTATATGTTCGTGTTATATTTTATAAAGCACGTAGAAATTCATGAATTTACACAAGCACGTAAAATAAATCTGTTTTACTATTAGATTACTTTGTACGACAAGGTTATTAGCTTTTTATTCCATTTTTGGTGTATAAATTCTAGAATTAGTCCGACTTTAGAAATAAGATATTGAAGACAAAAAACTTATAATATACATTTTTAATAACATTTTAAAACTTTTTTTATTTATTTTACGGTCTGATGAGTTTTCTATTTAACAACATCAAAATTAACTTACGGTAATAAATTGAAATATATAGCACTTTTTAGAGACAAACTCGGCAATTTTCTACGTTAAATTTTAGAACAATTCGATTTTATTTAATTATCTATTTAAAGAGTCAGTTTGAAACATTGCAAGACTGAATAAGTTACGGATTTTTTAAAGTGTTAGTTTATTTTGTAATCAACAGAAACGATAAAATCGAGCATGAACCATACAAACGTGGCTTCTTATTACACCTTTCGAACAATGGTAATAATATTAGGGGCACCATTTTTCAAAATAGGTGACAAAAATAGTTTTTCTGAAATATTATGTTCAGAGTGATTGCGATCTATTTCTTTGAAAAGAAGAGAAACCTTGAAAATGTTCTTTTTTTCTCCAGGTCTACACCAGAATTCTCCAGTTTAGTACAGTGTGTGTTCGATCACCCCCGTTTTTCAATTCCTTAAGCATGGGCGCCCTTACAGTGAATGTCAGACGGAGACATCTTTCTGTGTCAACTATTAGATGTTCAAGTTATAAAAGCACTAATACGATATTTGGAGAATATCCACTAAATAAGGTGTTTTTGAGAACTATGTTCTTAAAGTTGGTTGTTACAAACACTATATTTTAATGTTTTATTTTGGTGATTGCTGTTATGTCCAAGGTTATATTGCGGCAAACTGTTGAAGGTTGCATACGTCTAGAAGGCGGTTGGAAAAAATTAATCTTTTCCACCAATAGAAATTTGGTAAAGGGGAATACTGTAAACCTACTTGGTGTTGTCTTAGATGACAGACTAAATTGATCCTGTCAAATAGATCAACTGAGTCATAAACTATCAAGTAATATTTTTCTGATTCGTAATACGAAAAAATACTTAGAAGCAAAATCGTTAAAAACTTTCTATTTCTCGTTGTTTCATTCTCATATAAGTTATGCCAAAGAAACTCATATTAAAATACTATTTCTACAGTAATAACGAATTTCTAGAATATATAAAATTTATAGAATAATTGAATTAGAGATATGATGTGAGCATACCTATTGTATTATATATTTAAATCTTATATATATATATATATATATATATATATATATATATATATATATATATATATATATATATATATATATATATATATATATATATATATATATATATATATATATATATATATATATATATATATATATATATATATATATATATATATATATATGATTAAATACGATTTGAAGGAAACAACTACTCAGCGGGCAAATACCCCGACCTGAATTGAATTACACCTTCAAATTATGATAGATCGATAGCCAATATCATTTGTCAATTCCTAACCAGACATAGATCGATTTCGAACTTATTTGTTCTCTTCAGTATTCCATAGGTTATGGAACAGACAAATGATAGTGGCCAACCTGCTAGTTATATACTAACTATGGTGAAGTGAATAGTGGTGAGAGGTATGAAACTTCTCATATGGTCTGAATGCTACTATCCGACCGACATCCTCGATGTCTCTGTGGCGGATAGCGACTTGCATCACAGCAAGTACCGAGAGCGGCGACCCCTAGCTTAGGTGGACTAAACTAATTTGATTAAAATATATATATATATATATATATATATATATATATATATATATATATATATATATATATATATATATATTTATATATTGTTTCCTTCAAATCATATTTAATAACATTAGTTTAGTCCACCTGGGCTAGAGGTCGCCGCTCTCGGTACTTGCTGTGATGCAAGTCGCTATCCACCATAGAGACATCTAGGATGTCGGTCGGATAGTAGCATTCAGACCATATGAGAAGTTTCATACCTCTCACCACTATTCACTTCACCTTAGTTGATATATAACTAGCAGGTTGGCCACTATCATTTGTCTGTTCCATAACCTATGGCATACTGAAGAGAACAAATAAGTTCGAAATCGATCTATGTCTGGTTAGGAATTGACAAATGATATTGGCTTTCCATCTATCATGATTTGAAGGTGTAATTCAATGCAGGTCGGGGTATTTGCCCGCTGAGTAGTTGTTTCCTTGAAATCATATTTAATAACATTAGTTTAGTCCACCTGGGCTAGAGGTCGCCGCTCTCGGTACTTGCTGTGATGCAAGTCGCTATCCGCCACAGAGACATCTAGGATGTCGGTCGGATAGTAGCATTCAGACCATATGAGAAGTTTCATACCTTTCACCACTATTCACTTCACCTTAGTTAGTATATAACTAGCAGGTTGGCCACTATCATTTGTCTGTTCCATAATCTATGGCATACTGAAGAGAACAAATAAGTTCGAAATCGATCTATGTCTGGTTAGGAATTGACAAATGATATTGGCTTTCCATCTATCATGATTTGAAGGTGTAATTCAATGCAGGTCGGGGTATTTGCCCGCTGAGTAGTTGTTTTCCTTCAAATCATATTTAATTATATATATATATATATATATATATATATATATATATATATATATATATATATATATATATATATATATATATATATACACATATATACATATATATTTTGCTTATATTTTAATTTGTGTACATATAAATTGTATATCTCTGTGACTTGCTACGAAAAATTGTATAATGTAGTCATAAAAATGATTTTTTGATGTAACACTAACACAAAAATAGTAGTAGGGATGTATCATTCTAATTGTATCGACAATTCTATTGAGTGCGTGACTTAAAAATATCAGATGAAGCATATTTAGACATATTTGTTTCAATATTCTTTCAGCTTTTACCATATAAGGCGCCGTATCCGGTTTAAATAGTTTTTCGCCGTTTTCAACGTTTTTGTTGCCACATACTTTTCTTTGGGACTAAATGATCTACAGTAGTTGCATTTTCAGTTTCTAATTTCGCTCGCATTGCTGCTATGCTCATCCCGTGTCGTCGTTTTTCGGCTTAAGTTCGGTGACTGTTGCCAGTGATTTCAGAATAGTAAGATTGTGTCTGTCGTCACTTAAAAAGTGCATTGTCTACACATGACACATGACATATATCACGATACATGACAAATGACAAATGACAAGTGAGAAGTGACAAATGACACATGACACTACATATGTCACACGTATGACTATAAATATAAAATTTTAGTATAATTGAAATATGAATCATTTTTGCAAAATAAATTTTATTTCTGATGTATTGGAACCTTTTCCATGAAAAACAACAAAACACCACTGCACTCGAGTGTCTTTCGCGAACTAAGTTGGTATCATCTGGAGATTATTAAAACTGAATTTTTAATTATCTCTAGATGAGGCCAACTTGGTAGAGAAACGCGTGCTGAGTGCAGTATATGGAAAAAATTTAGTTTTAATCATCTCCAGATGATGTCAACGTGGTTGGCGAAACGCACGTCGATTGCAGTATATGGTATTTTCGTGTTTCGTGAAAAAACTACGTCAGTGTTAAATTTTATTTCACAATACCTACATCAAATTATACGAAATAAATACAAAGCTCTCTTCTTAATTTTACAGAGAAAATGGGAAACGTAGGACCTTGATATATAAAAAAGGTTAAATCCTTAATCAGGATTAAATTAAATTTTTAACATCGTGTTTGTTGAAACGGTAAAAAAAATAATATTTTGTCATGTATCCGACTGTACTTTTCTAATTAACGAAGACGTTTCAATTTAGTATTCTAAGATTTTAAAATTCTAAATAAGAAATAATGTATTCAGCCAGGCATAAAAACGTTTATCGTGGAAAGAAGGTGTAAACGGAAGGCTCTGGAGAAAAGTTATTTATTTAGAATGATATCTGGCAAGAAAATTGAAAATAACTGGTCCGGAAGCTGGTAAATGAGTGAAAATGGCAGTTAAATATAACCTTTCAGAAATAAACGCAAAGGTTTTTTACAATTATTGAAAAAATATCACGAGCGGGAATAAGCCGTGGGAGGGTATTTTCTTTATTATTGTTTATTATGAATCTAGAGTTCGATAACTTCTAAGTAAAACATTTCAATTTTGCTCTAATTATAAATGCTTCAGCAAACAAATGGAAGAAAAACATTAACAATTACTTGTTGAACCGATCTGCCAATAAGATCATAACTGTACTGTAGATTTCAATTAATTTGTTTGAAAATAATTTTTGTGCAAGAAGGGCTAGGTAATTAAAGATTTATTATAACTAATATTTAGGAAGTGATGATGAATTTAAAAAGTGATCTATTCTAACAAGAAAAGAACCGGTAGACCAGGAGCACATTTAAAGAATATGTAAGTACCATATTGGATGCAATAGAATTCTTTGGAAGAGTCATTCAAACCTTTCAGGCTGTTGGAAAACAAAAGTTATATTAGGAAAAAATTAAACATCTGCCAATATGATTGAGGAAATGGACATAGATAAATTTGTACTTAAAACCTTTAATAAAGTCAACTAATAGTAAAAAATAAAGCAATGTTACTAAATGAAACCATGTGTGTATCCAGCTATTTACAAAATTTTTGTACAATGTGGTTGCTGATGTTAAAAGAAAAGTAATATTAACTAATAAAAGTGTCAACAGTTCTATGTTAGTATCTATGAATAATAATACAAAGAATGTATTACGTGTTACGTTCAGTTCACACACTACCAAAGACCAAAAAGTTCTTGAGAACGGAAACAGTTTTGACGTTAAGGAAATGTTAAAATTTGTTGATTTCTACTATTTGTCAAAATCACGTTTTAGTTGATTCATTGAGGTAAATTTATGGGTGCAGAGGGTAGCCATATTTTTATATACATTGCAAGGACAATTATGGTATTCATATACAAGATATTTCCTAAATACGCGTAAAAATTAAAGGAGGTAACTCCTAAAGAAGTCTTATAAATATATGCCCGAAAATATTTCCGAATGGAGCTATGGTCTTTTTCAGGGCCCGCACGAAAACCAGTTTTTCCCATATAACCACAGAATCGTGGACGAAAAAAATTAAAAATTTGACAGATACTGTTTTGAGATTAAGGTTAATTTTTTGAGAATTTTTAACTTTTTATTTCACCAGAGACATAGATCTGGCTGAATCGTGCTAAATTCTTGTCATAACTTTTTTTATTACCCATTATTTTGGAAAACAATCCGATTGCGCAAAAAACAATAACGGAAAAGGTACTCTTGTAAAAAGTTCTTAGCGGCAGTCATTTCCGAGTAAATCAACACAAACAAATCAATAATTTTGGTATTTAACTTGGTAGTTTTCTAACTTCCACCCTTAATAATTTTTCATATGGAGGCTTTGCTTTTTTGTAGAACAAATAAGCCAATTGAATATCTAGATATTTTTATCGACAATTTAGACTAAATAGTATTACAGACATCCTCATTTTGGTGTGAAAATTATGCCACTTCTTTTAGAATCACCTTGTAATTCTAAACGCTTTCCATTTATTATTTATTGTACATAATATACAACTTTATTAAAGACTATAATCTCTTTAAAAACATTTTTTCCGTAAAAAAAATTATTAAACCACTAAATTTATAAGTTTCTTGGGAAAATTTTTTTAGCCAAACAAAATAACTGTCAGAGATCTCCCATACTATACTTGATGTCAAACGTATGTTATGATAGGGTGAATATTATTAAGACATGCAGTTTAAGTAAACGAATGATAAAATCAAATCACAAAGAATGTGAAATTGGATACATCCCTTAAATTAGGCTATCTCTTAAAGCTCGAACCAAAATAAATAAAATATCATATTTCAAAGGCTAGCTAAAAAATACATTAGTAACATATGAGGGGAATATTTTACAAACTTTTTTACTACGTCAATATGTCTTCTGATTAAAAGAAACCAATATATACTTATGTTTTTTTATGAAAATCTAACCCACTTTAAGGCATAAATCATCTAAGGAAGTAGAAAGCAAAGAGTATGTTTTTCTTATGTACTAGTTTGCCTTTTACTTTGGCTATTTCTGTTTCCTATAACGACATAATACGTTACAAAAATAGATTATATTTATGTGCTTTCTGCACTAAATATAAAAATATATTCTTCTAAATATTTTTATACGACAGTAATAAAATTAATATATTTGAACCACATTAACACATTTCTAATTTCTTATAGGTATGTTGTATGGAAATTATTTATTGTCTCACTATTATAGTATTCATGTTTTTTGCTAACAGGTTTTAAGTTATGTAATTTTCGCAGTGATCGTGTTTGTCCCTTTGCTTGTATACATCTCTATTATTCACTGTTCTTTTTTTAAAATAATTTAAAATATACCTTTTTAAGTATACTTAGCATTTAAGGCTTTCCGTAAAATATTGAGCCACAAGATTACAGGAGATGTGTATTCACGGATGGAATCCCAAGGATGAAAATCTATCTTATTTGTGGTTTTATGGAAAAATATTCTTACTTTATAAAAAACTCTGCTTAACAACAAAGGGCGTCCTTAAAGTCGTATCTCCATGAACTATAACGAAATAAGTGAAAATGCAATTACTTTTTTTCCCTTCAACTTTACAATGTATTCTGCGAGTCCGAAAATAATTCAGACCCAATTTTTTAAATACGGGGTAGTCAAAGATGGAATTAAATATTAATAAAGTGGAAACAGAGTTCTAATAAATTTTTCTGAGAAACTAATAATTAATATTTACTTAATTTTATTAATTTATTATAATCATGATCATTCAACATTAAGTTCCGCCTTTCTCTATAAATTTTTCAACCCTTTTTGATGAATAATTATCCGTAGATTTTACCTATTACAACAGGCACAATAAGTTCATCGAAGGTATTCCTTATTTTTCTTTCAAATCTTCCGTATTATGACGTAAATTGTTAGCATACACTTTTTATTTGAGTTCTTCATATAGAAGAAATCTAAGTGTGTAAAATCAGGTGATCTAGGAGGCCATATAATTGACCAAACAGTCCAGTCATTAATTTTATTAAAAGGTTCATTTAACTAATTCCAAACAATAATTATTAGAATGGGCGGGGCATCCATCTTGCTCCCAGTAAACATAATTCTATTGGTGGAAAATGGAGCTTGAACCAAATTATTCTATGAAAAAGTCCTATCTACAGCAAAATTTTCACTAACCGACATACAAAATTTCATTCTTCCTATTTAATCATCTTCGAGAGTATGTGTCTTCTGTTTAAATAGGTGTATTTTTATTCCTTTTTATTTTTTTTGTAATAAATTCTAGCTTTACATTCCGGTTAGCTAATCGTTTTCTTAGACTGTCAAATGCCAATAAAGTTGTTGCATCATCTTCATTATATACTTTCTAACTGTTTCTTTGTGTTTTGAGCAGATCCTGCCTGGTCGAATTTTTGCGCAAGTTTTCTGAAACACTGGACACTGGTACTTCAGTTTATAACAAATATAGTTGATTAACCTAGGGGACTTTGTGGATGACACCGATAGATGGCAAATAAAATCCACTGTACTTTCTACATGAAGAATGTTGTTAAAGATATCAATAGATGGCCCAAGTTGACTAATTGTATTTGGTATAAACAAAAATTATATAGTCTTTGGTACAAATAAGAATATTGGATTTGTTTAAACAACAATCAAAAACGGTTTGATATTTTACTGATTGTGTGTAATAGCTTTTAATGGGTCTTTTTGAGGCACTATGCGTTGTCAGTACAATATATTTTATTACCAATTTTAATTTAGAGAATCTTTAAATGGATATAATTATATAAAATGAGTTAAAGTATCTGCTGCAGCTAAAAGTTCAAGAAGTCACATTGAATTTCACCTAAGAACAAAGAAACATATAGGCAATATTAGAAAATAGCCCCAAACTTAGTTATAAGACTCGACATTTATTTCATAGCTTAAGGTCGACTGTCAATTAAGCGGTTGAAGCAGCCACAGCCTTGGGGTTCTTACGCACTATAACAATATTAAAATATATGGACACGGACTCGTTTCCAATCACGCGGTTGTAGCTTCACGATCGCAGCGATCGTGATGAAGATACATGAGCTGCGATATTTAACTGCTATGGAAGCAGTCCAGTCGCTAGAACTGCGACGATAGATGGTTATGTATTGAGTATTTTTCTGCTTTTTTGTGTTGTGGCACAACTGTTGCATATTATTGAATATTAAATATGGATAACAGTTACCTTCGTGAAATTACCTTCAATAAATTATAAAATTTGTCGTTTCAGTTCTTATATGCTAATCATGAGACCAAGGAGTCCTCAGTTCGAGTCCTAACTAGGGCATGGATGTATAGCTGCGTTTTTAAAATACCGATAATATAGCATAGTCGGTTAAATCGTTGCTGTATGGCAGAATATGGCTAGCCACTGTCTATCTCTTCCTTCTAGTCTCAGCTGCGGCATCTGGTAAATGTCGCAGGGAATGGTTGTTGTGTATGTGTCTGTCCTAGTTGAGCAGTGGAATTGCAATGTGCTAACCTTCGCTTAATATAAATAAGTCATTAAAAGAAATAGAACTGATTTTTTTATTCTCCACAGATTAAATACAGCCCTAAATATCATAGTACATTTAGTACTTAATAAAAAGTTTGTTGATATCCTTATGGTAATTGTTATGGTACTAAAAATAATGGTGAAATTTAATAAATAAAAGTAAATAAAAGGTTCATCATTATTACGAGAAATTAAGTTCTATTATACTATTTTTAAATCCGATATCGGCCGGCAGCGGCCGCATGATTGACGCTCAATGTAAGCGCTAGAACCTTGCAGCTATGTTGTTCTCCTAATCGCGTGGCTTACACCATGCGTCTATAAACGCTTCAGCCACGTAATTGACAGGTATTTTAAATAAATGAAAAACTGATTAATACTAAAAAAGTTACGATTCCAACATTTCAAATTTATATGGCTAGTGGTAAAAAAATTGCATCAGCACTAAGTATAAAACAAAACAGATGTTGATTTCATTTAGTAATTTGTAATAATTTCTAGGTATAATAAAATTAAAGTATCATACAAAATACAATTACTATTATGGTATTTTATTTGTCGCACAGTATAAATCTGCAACATAAAACATAAAATTGTACCAGTTGTTATTTTAGTGTAATTTTAACGATGACCGGAGGGGACCGTTCTAACGAAGTCATATCCATATAACGAGACTCGCGTTATTTGCTTACCCACTTTTAATATGTCGACACATGGGCGCCCGTAAATAAATTCAAGATCGTTTATAAGAAAACCATATACGTCCAAATCGAAATGAACTCTATAGTTGGTGTTGTGAATTTTAGTTTTAATCATAATAGTGCTAAGCCAAGCCAACGTGTTTGCAGAAACACAACAGGGGGGCCGAGAATACTTGAGCTTTGAGTATACGCATGGCAGAGTAGTACTGAATATAGCATGTAACTTCCTCAGTAGCTCATGTTTCCTCTTGCGGTTTGTAAACATCATAAAATAGCAAGAATGAATGCAGAATTGTTCAAGGTAGCAAAAGGAGCCGCAGATGAAGCCGGCACGATGCTTATTAGAGTCAGTCACTGAGCTTCATCCAAATCGCCTGAAACACCGACTCATCTGCCGAACAGGAAAATCTGTTTCGGCAACACGTCGATAAGTCCCAGCATTGTGTAAGGTCAGACGGGCTAAAGTTGGATAGTGAAAGATTCATTATGGCCTGTCAGGATAGTGTTATCAACAGCTTGATCTACCGTAACCACTTGTGGTGTGTAGAGGTTCCTCACATCAACTACAAGTCCTACAGTCAGGTGACGGAATCGCAAATGCACTTACTTTCATATATTCAATCTCAGCTTAAATCCACCGGCAAAACGCGATGTTACGATTGCTATATTACCATACAGAGTATACCAAATACTAGTATTTAATTACGTTCCTGGAGATATTGATTCTGTTGTCGAGAACAAAAAATGTCGTATTTATTGGAACTACTCGTGCCAGACTGTCAGGCTAATCTAAATCAATAAGCCCGACATAGTCCTCCTCGATCATCAAACCAAAGTGATGCGTCATCAAATTTATGGCCCTGTCGAGAAAAACATCACCTTGAAGAAGGAGGAAAAGCGGACCAAATTTTGCGGACGCCGATGTAAGCTTCAAGTGCTGTACCCAGATTAATCGGTCAAGTTGGTCGTCTTAATAATTGCTGTACTAGGAAGAATGAAGCCTACGCTATCTGAATCAAAGACTATAACGGCCTGCCAAGAAACAGCAAAATGGCTGGCAGGTCATTCTAGGTTCTTTCCGGCTGCTTAGGGCACACAATTCTGGTATCTACAGTCACTAGCCCTGCGGGAAGTGGCTGTAGATAATTCGCGGCGCTATTCCCGCGAGGTATAGCAGTCCACGAGAGGACTATCCGGCATCATCTGTACCGAAAAAAGCATCTCCATTAATCAAATAAAAAATGAGTTTCATTGGGAGTGAAGTTTGTAGCCCTATGACTACACTCTTCCAATCATACACTTTAAAAAGGTATTTTGGAGCTAGCTCCAAATATTAAATGCTCTTAGTTTTCCGTTTTAAGCCCAAATGTACTCTTTTTCGATTAACAACAATAAACAAATCTACATAAAATAAACTTGCTCAAAAAATTGTTTTCATGAAATGTAGGATTCAACACTATCTGTGAGATAATTAATTACTTCATAGTTCAAATTCGGTACCTAATTCACAGATGAGCAGGTCTAAGTATATAATGTAAATTCTAGTGTTAGTGTAAAATTGTCTAATACTTAGTCGTCGCAAATGCAAATTTTCCAATGAGTTGGAAAAAAGATGTATCCTATTTTCAAAAAAAAAAAGCATGTAGCTCTTGAATTTTGTAACAGTGGTTTCTTCCGCCTCGGCCCATTGATTTTTGTCCTTTCAGTTGGTGGAATTTTTATTTGAGTTTATTTACTCCTAAAGTATTTTGTTAAAAATATGTTCTTTTCATAATGTATAATGTATCTTTTGATTTTTACTCTCTTCTTGTGACATAACCCTAAATAGGCACTAAAAAAAAGAGAAATGTTGATTACCTATTGATTTTGCATCAAATTTGTTTTAGTTTTAAATTTAAATGAACTTAACCCATAATTTTTCAAATCATGTTCAACATTATTATAGAAATTAACAGCATTCTAGCAAAAAGACCGTCTGCACCATGCTGTAACGTGATTTGTATTGTAAAAATTTGACAATGCTTAATTTCATGGTTGTGAATTTCATCCCTAGATTAAAAAATTTTTCGTAAATATGTATGTGCATATGTTTGTGACGGACGGTATGAAAAGATGAGTAAATGATATTTATAATTATTATCCATATTTAACCGGTTTAACTGATACAACTTTTCTGATATGTTGAAATCTGCTAAGATTATTAATGAACCGACATAGCGGGTGCTCTCTACTTTTTGATTGCGACTTTTGGTAGCGAAATTCAAGCACGGGTAATATACAATGTGAGCATAAAGGAAAATTGGAACCACAATTGATTCAGATAGTATTTTTTCTAGTTGTATAATTATTGATATACTGTAGCATCTGCAACAGGAATAGATTATACGTGCATATAATATGGATAGTAATTATTTTAATATTGATTGTAAAATCGCTGAAAATGAATTATCTGATCACACTACACAAATATTTATTAGTCATATACCGAATGGTAATAAGCTTATAAAAAATAATATGACATCCAGGTTATTTACTAGATATAATTATGATTCCTTTGAACATGTAAGTAAAGAAAACTGGGTTGAAACATATAACGCTGCAAATTTAAATGATGGTTTTAAGTACTTTTTAGCAGGTCTCTATTATTATATGGATATTAGTTTTCCACTTACTTACTTTTATCTGCTTGAATAAAACTCTAATAAGTAGTTGTCTTTATTAAGGTTCGACTTAGAGCCTGGTGATCTTAAAGTATTTAGGATTTAATTTACTGCCCCAAGATAATTTCATAAAGCAATTATAAAACCACAACACGTCTTAAATTCTCTACAACACTCAATAATCCTAACTTGGACTTAATGGCGATAAAGTTTTATTCAAGGCTTGACAAATGCCTCGATAAGTCTGCCTTAAGCCAATAAAGACTAAAAGATAAATTAGTTTGATATAACTTCTTGAGGACTTTTTTAAAATTTTCTTTAAAATAAAACTATCTTTAAATGCACATGGCATATAATAAATCTGATATAAATCACTAGTTTATGAGCTGGTCACTATAAAGCACTAATAAAACTTTAATAAATTTAAAAGGTATTTAAATTGTTGCTTAGGATATTACATCTGTTTTTTTGTAAAGTTTTATTATGTTTTTTACAAATCGAAACTATAAGTTGAGATTGTTTGCATAACAATTACTTAGTAATAGTATAACTATCAGACGTATATACAAGAAATAGCAACGGATATAATATGGAGCAATATGTGCATAAATTTCCATTTATATATTTTTACCAGAAATAATGTGTCTAAGCAAAACACAATCAGAAATCCGTTATGAATCCTGCCTGTACTATTGATGACGTAGCTCTTGTGTCGATTGTGAACATACATTTCTTCTTATTTACATAACCCTCCAACAACAGACTACTTTGAAGTTGGGAAAATTTTATTTCTCGGGGGTCACAACATTTCTTGGCCAGCGCAGCCCCCAAACTGCCAGCCATCTTTAGTTTTCCTGTGGCTCCTCAACTACAGCAGCATTTACCCTTTCCGTGCTGCAATTGTCAAAATGATTGTATATGGAGCTCAAATGAGAATTCACATTGAGGTGTTCGATCTTTTTTAAATCAAAGCTAGACTATGCTGCAATTTATTATAGGCAAAACTGAGAGAAAAAGGAGAAAAGGTCAAAAAGACTATGAAAAAAATATAAAAGATATTTACAGTTTGAATGACTTCCTCTTTAGTAAATCTGTTTTTCTACACAATGATAATTCCACAAATAATATTTTGGTTTCTACAAGATGGCGTATTACCACATTATACTGCTTGTATTCTAATCTTGATGAGGTGGATGTGTAGAACAGATACTATGGAATAGCCTCTTAGGTTTCCAGATTTGACACCCTTAGAATATTTTTTATTGGAAGACTAAAAAAGTGAAGTGAAGTGTGTGAATAGGAATACAATAAACCTAGTACTACAAAATAAAATATTTATATTTATATAATGAAAACGTCAGTAGTCATTGAAAATGTAGTTTTGTGCTTAGTCTTAAATTTGTATCATCACAACAATATCAAATCAGACGTTCACATTTTAAAATACTATTTGTGTTATGGAGATTTCACTTTAATTACTTTGTTGTAAATATATCTGCAACAACAGATAATTTATACCAAAACACAAACTAATTCACATATGATTGAGACAACTATCCCCTTGGCAGAATAAATTGCATCGCATATCATCATACAATATGCCTGAACAAATGTTAATCTGATAGTAGTGTACTTTGCTGTGTACTGTTTGTAAGGGCATTAGCTTGCCAACAACTAAGCAAGTCATCCAATTCATTACCCCAAGCGACGCCTTTGGCACGCGGCAGCACCGCCGGCGTCCGCGGCGACGACACGGCTACAACCACTACGATGGGACGCTGCGAGTGCGAGAGGATTTATAGATTTATTCTGTTGCAGACGTCCACGATAATATTAATGACTGACGATGCAAATGAGCCAGCGGAGCCAACATGACGCTATAAAAACCAGCACGGCGTTCGTTAACAATTTTTTTAGCATTGCGTCTAGTAGCGGTGTTCTTCCGTCCATTGTCCAATGATTGCATTACGTACAGATTCTGATTAAGTGAAAACACAATAAATGATAATAATAGCATAATATACAGGTTGGGCAAAAGTAATGACTAACTTTGCCAGTAGATATATTTTGAAAAAAAGGGTATACTTGCGCTCGTGGGTGATATTCAATTAGAACCATAATTGAAACCAAGGCATCCTGCCGTAGTTTCAAGTTTCTTTCAAAAGCACTATGTTCCGCGACTAGGAAGCCAGAGCTCACGTTAATTGAACTATATTCTATATTCTGCTCACGGATGACACTAGAATTGAATTATGGAAGTTAAATGGACGAAACTACGTCTACAGAAGAGTTGGAGAAAAGTACTCCAGCTGTAACCTTGTACAGATCGTTAGTTTTGAACATGGTGGAATCATGTTTTGGGGTGTTATTAGTTGGGGGACACGCTTCGAACCTATATATTGAATACATTTTGCAAGATTTTGTTTTACTATGTATTATTACTGGATACGACGATTCGTTTTAATGTACGATAACGCACGTCCATATATAGCTCGGATTGAATGAATACCTCGATAATGTTCAGATTGAAAGATTAGACTAGCCAGCAGGTAGCATAGAAAACAAGAAAAATAGGTGTATATATAAAAACACATACATACATATACATACATATAAAATATGAAAAAGTACAAATCTAGAAAATAAGAGATATTTGGTAAGTAGACTTCATTAGCAGAATTAGAAATAACAGTAAAAAAGAAAAAAAATGCTAATTATGTAGGTGTAAAATAAAAACCATATTACACTTAAAAAATAACGAAATTATAAAAATACTAAAATGGTACTTAATAAGTATGAAAATTGCGGGCTGTACACGGGGAAGAGTGAGAAACAATGAAAATAAAATTATAGCATTATCTGAGAAAAATCGGCCGACGCGACGGGTATTCGTCAAAGTCATAAAACGCATATTCTAGCAAAAAACTTTTGATCACAAATTTAAAACGCTTAGTCAAGTTTTTGAAAAGAGTTCGGTAATAAGTTAAAGAAAATTATTTCGTAATAATTTATCCCATTTCTAGACTTTGAAAACGAAAAAAAATTTAAGTTAATTTTGCCTTTATTACGTGTTGAATAAGAATGTAAACTATCATGTGTCTAATAATTATTTAGGTTATCTTTTATGTGGACAAGACACTGCAGTATATATGCACAAGGCAAGGTAAGTATTTTTAGTTGTTTAAAGGCATTTTTACAATAAGCCCTGTATGTTAATCCCGCAATAAATCTTGGAGCTTTCCTTTGCAAGAGAATATTGTTATGGTATGAGATGAATGGCCCCATACCAGAATAGGATACGTTAATCTAGATTGAATTAAAGCATGGTATGCCTCTAGAACTATGTATTGCGATATACAATTTACCAGATTTTATAGTAAAAATATGTTGCGTGATATATTCCTGCAAATTATTTACTATCTAAAATAACTCCTAAAAATTTCATACAATGTGAGGAATCGGTATCTACAGACTGATGTTTTAAGTTAAAGATCATTGCCTTAGTTTTGTTTTTATTCAGGACTAACAGGTTACTTAAAAACCAGTCTTGGACTGTATTTAGACTGTATTTTGTATTCGATAATAAAATATTTGTGTCACTATGAGTGTGGGCCAGTGTTGTGTACTATTAGGCAAGTCATTGACATAAATATGAAACAGTACTGGTCCTAAAACAGAACCTTGGGTACACCAAATTTAATGTTTAATAAATCTGAATTGGCATTGTTGAAATTGACAAATTGATTTCTGTCTGTCAGATAGGATAGAATTAACTGTTTACTGCTGTCCGAAAAATCATAAATATATAATTTACTTACTAAGATATTGTGTGATATGCAATCAAAAGCTTTACTTAAGTCTAAGAATTGGACATATACAGATTCTTTGCACTCAAAACCATTATTTATTATATTTATTAAAGAGTTAATTGCTAAAGTCGTGAATGATTTTGATCTGTAACCATACTGATAGTCTGTAAATAATTAACCATTTTCAAAATAATAAACTATCTGTATTTTAAGTGCTACTTCAAAAATTTCTGCAATTATTGGCACAATAGAAATAGGTCTGTAATTTGCTGGATCTTCAATTGACTTTTTCTAAACAAAGGTAAAACTTTGGAGAATTTAAATATTTTCGGAAAGATGTTATTCTTAATACATTGATTTATAAGTTTAGTGAGAGGTATGATAATAATATATTTAATGCAGTTTAGTATTTTCATGTTGATATCATATGCATCCTTAGTTTTTATATTTTTGAGATTATTGGTTATATCGAGCTGTTGAATATAAGACACTTCCGAAAGTTTTAATTCCTCGTGTGAAAGATTTGTAGTCGAGTTTTGTAAATAATGTTCAAAATTGTTAACAGCTGGTGGTACAACATTAATTAAATTTTGAGTAATATTAGCAAAATAATTATTGAAATCAGTCTGATAGATCAGATGTGGGATGTGGGATGTGGGATACATGAAATGTTGCATACGACAAAGAAATCACTTTCCAAATACAAGAGGGGAACTGTGGATGCAACAGAAATGAAATGGCATGAAATTCCTCAGGGAACTATTCAAAATCTTATTGATAGCATACCTTAAAAAATGTAAGAAGTAATTAGAGCTCGAGGAGGAAACACTCGTTACTGACACTTATTTCAATCAAGAGACTGAAAACTGCTATAACAAGACCAGACCACTTTCCTGTCTTGTTAGAATCATTATTTTTTACTAGGCGAGCTAGCAGTTTTCGGAGAGAGAACCAGTGAGCCCTGGAAGTCGGAGAGCCCAGTAAAGACACTTTCCGAGAGTGTTGCGTATAATATTTTTTCTGCAACCGTTCTTGCCAGGCTAAAAAACGTTTTAACTTGAAATATTTTACAAACAAAATTCATACAATTCAATTGACAGATGTCAGATGTTTACTTTCAAAGAAGACTGAATTAATCATTTTTAATTGTTATCAGTAGTGATACTGACAGTAGTAGCTTTAACCGTGAAAGAATTCCAGGCCATGGGCGGCGTCTAGTCGCGTATATTATAGGTATTCAATAATAATAAATACATTAAAAAAAACCATTAGTATGTGATGTGAACTTGGATATGTGACTATCATGTTATTTTGCACTGTGACGACAGAAATTGTCACTTGCGTCAAATATTATTATGACGTCATTTTCATTATGACGGTCAAAACAAGCCGATTTCTGCTTTTGTCGATTATGTGAGTGGAAGAAGCAGATTAATTACTGAGTTAAAATGGTTACGTTTTCCCAATTGCTGATTTTTAGTTAAAAGTTTAAAATGGTCTGTTTCTTTGATTATGTAGCTTATACAGGGATTATTTATTAAGAGCAGTGCCATGTACAAATTTCAGCTCAGTTGTATTTTAAAGTTGCGTTTTCACCAGATATCCAACTAAAATCTATAAATCACTGGTTTTCTGTCAGTAATATCGAAAAACGAAGACATATGATTCATCCGAAATACCATAGAGTAATATATAATCATATAGGCAATCAATACTGATGCGTATTTTTTCGTTAATAGAACAATTATTTAGTTTCATAAAATGACACCAAATAAAATGTTCATATTTCTTAGTAATAAAGAAAATAGGCATCAGTATTGCCTGTAATTTTATATATTAAATCCATATAGTATATAAAATGAATCATGTCGTGTTCTCATTAATAGAAAAATTTTAATGGCGATTTAAAGTTTTCTGTTGGGTATGCTTGCGACGAAGGCGTGCTAACGCTGCCGTAACGAGTTAAAACTCGTTACTTCAAAAATTATTTATTTTAATTTCATTTTTAAAGACATCAAGACATTGATTATGTTTTATTTATAATAGTTTTGACACAATTTGGAGTTAGTAATACAATAATATTTTGTATATTTATTTCTGTATAATAACCGTCATTTTACATCACTAAGTATGTCAATTTCAAAAACAAACTTATTTAGTTATTTAGGTAAATTATTTTAACGTAAAATGCGGTTATAGTAGGAAAAGGTCAAAATCATTCAAGTAGGCAGATCATCTTAAAATGTTGCATACAAGTATAACTTATTAATCTGAATTTCTTTCCTTACTGACATTTTGCAGCCTTTACAGAAAATGTACTTTACATAATAAGAGAGTAGTTTTTGCTTAACTACCATGGCCTACGTGATAAAAAATAAAACAAAAATACACAAAAAATTTCTTTTTAGATAACCAGGGATGAACCCTCAAATTGCAAAAAAAATCTGAAATTTGAGGTCCATAGCACCTATTGCGAACTCAATCGGGGGACACACTGTATATGTATATTTTTTTGGTCTGATGCTATAATTTTTTACTATTTATTTTTATGTTTTCTATGTTCATTCTTTGTTGTGATATAGGCTTTTTTTTAATATTAAGTTATTGTTCTCTTTTGTGTAGTAATTATTGTTATAATTTTTTTCATATTTTTAACTGTTTTACAAACTAAAAATATTTTTGTTGCGTTTCATTTAGTTAAATTTTTTTTTCATTTTATGGCAATTTTTAGTTATTTTATATATTTTCATGAGGTAATAATTATTTTAATTAATGCTTACTTTTATATGATACATATATTTATTGTGATTCGCCTTTCTCTTATTTGTTCACCTGCTTCCTATATGCGACGCCTCTGGTAGAACAAGTTAAATAGCAGCAACTCGTAAGCTGATCCGTTTACGATCTGTCTGCCAATCAGAACTAGAAAATAGCCGCTGTTTAATACCCTACCACAATTTTAATATGTTGGGCCTACGGCTCGCTAGTAAACAGTGAAGTAAGCACTGATTTTACAATATAAACTGACTGCGGCTACAATGAATAGTGTACGGATTTGCCCATTCATATATACCTTTTCAAGGTAAAAGCTACCACTGCCGTTAATTTTAGTTATCAGATACTCTTCTCAACCAAAGGAGACATAAGATATCGCTAAAGACTTTACTTACCCTTTATGCCACTTTACCAAGCTCGACCAGTAGATATGTATTTTCCACTCAAAAAAGTTGACTAAAAACAATTAATTTTTTAGATGGCTGCGAACGAGTTTTTTACGATTTTTTCCATGGAAACGATTTTTATTTCAGGTTTGTAAAATAAACATTTCTTTCTAGTACAAAGTGGTTAATTAACTTGGTTCATCAGAGTGCCTTTTTGCACTAAGAAATTACGAAGATCTTAAAATATGCGATAATTTTGTCCATGAATGTATAAAAATCTACACCCTTGAAGCATTTTTAAAAAATATCTACCAACAATGTTATAGCGATTATTTGTTATTTTTTACCAACGTTTTAAATTTTTAATAGGTACGCAAACTACCTGCAAGGTTGAGCCACTATATGAAAAAGGCGACCGCGACGTCAGTTATGCAAAACATCAATTATTCAAGGGAGAAAGAGACCTGAATTTCAACATTGATTAATTATTTACAACATCCGTCAAATGTACTTATCGACTTCCATTGAGTTTGTAGAACGAGGAAAAAATAATTTATTAGTTTGCCGACAATTTGTAATGTTGAGTAATGAATTTTCATTATAAATGAATTTTCTCGTTGTATAAGTGGGAATATATTTGTCGGTAGTTTCCTCGTACATTTCTCTGGAAAACCAAACAATCTTTTATTGACTTGCACGGAAGTGGAATCGGACACTTTCTGTAAATGCTTCTAAAACAGATCAACAACAAATGAAAATATCTTTTGTGTTACATGGCATGTGTTGCAGAATCCAAGGAAATGAATGTTTGCAGAATCGATATTAGTGAATGATTAGTTGGACAAATAATTAGGATGAGTCCGTTATCATCGGAAAAAGAGAAAATTAAGGAATTAAACTACAGGGTTAATCGACTCAAAATTCTGTCTTGCTATTGTCCATAATATTGTAAACCAAATATTCTCAAATGTATTACCTGTCTATCAATAACAGAAAAATTAATTTGGATCCTGACCACGCAGCAAATAACATAAATTGCCCTTGCTACAAAAGACAGATTGAAAGACAAAATATTGAAACAAAATTTAATGCATAGCAACCAAAGAGTTTTACAAATAAAATTGTCTATTTCAACTGTCATGGTTTCCTAAATAATAAAGATGAAATTGTAAATTTGGCAAAAAACTGGAAATCAATAGTATTTTGCATGTCAGCAACCCATGTTGCACAATAGAAAACTGTGTAACAGTTAACAGAAGAACAGGAGGAGTGTTGATATATATTATTATGGAATGCAAATATAAGACAATATTGAACGAAATAGTTGAAAATTTTATCTGGATACTAGGTGTAGAAATTAAAATAGGAACAGAAAATATCCAAATAATAATAATTTACCATCCACCACAAACGAAAGACAATTTATTTATAGAATACTTTAAAAATCTTATAGAAAATAGTGAATTCAATGGAAATCTAATTATTACTGAAGATTTAAATTTTGATCTTCAAAAAGAAACATACTATAGCAAGAAAATAAAAATTATATTCTACTAAAATGGACTATATTACCTTACTAGGTCACCAACAAGAATAACCCAGCATAGCTCAACAATAATTGACTATGTAATTACGAATAGGAAGGATATGACTCATGAGGTGCATTTGACTAAAAAAATAAGTGATCATAATATAATAACAAAATATAAAAATGAATATACGGTTGTAAAAAAAATCGGATATTAAATACTTATGACCTGAATTTATTTATTAATAGATAAAACATGGAACAACATCACTTCTAACGTGCACATATTAGCCTTCCCACTGGTATAGAATATAATGGAATCCCTTGACAATATAAGCCCAATAAAGGAAATTAAAATCCAAGCCAAACATCTAGATAATAAATGGATTAATGAAGAAATTATAGAAAACATGAAGGAAAGAGATGCAAAGTATAAAAGAGCACTGTTCACAGATGAAAACGAAGATCGAGAAGCATACAGACAAACAAGAAATATGGTTAGCAAAATGATAAAAATATGTAAAAAAAATTACTATAATAATGTGTAATTACCTCTAACTCTCATAATGGCCGAGAACTATGGAAACAATTAAAGAAATTATCACCAGATAAAAATCCTGCTACTAGTGAATGCATTGTATTTTCAAATATACAGGATACAAACGAAAATGTAATTGCTGAAATGTTTAATGCATTCTTCCTTACAAGCATCGAAGAAATTACCTCCAATATTAACTTTAGCAATACTTATGAAGAGTAAAAACATTGAACAAAAAGGAAACTTTCACTCATTTCATACAACAACCATGGCAAAATTAAGAAAATCAATTGTAAATCTAAAAAATACTGCAGATAGTGAGGATATTGTAACAACCAAAATAGTACAAGATGCTCTCAATGCAATAGGAAACTAGTTTCTTGATGTAATAAACTTATCATTACAATATGGTGATTTTCAAAGGACTGGAAGATATCGTGCGTTTTATCAGTGCCAAAAGTTACAAATACAATATTATGTGAAGAACATAGATCTATAAATATAGTTCCGGCTTACGAAAAAATTCTGGAAATTGAGGTTAAAGATCAGCTACTGAAATTTTGTGATGAAAACTGTGTCTTAACGTGCAACCAATCAGGCTTCCGAAAAGTTCATTCTTGTGAGTCAGTAATTTTAGATATTTGTGATGAATAGTACAAGTCTTTAGAAACCAATCATATAATTGGCAGTGGTCTTGGATTTCCGCCGGGCATTTGAAACGATAAACAGAGAATTACTTCTGTGTAAACTAGAGATAATTGGCATTACAAGTAATATATTAAATACATATCTTAATCCTAGAACACAAAATGTTAAATTTAGAAATCGTCTATCAGATAAAGTACAAACCATGCATGGCGTCCCACAGGGGACTGTTCTTGGTCCAATTCTCTTTAATGTATGCATAAATGGTATTGTAAAATATGCGAAGTATTGTAAAATATCTATGTTTGCAGACGATACAATGATATATATTGAGGGTGATAACATGTCAACGATGTTTAACTCGATTAAGTATGATTTATCTGAAATATGTAAATGGCTAGACAATAATAGTTTAAGTTTAAATATAAGTAAGTCTAAATATATCTTAATAGGTAACAAACTTAAATTATCTAAGTACAGTCTCTCATATCCTAATTTAAATTTTGAAATTATCGAAACAAACTTGATAAAGTAAATTAAGTCAAGTATTTGGGAGTAATTATTGATGAACATCTTAATTCCAAAAGTCACTTCAACTACATAATGAATAACATGTCATTAAAGTATATTTTTTAAGAAGAATGAGCAACTGTTTAAACATGTCTACAAAAAATCCTACTTTATAAAAGTTTAATTAGTCCACACATAGATTTTTGCTCAACAATAGTATTTAACTTGAACCAAAATGAAATACAGAAACTCCAAGTTATACAAAACAAAGGTATGAGAATAATTTTGAAATGTAATAAATATACACCGATAAACATAATGCTTGAAGTACTCCATTTCATGAATGTTGAACAACGAATTCTTTTTACAACACTAGATATGATTTTTAAAATAAAAGACAAATTGTGTCCAGACTATTTGAGAAATAAAATTAAATTGTGAGAGATGTACACACATACAATACGAGAAAAGTTAATGACTTTTTTATAGACACTCCTTAATCAAATAGATTAGCCAAAACGTTGTTTTATAAAGGTCTCATGGTATTCAACCAATTTCCGGAGAATATCAAGCAATGTAATAATGACCCTAAATTTAAAAAATCAATTAAGTGTATGTGTATTCGAAAGACAAAAAAAATTTAAACTGTTTTATACATTATTGTAAACTATAACTAAATATATGTTGTTAATAAGTAAATATTCTTCAGCTTAGGTTCATAAAGTTATTAGGATAATTAACCCTTAAGGTACCCTTTATATTGTATCCTTTAAGATTTGCTGTATCTTATACCCTATAAGTGCGATTTTTAGTCAACAATTAAACGGTAATGCCAATCTACTGTACAATACGTGTTTTTCTGATGAATCGACATTTCAGTTAAGGTACCTCGATCTGTTAGAAAATAACATCGACCCAATGATTACCCAAATCCTCGAAAAAGATGATAATCTTTTATAGGGCGAACTGTTTTTTCGTCAGGTTGGGGCACCCCCACATTTTGCTATAGCAATCCGTCAATTTTTGGATAATCGGTTTCCTGGTCGATGGATTGGAAGAAGAGGTCCTGTGGAGTGGCCCGTTAGGTCATCCGATTTAACTCCTTTAGATTTCTTTCTGTGGGGATATTTGAAATCGAAGGTATTTGCAACAAAACCCGCATCTCTGGAAGAGTTACGTGAAAGAATTGTTCGAGAATGCCGTTTATTGACCCCAGATGTGTTCAGAAATGTTCTTACAGAATTTCAAAACAGATTATAACTGCTGTATGAAAGTCGGTGGGGGTCATTTTGAACAATACATACGATAATTTAAACTGCTTCTTTTATTTTTATTTCCCAAACTTAAAATAATGAAACAATTATTTCTCAGGAACGATTCGATAAAAGTTTAAAAAAATATACAGTTATGTAGAGAATTGAAAGACCTTTCAAAACATATATCACTCGATCCCCTTTGCCATATGAATTTTTTGAGGGGGTGGCCGTGTAGGATAGAGGGATGATGATAGGTATACAAGTATTACATTAAAATATGTCCCCCTTGGAAACAAGGTCGACGTGTTTCACCAATTTTTCAAAAAAATTTTATCTCCAAAAGGGTGCCTACTTTTGATTGGGACACCCTGTATATCAAATTTTTTGAAATATGGGGACATAAATTGGATGCCAGGATCTCCACCGGCATGGCGACTTCTTTTTTGTGGGAATATTTCAAGGGAAGAATATACAAGCGCCGACCCCCAGACAACTAAAGAATTAAAATAGCATTTTTTTGAGAAATTGAAGGCATCACTGCAGAGCTCCTAATTGGAGAATTTCAGAAATAAATTAGCACAGCTAGCCGATGGATGCTATGTAAGGGATTTTATTTTTTAGAACTAAAGCTACATAAAATATAGATATTGTTTGGTACAAGCTTATTTTATTTCGTTCATTATTACCCTTTTTATGAAACTCTGTCAGTCATACCAGTTGCTGACCCTATATCTTTTACAGTAAAATAGTTAAAAACGATTTTAAAACAAATCTGACATTTATTGAATATATTTATGTGTGTATTTTTCAGTAAAATTGTGTATCGATAGACACAGCATTGTCTCCTATATTTCTTAAAATATTGTAATGAAGAAAACTTCATATTATGCATACCCATTTATTAGTTTATATCGAAATAACACGAAGTTACTTTTTCAAATGAGATAACATAAAGTGTACAACGTTAAAATAACTAAAATAAAAAAAAAATAGGAAATGTTCTGTTTATCATATTCCTCGTAAAAACTGTTTTAGTCTTTTATCTAACATATCCAAATTCAGTATTTTCTTTTAAATTAAATTTATTTGTAAAATAATTATTTAGGACATTTGTTTTGATATTAAAGGATTTTGCAACAATAGAAAACATATGTCAAATATTTCCTATCTTGCAAAACTATAAACGCCGAGCATTACTAACAAGAAATAAAGCCAATTTATGGAAACCTTTTTTGATTTTCGACCCTGATTGGAGCTGAAAAAGGGCTGCAAGAGCCGTCCAAATGTGCGATGATGGATTCCTCTCACTATCTCTAATGGTTCTTAAACGAAAAAATGTGCGTCGCCTTAATGAGCTTCGTTTACCGGAAGCGCCGTGTTCGAAATTCCGTAGGGACACGCGATTTCATAGTTCCACACCTTCACGGTGAATTGTTCTGTTTTCCACATCAAGTATCACGAGGCCTTCTACACACATGTCAGACACACGTTGCGATGTTCCATGTCCATTAATTTGTCTAAGTTATTTGTTAATTGTGTCCTCAAAGGCGGAACTAATAAGTATTTTCCAAATAAGTAGGTAATAATAAAGTACATGTACAATATTCTTTATGTCTGGTGTATAATTATTATTAGATATAATTGAACATAAAATATATACTAAATATATGAACAACGTAGCTTTTTTAAGATAAGGAAATTATCTTGTACTTCCGATGTTAATAGACCGGCGGCCGCAGATGCGAAATGTTTCATCAACCCAATATTTCGGTATAATTTTATAGGACCTTTACTGTTCGATTTGTAGTAAGATTCTTGATCGCAAATAGAAAAAGACGACAATTACTTTTGGTCGAGACAAATGTTATCGTGGAAAAACCGAAAAAATGCGACTTTTTAAGCGGTGCTTTTGCGGCCTTATATTTCAATAACTATAAAAGATATCAATTTGAATTTTGCACAGTTCGGTAGCCCATTTAATTTACCTTAAAATGGCGTCTTAGAAATTTGCGCGTTTTTATTATTTATAACAACAAAAAAAAGATTTTCTACGATGACGGCAATATTTTACGGCATTTCGCCATGTTTAACGCACTCCACTTCATTACTGGTAAGAGATATTGGAATGAAATGCACGTAGAAAACTTCCAAATTTTATAGGGATTATTTTTGCCCAATTATGTACACCCTTAACTTTAATAATAAAACGTCCACAATCAATTTTCTGTCGCGATGTACCATTAGCGCGCTCGAATTCTCGATCACCCGCCCGCGCCTCGACCGCACCGCAGGTCCTATACTTCAGGCACGGGTTAGCTTGAAACGGCCGTGGTGTAGATATTAACGATAATTCCACTTATATTATGTATGTATGTACATATTTGTGGTCTGCATTTTCTCGATTTCTATTTTTTTAATTGAATTATGTGACTTCAAATGATTACGTGTAAGTATATTGTTTTTTTTATTGAATTTAATTGTGTTATAATGTTATAAATTTATTCTGATAATTATTCATCTTCTACCTGTGCAATGTTTGTATTAGTACAATTCATTTTGCATTTACATTCAGGTATACAAAACATGCCTTCATTTCTACAAACACACTTACTATTACAATTTTTCTCAGTACAAAACAAACTAATTATTGATCTAATATCTTTAGGAATTGGGGCTTTCGTAGCGAATTTCGGGATCAACATGTCATTTTTGCAGATCCACCCATAATTCTTCGGGTTAAGTTTGTCAGGTGTACCGTTATAATTCATTCTCCAGAGGTAACTTAGAACGTTACAAAAACGTTTATAGGTATTGTATAGTAGGTACCAATACCTTTGCACATGTGAGTAAAATGAGTCTTCAGTAGGAGGAAGTTCCTTGGCAGACCTGTTTGTACCCTGTGTTAACTTTATTCTGATTTGGTTCAGGTCCTTGCATTTGTTCTCGCGGTAAAGGGAAGAAACCAGCTTCCTCGCAGCAATCAGGCTTTCCTCTAAAGAAGCCTTCCCAAAACATTGTAATCCAAAGTCCTTACTATTTTTAAAATGTATTTGCCATGCGTTTTGTGTCCTTTCTCCATAGATATTTCAGTTGAATTTAATTTCTCGTTATTCCAGTAAAAGTGAAGAAGTAAAATCAGGATATCGGTATCATCTGCTTTTACAATAATTCGTTTAGAAGTATTCTCGTGAATTAAATGAAAAATTAAACGAGTGTCAGCTTCTTCGTGGTTGCATTTTAAAAACTCTTCTTGTTCGATCGTAGAATTTGTAATCTGAAAGTTTTTGCAAACATAGTTTAGGAAGCTCTGTACGAAAATACGAATGATTTTATTTACCTTTATATTACAATTTCCATCCGGAAGTCCACCAGCGACGACAATTTTTTTTGCCAGGAGGCAATTTCCGTGACGTATCCATTAAATGTTGTGTAACAAATCTGATTAAAGACAATTTATTCATTGTAGATTTAAGAAAAGTTTTATAATTTCGTACATTTCTTGAACTAATAATTGCATATGTTCCTAAGCTACGTTGGCCTCGCCGACACTCGTTTAATTTTTCATTTAATTCACGAGAATACTTCCAAACGAATTATTGTGAAAGCAGATGATATCGATATCCTGATTTTACTTCTTCACTTTTACTAGAATAACGAGAAATTAAATTCAACTGAAATATTTATGGAGAAAGGACACAAAACCATAGCCACTAATAAGCACAGGTTTGTCCCGATCTATTCAATTGCGAAAGTTTTAGGAAAACATGTTTGTGATGGATTGCTGGCTTTTCATGCTTTAACTGGATGTGACACAACCAGTTCATTTTTTAAAATAGGAAAGAAGTCAGCATGGCAAAAATATTTTAAAAATAGTAAGGACTTTGGATTACAATGTTTTGGGAAGGCTTCTTTAGAGCAAAGCCTGATTGCTGCGAGGAAGCTGGTTTCTTCCCTTTACCGCGAGAACAAATGCAAGGACCTGAACCAAATCAGAATAAAGTTAACACAGGGTACAAACAGGTCTGCCAAGGAACTTCCTCCAACTGAAGACTCATTTTACTTATATGTGCAAAGGTATTGGTACCTACTATATACTACCTATAAATGTTTTTGTAACGTTCTTTAATTTCTAGGTGTTATTTTCAAGTATACCTCTGGAGAATGAGTTATAACGGTACACCTGACAAACTTAACCCGAAGAATTATGGGTGGATCTGCAAAAATGACATGTTGGTCCCGAAATTCGCTACGAAAGCCCCAATTCCTAGAGATATTAGATCAATAATTAGTTTGTTTGTACTGAGAAAAATTGTAACAATAGTAAGTGTGTTTGTAGAAATGAAGGCATGTTTTGTATACCTGAATGTAAATGCAAAATGAATTGTACTAATACAAACATTGCACAGGTAGAAGATGAAGAATTATCAGAATAAATTTATAACATTACAACACAATTAAATTAAATAAAAAAAAAACAATATACTTACACGTTATCATTTGAAGTCACATAATTCAATTAAAAAAAATAGAAATCGAAAAAATGCAGACCACAAATATGTACATACATACATAATATAAGTGGAATTATCGTTAATACCTACACCACGGCCGTCTCAAGCTAACCCGTTCCTGAAGTATAGGGACCTGCGGTGCGGTCGAGGCGCGGGCGGGTGATCGAGAATTCGAGCGCGCTAATGGTACATCGCGACAGAAAATTGATTGTGGTCGTTTTATTATTAAAGTTAAGGGTGTACATAATTGAGCAAAAATAATCCCTATAAAATTTGGAAGTTTTCTACGTGCATTTCATTCCAATATCTCTTACCAGTAATGAAGTGGAGCGCGTTAAACATGGCGGAATGCCGTAAAATATTGCCGTCGTCGTAGAAAATCTTTTATTATTGTTATAAATAATAAAAACGCGCAAATTTCTAAGACGCCATTTTAAAGTAAATTAAACGTGCTACCGAACTGTGTAAAATTCAAGCTGATATCTTTTATAGTTATTGAGATATAAGGCCTCAAAAGCACCACTTAAAAAGTCGTATTTTTTTTCGGTTTTTCCACGATAACTTTTGCCTCGACCAAAAATAATTGTCTTCATTTTCTATTTACGATGTAGAAACTTACCACAAATCGATCAGTAAAGGTCCCATAAAATTATACTGAAATATTGGGTCACTCTTTAAAACTCAACGTTTTAGATGTTACGCCGACGGTCTATAAGTCGAACATGAAGTATGTATTTGAAATTTCATGATTTTCTAATATAAACCACTATATTGCGAAGGACTCTGATGATGCATGTTGCCTACTATAATCATGTACCAATGTTTAAATAGTAATAATTAGATCTATGCTTAACATAATATACATAGGCTCTTTCCGTTTTAAGGAGCAGCAAAATATAGTCAATGAACATACTCTTCAAACCTCTTCAAAACATAAATCAAATAGCTGGTTTCTAAACTAAAGAGGATGTTCAAAGTGAGAATACAAACTCGGCACCGCTTTATAATTGACTGTCGAACTCTTAATAATTGATTTCGTCGTATTTCATTAGAGACGGTTTCTATTCTATCAATTAATCCTTCCCTACTGCCAACTGTAGAATAATAAATTTTATCTTTTATAAAACCCTAAGCAAAAAAATCGAGAAGAGTGAGATCTGACAAACTGGAGGGCCATGAAACTGGTCCGCAACAATCGATCCATCGAATCAGATAAGTTGAATTAAGCCATTCTCGAACTATTCGTCCGTAATAAGCCAGACAACTTTAAGCTGACACAAAGTATTTCACTTTGAACCAAGATCAAAATTATCCCACATATCTGCATGCATTGTTTCAAGAAATTCCAGAAAAAATGCTGATGTTAATCTGAGAGGTAGAAAATAGGGGGCAATAATATAGTTTCCCTATAAACCAAGCCATACATTTACGCTGAACTCATTCTGGAAATTTCTTGACCTGATTCTATGTGGATTTTCGTGGTCCCAAACATACAGGTTGTGAAAACTAACTACTCCTTCTTGGTGAAGCAGGATTCATCAGTCCACAATACTTTCTTAAAAAAAATTTGATTTTTTCTCACAGAATTCAACATGAAATGACAAAAATATAAACAGTGTTTACTATCATCTGGATGTAATCCTTGAACAGGTTACAAATTATGTACGTCACTAGTTTTTTCATAAAGTTTTCCATATAAAAGTAACAGGAATGCTCATAGATGAGTCCCTATCAAACATTCGAAGGAACGTCCTGTTTCTGTTCTTCACAACATTAATCAAATTTCTATTTCACTCCTGTCTTCTTGCAGTTCATTTTCTCTGAAAATCTGATGTACTCTACGAAAAATGCCTGGATGTGGATGTCTTGTATTTGGGAATCGCCTACGGTATTCCACTGCAGCTTCAGCAGAATTTCCGTCGCATAATTCATACACGTAATGAATATTTGCATACTCTTCATTGGTAAATCGAAATGGCATTTTAAGAATTAACGCAATACCTAAATAAGTTACAAAAATTGCCAGAGTTTTTAAAATTATTGAAATAAACAACGAAAAAATACTACTGATTTCTGTCAAATAATTGACAATCTAAATATTTTATAACCAAAGCCATCATAACCAAATATTAATAAAATTTTGTTGGAAAATAAATAATTGCAGTGTGCATTACTGTGCCATTAATTTCACTTTTACTCGAAAATCGTGCAACCTAGGAAAAACATTAAAGAATAGTTTTTTCTTAAAATATCTGAGAATTCCAGAAATGGTGGAATATTGCGATTAAGACATTGGCGTGTCGTTATTCTTTTAAGAAAATAGTAAAATGTACCCAGTAAGTACACCACTAGTGAATCTCTCAACGTGAAAATTGGCACGTTTGTAAAAAGTAATTCATCAAATATTTCCTCCTCGCAAAAAATTATTCTTTCTTTCCATTCATAGGATAATCGGAAAAAAACGATTTTTTTTAGAAAATTCAACACCCTGTATCTCGAAAATCAAGAGGTTTGAAGAGTATTTCATTAAGAATATTTTGCTTAAATTGATCTACTCTATACGCTGCTGAAGTCTTGCTCATTAAAACACCATATACAATTATTATAATAGATAAAATAGATTTCAATATTTATAGGGCAGTTGGTAAGTATCAATAGAAATAGAAAAAACTGTAGAAAGGGCAATAAAATACCCCATTAAAATACTCTATTACCCTATAAATTTGGATTGTTACAATTTTTGTACTGGGGAGGCCTTAATTTTATTTAAAATCAAAGCATATAAATAACAAAAAGGATTAAAAGATGTTGGTAATATGACTAAAAATTGCTCATATTTTATTAAATAAGTTAAAAAGTTGTGGCACTGAGGAAAAGTTTTAAATTGTGTTAAATTTACGTCGACAACATAAGCCAACTATTAAAAGTAAATAATCGTAGCTGTTCGTAGTATAATGTTGATTGCGACATACCTCAAGGCACAGTTTTGAGCACGTCTTATTTAGCATATACCTATAGATGGTGTCTTTATGACTTCAGAAGTGAAATTGTATCATTGCGTTAGTTAGACGGTAGGAAGAAAGTTGAGAAGGATAAGCTCGCGCAAAAACTGGGTTGCATAAAAATACTTTAACGTTAAGTTTTTCGAAAATGTATGACATTTACTAATAATGCTGACAATAAACCCAATGTGTCAATTTCGTACCAACAGCAATTGTTCGATAAAAACAAATTATTCAATAAATGCATATAAACGTTTACGGTTGGCCATCATGGATTAACATCTTAAAGAAGTCCATTCTATTATGCAAATAGTAAGGAAAATGCATAAAATAATGTTTTTTTTTCATGTTTTGGAAGTATTTCAAATACCTGCTCGTGACCTTGTGCTTAGTTGTGAGTTTTCTGTTATTTCAGCCACAATTTCGTCTTCTCTAGCAGCAATTATTGCTTTTGCTCACCATCTTTTTTACTTTCTTATACCTAATATAAGGAAGTATAGAGAACGTGATTTTTTTCGACCTCGAGATTTTGATTGATATATACGTTTTGAACCCTCCTGAATCCATTCTGACTATTTTCCGAATGATGTCTGTCGGTGCGTGAAAGAAGAAGAAAGGTAAGTACAATTTCGGAAAAAAATTAAAAAGTTTTATTGTATTTCTGGACAAATCTTGACGAATTATAATGAACGACGAACATAACTTTATGGAAAAAATCTGTCTGTAGTTTCGCGATAGCAGCCACAGTTTTTGAAATAAAACTTTCAAATTTAGTACAGATGTTCTAAAGGCCAAAGACAATGATAAATTCAATGATGAGCAAAGTTGGTCAACTGAAAGTAAGTCCATGGGGCCCAAACTTTTTTTATGTTTGTCTTTACAAAAAAAATATATTTATAAATCATATATGTCTATTATTCAAGTGAATAAAATATATTTTCAAGGTAGTTAAATAAAGCTGATATAAACTGAAGTTTTTTACACATTTGACCTCATAAGACGGGGTAAGAGTAAATTTAGCAGTTTGACATTTGAAATGTCCAATTTGGTTCCGAAAATGTCTATATCAATAAAAAGAAATTATTAAAATATGACATGAATTATTATTGACAGTATCGAATGACGCTGATAAATTAATTATTTAAAAATTTTAATGAAACATTTCAAGGTAAAATTTAATTGAGGTAAGGGAAGAATTAAATAGAATGATTTTTTTAGATCAGGATGATATATGGTATATTGGTATAAGAAAGTTATGTGCTGACCACATCAAGTATTATTGCATTACTCATGCTCTCTGTTTTTGTTGACACAACTAAATGAGATATAGTGACATACGTCAAATTAAAGCAAAGCTTAAAGTGCTTAAAATAGCAAGGTATAATTTAGAAGGAAAAATCATTTTAATTTTCTGTGAATTGGGTAGGAACTAAACAGAATCGTGCAGGTTTTTAATGAGCATTTACCCGATAGACCCATATTACGGTAATATTTGACAGAATTGGTTCAAAAATTGCAGGGGAGGTGAATAATGGAAAAAACAAGGAGACCAAAGACAATAACAACTGCTGACAAAGAAGACGAAATGGTGGCAGAAATAATAGAAAACAAACAACTGAGTAACAGATCATTAGCAGATATTTATAACACTTTCAACATCAGTACTAGGAACACTGGAGAAATGAAAACATTTTCCTTATAAATTTAAACTGTTGCACAAACTTATACCTGGATATCCTGCTTGTATGATTGAGTTTGGTGTAGCGGCTGAAAATTTAATTGAGTGAGATTCGAACTACTTAAGAAATGTCAGTTTTAGTGATGAGGCAACCTTTTTACCAGTGGCGGTTCGTGGGTCAAGAGATACGGAGGTCAATTAGAAAAGTTTACTGTATTACCTACCTTTTAAAGTGATTTAAATTCCAAGTCGATCCCTCGGTCTTTTTGAGATGCAAAGTGGTCAATTACTTTTTCATTAATGTCTTTTATCTTCTTTATTAATGCCCTTTCTATGGTAAGCATAGCTAAAGAAGATAACCTTTCCTGACCCATGGTATTTCTTAAAAATGTCTTTATTTATTTAAGGTGAAAAAACAACGTTCACTTTCGACGGTAGTCATAGGGAGAGTACACAAGATTTTTAACAGTTTGATACTTTCAGAAAAAGTACTGCACAAATTATTGTTAATAAAAAGCTGTAACAAAGCAACTGCACCTTCACTATTGGAAAAATCATCTCGGCTATATAATACTTCTAATTCAGTTTTAAGTTTCAAATGATTTATGACAGGATACTCCGTTTTAACTAATTTAAACATATCTTGAGGAAAGCTTTTTTTATAATCTTTAAATCGATCTGCGTGAAATAACTGAGACACTGTTAAATGATTACTGAAGCCAAACCTGTATTTGATCTTAAATGTAATTATATCACAAACTTCTAATTAAATTCTCCTTTTTGATTCTACCGTTTTACATCTCTCGGCAGACTGCATGGATGTCACCTTATTCAAAATTTTATTTCTGATGTCTTCAATTTCACTATTAAAGACGCCAATACACTCCTTTACTGTTATGACATCGATATTACATTTTTTGTAATTGATTGAACAATATATCACAATGAGGCATAACTAAATGAAAAAAATTTAACCAGTAAAGAAAAGGTTCATAAGTAGTTTTTTAAACGAATAGCTTGGTTTAGAGTGTTGTTTCCTGATTCTTTATCAATCATTTTTTCTAAACAATCTAATAATTCTTTTCAATAGGTATCTCTATATGCACTTTGTATTAAAATTCCATCGTGTTGGAGCCGCATTAGGTAATCTCACCTTAACAACATTATCTAACACGGCTGTTCTTTTTGGCGATTTTCCAAAGAATGAAGAAAAGCTATGTAAATTAGCAAAAAAAAATTTATGCTTTTATCCTGACTTGATTGTAAAATTAAATTTAGTCGCTGAGCGTAACAATGAATAAAATTTGCTGAAGAATAACTTTTTTTAATTTTGGCTTGTACAGCTTCAAAAGCACCACTCATTACTGATGCTCCATGGTAACTTTGTGCTATCAATTTTTCAGGACTTCCATTAATTTTCAGACATTCTAACTCTTTTAAAATTACATCTGTCAAATCCTGCGATGTCGTTCCTTGAGGCTGAATAAATTTCCAAAATCTCTTACATACAACACCGTCTAAAACGTATCTAAACACAAAAACTACTTGTACTTTATTCATAACCCAACTTATGTCCATCTTTCAGTTTTAATATATTTTGTACTACACTCATATTTAATAGTAAACACCAAAAACACTGTTTTACTTAATTTCACGACAAGTAGAAATTTACTAATAAAATGTTCACAAATAAAAACAGTAAAAACAACGCGACAGAATTTACCGTCCAACGCGTACCTAGTCAGCATTAAGACTGCTCACTGCTCTACTGAACTTAGTGAACTTCGTGCGTTACCGTTTCCGTAAAATGTGTCAGGGACATTGTCCCCGCCAGTGTTTTCTGTCTCTTTTGCTGTCTGATGATTCGCGCATGAGTCTATTTCACTTTAATTCGTTGTAAATTCGGTCCGTAGCTAGCTTTGAGGACACGTTGTGGATTGACCCAAGATTTTTAAATTCTATAAATGAATAATGTAATGAATATGAATATAGAGGCTCGGTGCTCGGGGGGATACGAAATCCTGCGATCTAGATATTTGAATAGTATTGTGCATAGAATGAATTAGAAACTTTAATATATTTTTTAAGAATATTAAAAATATATATATTAGATATTTTTAAATGAATAGCTCTATTTTTTTATTTGTATGTGGGAGGTCATTGACCAAATGACCCTATAGAAGAACCGCCAGTGCTTTTTACTAAGTAGAAAACTAAATAAACAGTACCCAGTAAACATACATACGTTTTTAAAACATATTCTCAACGTGTCACTGATTGATAATTCGTGTTACGTTAGAAAATCAACCGTTCATTTATTGTTGGAAGAATAACGGTCTATCGTAACATTAAAAATATGTGATTGTTTCACGAAAAATGTTGGCCGTCCTTTTTATTAGTTTTGACAACATTAAATTAACGTTAATAAAGCCTTTATAAAACTGTTCTTTTAAACGTTCATAAAACGTTCATATCAACTGAATAGTCGTTTGAAGTCGAATATAAACGTTTTTAAAACGTTTTGGAGTTACGAAATTAATTTACAGGGAGGAGTGTAATTTCGATGGTTTACGGTGCTACGGTAGGCTCCAGCTGTGAAGTAAATATCCAGGACTTAATATGATGGTCCGTTCAGTAATTTATTTATCACCGGCATGCTGAAACACGACAATAATAAACAATCACCGAACTCTGGTGACGGCGGTTGGTTCAGTAATTATTTACCAGTGGTGGATCCAACCTAGCACGCTGAAGGCCCACAGCAGTAAATAACCACTGGACACTGGTGACAGCGAGGCAAAATGGTAAAATGGCTATCAACATCATGAGGCCTAGCTCAGAGCGTTAAAGACCTCATGACTCTGAATTCTAACTAATTGTGGCCAAGCTCAACGGCATAATGGTCCTTAATCATCCACCTCAGCGCATTGTAGGTAGTTGTCGGTACAAGAGTGAATGATTTTCTCAAAATTGAGACCTTGATAATGTCTCATATTTCATGGCGACAAGAAGTGCGCGGCAGCACTGGCTAAATGAGAATTCCGATACTACAGTAATGAACATATGTATGATTCATTACAGCACCGTAAACTCCATAAAAGCAGATAAGGAGTTAGAAGCGATTTAGAAACCGCCATTTTGTTTTACATCATTGGATTGACACGAGATTTTAGTATGTCACTACTGAAGAGTAGATCTGTAATATAAAGTATCACACACCTACACTGGAGATTGAAATCGACACAAACATGGTGGCTGAGCGTAATCTTGACATCTCCATTTTCATTTTACTGTATGTATATGTATACCATTACGAAACCACCAGTGTAGAATTAGACAAGCTGTAGCATGCAGCCACTAGGTACTGTTGATATCACAAAAATAATGATATTTTTCAATCATGAGTTTGCTTAAAAAGCGCATCGTAAAAAAATCTGCATATGAACAAAAGCGGAATTCTGTTTTGCCTTTCATAGACACAATTAGTAAAAGTCGCATATTTTTCAGCAAACCCTAAACACATTGCAATCATGTATTAAGTACCATTTTCTCTCTGAAATATGTCTATGATATAAAAATAAAGAGACTATGTATATTTTTAAACTAGTTCAGTTATTTCTGGATAAAAATGTGTAAGTTAGAAAACATGAAATTTATTAATCTAGAATAGTTATATTAACGAGTCAATTAAAATAACAAAATATAGTTCATGATGATAGACAAACAGAAAAATTTTCATAAAATTCCTTTATTGGTGTATTGCTGTTTGTCTGTCATCATGAATAATTACTCATATGGGATTAACCTACCTACGTTACAAAATATAGTTAAAAAAATGTACTGTTGATTTCAATAAAAACTGGTACACTCTCTTTTAGCTATGTAAATCATTCGTTCTTTGATTGATATTAATAATCTTACAAATGTCACTTTGATGTTAATGAGTGGCGTCATTATTAAAAATGCTTCGACATCTAACAGATATTAAAAAATTTCGAATTGTTTCTAAAATTGAAGATGGTTGGTCCATAAGAAGACTTGCTGCTGAATACAATGTGAGTAAAACCACGATAATGAGTGTTAAAAAACAATGGGAAACCAACCAAACGGTATCCCGTAAAGTTGGTTCCGGTAGACCCAGAAAGAGCAATAATCAAGAAGATGAAAATCTTATAAATTACCTAATAGAAAACCCTTTTCAGACTGCAGTAAATGCAATTTCAGGGACAAATTTCCCTGCTTCGGTATCTACTACTTGCAGAAGAATAAAACTACAAAGCGACTTGAAGAGTTGTTCAGCGGCTAAAAAATACAAACTTTCAGAAGACAAGAAGCAGGGTAGGATTATTTTTGCTAAACTATATAATCAATGATGAAAACTTCTGGGGACAAGTTGTCTTTTCTGACGAAAATAGTTTTTAAATCCTGTAACGATGGACATGTTCGCATATATAGGCCTCCTTCCACTAGATACGACAAAAAATATACTTTCGATCCACAAATATCAGGAAGGTTTTCAGTCAATGTCTGGGCTTGGATGAGCCTAAATGGGTTAGGTGTGTGTTGGAACAGTGGTGGTCATCTCAATTCCATTAAATATATTGAAATATTAGACAATATTATGTTGCTGTCAGTAATAGAGGTGTTTCCGGAAAATAATTTTATTTTCCAACAAGACAACTGCTCCATACATACGGCCCATCGTGTCAGGCAATGGTTTCTTAATAAGAACATAGAGTTGTTACCGTGGCCATCTAAAAGTCCGGATTTAAATCCAATTGAAAATGTATGGGGACTAATGGTGAAACATATAAGAAAATTAAATAACCATCCAAATAATGCCCAAGAATTGGAAGGGATAATTGAAGACGCTTGGGAGAACTTGTCGCAAGAAGTTGACCTTGCAAGAAATCTGATTTTGTCCATGCCTGCAAGACTACAGGCAGTTTTAGACGCTAATGGAGCAATGACAAAATATTAGTTAATTCTGTATTACGTAATTGAAGTTCATTTATTTTATTTTTTTATTGTATTTTTATGTTCAGTTTGCATTGTTTACATTTTTTTTAATCTCAAGTGGTATTTTTGTGTTCTTATTTTAAAAATAGAATTATCATTATTCAGTTAGTATTTTAATTACAACCATTAGTAGAATTATCCGTAACAAATATTATTTTTTTAAACAATAATATGGCAGGCTTGAAAATGTTTTGAAAAAGTTATTTTCTAATTATTTTTTAAAATTCCATTTGAATAAAATAAAAGAAAAAGGTTTAATAAGTTTAAAAACACAAAGAAAACCGATCTCCTCCAAAAAACCCAGGTCCGGGGTAAATCACCTCTTCTCCACCCCCTCTCGACATGCCTGGCCAGCCCTATTTACAGACATATGCACACAACTAAACTATTAAGATTTTCGATTACAAGAGTTGTACCAGTTTTTTTTTACATCAAGTGTACTTAGTACTTACCCGAAAAAAGATTAGTATGATAATTTTTTGATCTGTTAATAACTAAGTCGATTAAATTAAGTTTTTAATTGCCTAATCAATAGGATATGTTAATTTTTATGTATAAAAAGTAAAGAAAATAATGAAAATTTATTATATCATCATAAACAAAGCCTGTAACAGTTTTCATGCTACTAAAAAATACATAACAAACGAGATCCCCGTTCTTTTATCCACCCTTTTAATACACCATAACAAAATATATTTATGTTGTAAATCCCCTCATATGACGAAAAAGATAGGAAATGAGTAAAAGCTTTTTTTACCGTACGTTACTGCATCTGTCTTTTCACTGAACATGCATCATTTGCCTCATGCATATGATACTCTGAACTATTTTTAAAAATGTAATTTTTTGAAAAGTTTTTTACTGTGACGCACAATTTGTCTTCTGCGTTATTTATACAACACAACGACAACTTCCACTTTACGGATAATTTGTGTAGAGCCTAAAAAATAGCTTATTTAAATAAAGAACGGGGAAAAAGAAGGTAATTCACGACTTTAAAATATGTAAGAGAATAAGATATTTTATACGACTGCGACTAACGTATTTATTTAGATTTAGAAGACACTTTTAAATAGTTTTACTTACACCAATATATGCATAGTGAGCGTTAAATATATTTGATGATTTTATTTTTTTAATAACATTAATCGTTAAAGATGTGTTGACATTACAATCTGTAGAAGTATCTATCGATGTGAATAATATTATATTATATAACAGATTTTTAATTTCTTAGCGAAAAATAATATGTTCTACAAGCACTTACCAATCGTACATTTATCAATCGTTTCTAAATTTACCAACTAAATACCTCAGATTTAAGTAACTAGTAAGTAATGGGCTAAAAAATTTCGCCCCCCCCTCCTCTATGTTCTGAATTTTGTGAATTATGTAAGGATATAAGTAATTTGCCTAAAATCTTGGATATATATTGGGACAAACTAATTTGACCTCTTTTTCAACATTATATTTCCAAGTTACACAGACATTCCCAGGCTTAATATCATAATTATAAAAATTTGGAAAAAACGTTTCAAAGTTATATACTAATTTACACAGATGCGTTCAAAATTTCTGATAACTCAGGATGTGCTATCTATATTCCATCAATTAAATTTGAACTTAAAATAAAGCTGATAACAAATATATCTGTATTTGTTGAAGAAGCCATAGCTGTGTTTAAGGCCTTAGAATACATCGAATGTAATCATATAAGCAAGCAGTAATTTTTATCAATTCTTTGAGTGTATTGTGCTCATAAATAATGCATACAATTATATCCCCACAAATTCGTATTTGCTCTGTCTAAACCATTTACACTGTAAATTATGCATGGATGGATTTCTTCTCCATTTGTTTGGGTTAAAGCTTACATAATGAGCCTGTTGAGTATCTTGCAAAAGAAAATGTTATGTCTGGCTTAAGTTTAAGCTTCAAATTATGGTTACCGAAATATATACATTTATCCAAAAAATAAGTCATACAATAACTGGTCAAAATCATATGAATATTATCAAGTAGGTAGTAGGTAACCTAATGAGCCACTATTCCCAAGTAGTAGGACATCTCACTAAATCATCATGGTCTGAGAAAACTTTCCTAGGTCGTTCATAACTATAATTTGTAGAATAAGACATGCTTCACCAAACATCTGAAAAGGATTGGTATATTTGAGTTAGATATCTATATTACGATATTCTTCAGCTTAAACTGGAGTGGGTTGAAACCATTGATGTGAAGATAATACTAACGTAGTTATCCACAAAACACCATAACACTATATACTGCGCTCAACGCGCGTTACGTCAACCAAGTTGGCATCATCTGGAAATTATTAAAACTGGTTTGCAGTGTTTCTTTCCCAGATTGGATTATTCGGTCTCATATATTTGGTCTTCCCTTCGTTCACTGCTAGCTTCACTTCAATTGCTTTCTTCTCGATGGTTTGAAAGATATTTATGACATCCCTCGCGGTGCGCCTAATAATGATGAGATATCGTCTAATAATTTTATCGATCGATTAAAAATGATTTCCCTTGTTTTATCTCCGACTTTTGTAATGGTTTGTGCCAGCACAGTGTTAAATAAAAAACACGGGAGCGCATCTCCCTGGATAAGTCTATTACTTGTTGGAAACTTGTTGAATGTGACAATATTGAGGGAAATCTTTACCATATGTGTCAGTTTCCGCAAGATGTTGAATTCCACCATTGCATTAAACAGGATATTTCTGTTGATACTGTTATAGTCTCATAGTTGGCAAAAAGGTGATGGGTGTCGATGTTATAATCGTTTTTTCCCATTATTGCTCTGAGAATGGAAATTTGATTGTAAATTTGCTCTGTCTGAATCTAAATTGATCTTGACCAATTATTCTTTCAGTAAATGGCTGAGGGCTGGCATATGCCACGTTGAATCGCACTTTATAGATTCCATTACGAACAGTTATTCCCTGGTAGTTCTTACTGTCGAAAATATGTCCCTTGTTATGTATTAGGCAAATCAGTCCAGAGTTCCACTCATCAGGTATTGTCGTAGTAGTAATTATAACTTTTTTATTTTAAATGGAGCGCCTTATATTTTCAGGGATTTAGATAAAGATCCTTAATACAAATTCACCAATATAATGTTTAGAATGGGTTATCTTTAATCACTAATAAGAAATTGAAAAGGAATTAAAACTGCTTAGTGAGTCTCAATCTTTCGAGGCAATTCAACAGGTCACTCCTATTTATCAGCTGAATTTCATGTTGATTTTGAGGCTTTTATTCATCTAGGTTAATAGTTTGATTTTTTGTTTACCATACTGTTCAAATTACCCTATAAATAAAAATCCAGAGAGGTTATATGCAGAGATCGGGTTGGCCATTCAATAGCACTCCTTTTTCCGACCCATCTTTGTGGAAAAGTTTGATTCAAATATTTCCGAACATTACTTACATAATGTGAGATACCTCGTCTTCGTTGTAGCCAGGTGTCATTAGGAAATCGATTATCTGAATTAAAAAGAGAAAATGGTGTGTTATGTAATACTTACTGTTTAAGCTCACCGAAAAGAGCAAATAATACATAGCAAGAGTGAGTAAAATTTCATTCCAAAGGAGTAAATAACTTGTAGCTGTCAAATTTTCTTCCATAAAAAAAGAGACCAGTTGTGTGCGAACCAATAATTTCAACTCCTATATTAATTTTCTGTGGAAACTGGATTCTTCCCATACTCCCAAGATCTTATAAAAAGATACAGCACACAACTGTGACTATATTTGCATTTCGAGGAATTTGAGCAATTGTTTTTTTATTTATTTCTCAAGTCAATTTTAACATAACAATCGCTCACCTTCAGGGAAAAATTATTAGTAGTTATATCAAAGATGATATAATCAAGTTTTTGTGTAAATAAAAATGTATCCGATTGTCTAAACCTCTTGTAGTATTTATTACTTATGAAAACCTAATGTCACAAATGTCACAAATCGAATATTTTTAAACTCAGCGAATATTTCCGGATATTTTTCATGTTAATTAATATTTGCTGAGATTGGATGTTTTATTGGTCAAACTTAAAAACCAGATGTAATAGCACTGACTGTTTTAAAATAGAGGTTACATACCTCAACAATATTAAACACTTTCATTTACTAATGTATTATTGTGCTAACATTCTTTGGATCTCTAAAAGATTTTGTTTTGCTAAAGGGCCAGAATTTTTGTAGAATGAGGATTGTCGAATGTTTAAGTAACTGATACAAGAACATATTGATCTAATATTGTTGAAACTAATCATACCAAGAGAAACCTGGAAGTATATTTATATCAGAAGTATTACCATGAATGTATGAAGTTCTACAAGGACCAGTATTATTGTTGTTAAAGAAGGTTATATCTAAACTTATCACGCTACAAAGTTATGCTCATAAATAACATAATTTTGATAAGAACTAAAGTTTAATACATCGGGTATGGTAAACAAAAAGGAAAATCAAATTTTAGTGTTAGTTTACGTTTCGTGTTTATGTTTAACACATGCTCAGAACAATGAAGACAATACAATAATACAACTTTCGACAGTATTTTGTAAAATAGTATTTTTGTGTTATTTCACGTCTGTACGACGACATTGAATATTTTAAATACTGTTTCACGACAAAGTTGAAATGAAATAATTTAGAAGCAATTAAAAAGTAATTTGCATTTATTTTTAAACTGAAGGAATCGGAAAAAGAGCATCAAAATATATAAAGAATCTTAAAATTTCGTATTAAAATTTACATAACTTTACATAACCTCAGTATTTTATGATATACATGTCCATAAAATCAGGAAAAGGAGTTTAAAAAAGATATACTTAGGAACTAAATCGCATAAAGGGTATAAAGTGATAATCATAGAAAGTAGATAATAATCACTCAACCATTGTGTGATGAGATAGAAGACGTATTGCCTCTTTATTTGGCTTTCCTGCCAAAGCCAACGTTTTAATTTTTAGAAAATGGAGGAAGTTGCATTTCACTCATTCGCGTTACCTACTTACTCATTCTTTGTGAATTCTTTTCAGTCGTTACGATGATTAAATTGTACTTCGTGGACGGAAAGAAAACTGCGGAGAATTAAAAAACTCACAACACACTGCAATTTAATTACGTAATGGTGAATTTAATTTGCTTGAGGGGGTGGATTTTGTCCTTTTAATTATTATTAAGAAAGTTGAGGGAATGCACGAAAATTTAAATTGAAATATTATGTATTAATTTTTAATTATTGTATTTTAATTATATGTAGTCATAAATAATTCATAATGATGGCTTATAATATACAGGGCGTTTACATATGGTATTAAATTATATGGTAGTTTATATTAAATGGGTAAAAATCACATTTGGACCACTGGCTCACAGCAACTGTTAGGAATTATCTCCGTTCACTTGTAAACATAGTTTCGCCCCACCTATAAGATAATTGACGAAATCCGCCCTGTTAACAAATCGTATTAACTGCACCCTTTCGTTGGCGAAGTTCTTCCAATGTTGCAATCTCCCTTGAGTAGAGATATCTTCAAGAAATTAATCTAAAGGATTTAGAATCGGTGCGCGGATTGGCCAGTTCCATTTTGACCTATTTATTTATTTCGAAACTTATTTAGGAACACGTGAACTTCTCGCCGAAAATGATATTTTGCACCATCCTACATGGACCACATTCTTTAATGCACATGCAAGTTCATATCCTCCTGCAAATATTCCAAACTATTTTGCAAAAAATGTAAATAGTCATTGTGGTTAAGTCGATCTTGCAGAATAAATAGGCAAATTATTATTGTGACGTACTGCATGAGAATTTTTATTAGCCCAAACATGATTATTATGAAAATTAAATAGTCCATTACGAGTAAACATCGCTTCACCCATAAACAACATGTTCTCGGATTCTCAATTTCTTGTCGTAAATGCTACTTACAAAATTGATTACTATGAGAATGATCTTCAGCTTGTAAGGCTTGTACACGTTGGATGTGAAATAGATAAAATTAACCTTCGCGAAGTATTCTTGAAACTAGATGGTTTGAAGCACGAACTTCATCGGCGACATCAACATGTTTCAAGATAAACTTTTCTATGTCTAGAACTCGTATAGGTCTCACTAAACCCCCTTCCCGTATCTCTAGCATGTTTCATTATTCTTGCAAAAAATGTACAAGTATCAGGACGTTGTCTATTTTAAAAGCATTGTTTGTAAAATCTAGAAGCTTCAGTGGCATTTTGGAAAGCCGCTTTATGAATTAATGCCATGTCCACAAGTTAGCTATTCTTGTAAATATACCGAATACGATTATTAATGTTGAGAATTATTTTTAAACTCATAAAACTGTTAAACTATAAACTGTACTTTAGTCACTAAAATTCCAATTTTGTATACAACCACAACTTTAAAATCATACTGATTAACCTTCGGTACCTCTAATCTAGTGGAGGGATGAAAGGTTGTGTCACATAGTGTCCACCTTTACCAGTTTACGCACGTGTTCAGAATTTTAATTTGTAACTTTCTTAGAACAATTATATCACCGGAAATAGATTTTGATAACTGATAGATTTGATAACACTTTATATTTTGAAAATTAGATAAAAATGCTTCAAACCGGCATCGTCGTGAGGTAAGAAAAGTTGTATAAACTAACAATTATTCACTTTTTGCAAACTTATAGAAAAAAACTTAGGTCAGGTTAGGAATTATAATTGTATAATAGTAGTAACACCTTTCTTTATAAATATTTTTTTATTTTCTTTTTTTGTTTGCTATTATAACTTACAGGTCACGCATCGTAGAGTGGCTCCCGAATTGTGCACAAGTTAAAAAGAAGTGGCCAGTATGCGGTAGAGACAGTAGATGCAAAATACATTGCGCATCTAAATCTAAGGGGCCATGCTACGATGCGTAATTTATATTGAATTATTTAACAAAAGTCTGCGAAAGATCTCTTTGATCTAGGAGGATTTCAGTACTTGCTTAGATGAATTATATTACTTTTGTACACTTAACGTGATAAAACAAAATGTTACTCCGTCGGATGTAGAACTAAAAATTGCGACAATCGAGTTGTTTTCTAAAAATTGGCGCCCTTTTACAATTTGGTGAAACAAAACATAATAAAAATACTGCCCTGGGTGAGGATCGAACTCACGACCTTAAGATTATGAGACTTACGCGCTGCCTACTGCGCTACCAAGGCCTGAGTTTGGGTCTCTTGGGGTTAGTATAACTACCCCTACCAGGATTTAAATGACAACATTTTTAATAAATTTAAGAAATGTATTTTATTAAATATCAAATGATATAAATAATTAAAATCAATATGTCTGGTATTGTCACGGAAAGGTACACATTCCAATTACAATTAGGGATGTAATGTAAAGTGGAAGCAGAACTAGATTAATTGCATTTTGCATCCCTTATTATTACTCCAAATAAAGCGGATTCTTCACTGATACGATTTGAATTAGCACCAGTTTCCCTTAACGCCATTTTAAAATGAAAATTATAAAAAAGAAATCATGTCTGTGTTATATTTTGAATGGAATGCAACCCTTAATTTCCTGACAATGATTGTCAGGAAAAATTCAACGCTACTTAATTCGAATGATAAGAAACAGGACACAAAAGTAAACGTTACTACAAATGGTGCAGTTAGAAAGAAAAATGTTTTGCTACTAACTGATGAGAGAATTATTAACTGGCAAATCAGAAAATTGGTTGATTCAAAGCATTTATGATATACATTCAATAAAAAAACCTGGCGCTTTAATGCATCAGATAATGGAAAATATTGTACCATTAACAAAAAGGTTTTAACCTGGAGGACTTCGTTATCATAATAGGTGGAATTAACGACATAGAAAATAACAAAACCCCTTCATTTAGGTTAATGTGCAATAATCTAGGGGCCTGCTCACATACAAACAAATTTGCAGCAGTTCCTTCACGTTCACAATAAAAGAGCTAGAAGAAATAAACATATCATAAAATTCAATAGAAAATTAAACGATTTCGTAACTAAATTTAATAATTTTGCAGAAGGATTAGTTAGTTATATAGAAACCAATACTAGAAATTCTTGTCAATTCAATGAAAATTTTAGCCTCTTATACGTTAAGAACAATCTCTTCTGCGTCATACATAAATAAAAATATAAAGTTTGTTAAAATATCATGACTGTGATTCTAAATTTTAAAATCAAAGGCCCCAAAAGAAAAAATCCAGCGGCGTTAAGTCAAGTGATCGTGGTGGCCACCTCACTGGTCCGTTACTTCTCATCCAGTTATATCCTAAATTGGTATTTAATAATTCTGAAACGGTCCTGATATTATGAGGTGGTGCACCATCTTGTTGGAAGAACTGATTTCTTGCCTCAGATAAGGGTAGATTGTCCATAAATTCCTCAATAATTTTCTGGTTTAAGATTTCGTAGTACCGTTGGTCATTAAGATTTTCTTGATATATATGATATGTTAAAACACGATTGCTACGTAGAGCACACCAAACACTAAAACCAAAGCGTCCCTGACATCGCATGTCAATGGTACGGTGAGGGTTCATATCAGACCAATAGTGCTCATTATGCCCGTTGAAAGTTCCTGCACTGCTAATGTAGGCTTTATCTGTCCAAACTACGTTTCTGAGAAGAATGGATCTTGTTGACTCTTTTGACGTTACCATATGCAAAACTCCTATCGTCGCTGAAGATCAGTTGGTTGCAGGTGATGTTGTTTCCTTATTGTGTAAGGCCTTAATTTGTGTGTCTTCAAAATACCCAAAGCTAGACGTCTTGAAATCCCAGAATGAGCTTCAATTTGACGACTTAAAATTGAAGAATTTGCAACCGCCAGTTCAATATAAAAGTTTCTTAGGTATCTTCAATGTCATCATTTTTTGGTCTTGGCTTGTTGAAGGATCCACAATTAATGAGATTTTCTTTTAAGCTCTTAAAAATAGCTTTATTAGGTTTTCTTATTTCTGGATAGCGATTGAAATATATTTCGGATGCAATACCACAATTGTTATTACTTTGAATAAAGCATTCTAGCATATCTTATTTCTCGTAATTTTCGTAAGACATCTTCACTTTTACGATTAAATGGGGTGTAATTATGACAGAAACAAAATTATTAATATATAATTTACTGCCAAATGGATAAACACTGTCATAGATGACACACGCCTACTTGGCATAAATATAAAAAACGCGAAAAGTAATCTACTAAAAGATTATTTTAGCTATTAAATATTTACACATCAAAAGTTGCCCCACATAAGATATATAGTATGGAAGAGAGAAAATTTTCCTTTTTAACTAAACCATAGTCAACTATGATTCTCATTTAAAAAATACAACTTTATGTCAGAACTCTAAATTGCATCTTTTTTTAAAAATTTTTCAACGCCACTGTACTAAACTGAAAAAAGTGCCTCAAGAATGTAAAAGTTGTTTTTTCATAACTTTACAACCAACCAATATATTGACACGTGTCTAAAAGTCGAAAAATCGAACTTTTGTTTATAACTCAAATTTTTGTTTTCGCCAGTGAACTTGTCCCAAAAAAAGAGTTCGAGAATGTGTCCTCCATTTCTTTGTTTCTCTTACAGTTACCAAGTTACTCTAGACAAACATCGAAATTTGCCCACCTTGTACATTTTAGGTTTATACATTTTTTTATGGTTTTGTTTTGACTTAGTTCATTTGTGTACCACATATATAATGGTAATGGTGGGGGAGGCTGACGCCTGGCAAGTAAGCCACAGACGGGCCCTTTTTACCAACCCCCAGCTGTCCCCTCAGCCATGTGCTTCTCTTGCTCCCTCATCGAATCTTTCCGACCTTCTGATGAAGATCAGGATGTCACTCATTGCGAGGGAGCTCATCTCCTCCCTTAGAAGCGCCTCAGAACCAAAGATACTGTGTCTCAGGTGCCCAAACGCTTCACATTGTCCCAGGAAGTGGTAAGATGTCTCTTCATCACTCCTTCATCTTGGACATGTAGGGCCTTCCTCAATACCTATCAATGATAGATGCCTCTTAAGTCTGCAGTGGCCTGTCAGAACACCGATTAAGAGATTCAGAGTCTTACGACTCCGTCCCAGCAACCAGGCCGATCTCGATTTGTTCGGCCCCGTCACAAAATCTCAGGTTTGCCTGCAGGCCCTGTTGGTCCTCCAGTGCGTCCTCAGTGTCTCGTGGGCCCACTCATTGAGGGCCGTTGTGACCTGCCTTCTTGAAATACCTAACATAGGCTCAGGCCCGTGACAGGGTTCCTCGGCTCCGAGTCTAGCCAATTCATCGGCCTTCTCGTTGCCTGGAACTCCCATATGTCCCGGGACCCATACCAGTCTCACTTGTTTATGCCTGGCCAGCTCTTCTAGGGCATCCCCACACTCCTGGACGAGAGCTGATCTCGTCCTGGGGGAGCACACCGCCTTTAAAGCAGCCTGGCTGTCGGAGCAGATGTATATTATCTGTTCCGCCCCATTCCTAACCTCAGTCCTACCTTCCACCGCTAGGATGGCATAAACCTCTGCCTGGAAGACCGTGGTGTACGAGCCTAGAGCAAAGCTCTCCTGTACTTCTTTGCCTTCCAGATATATTCCCTCCCCGGAAGACGATCTAGTGGCCAGCCGAGATCCGTCTGTATAACACACCAGAGAGTCCGGGCGGAAGTCAATTCTTCCTTCACCCACTCCTCCCTACTAGGAAGAGTGAGAGTGTAATTCCTTTCCAACCTTAGCTGATCTTTCGCTTCTCTCACCTTCAGGACAGAGAGAGGGATTTCCGTCTCCGTCAGTCCAGCAATTGCTGCGTGACCTTCAGCTCTGCCTGAACACTGCCAGCTCCCAGAATCCCGCATTCTCAGATAGGCCGCCATAGCCTCCCTCTTTATCCACGAGGGAAGCGTTGGCAGGCCTAGCAGAACCTCCAGAGCAGCTGTCGGTGTCGTCCTCATTGCGCCAGTGATCCCTAGGCAGGCTAGTCTCTGGACTTTTGCCAGCTTTCGGGACGTCATCGCTCTGTCACGCTCGGCCACCAGACCACGGATCCATATTGAAGCCTAGGCCTGATGACCGCTGTGTACAGCCAGTGTAGGATCCGTGGGTTGAGGCCCCAGTTCCTACCTACCGCTCGGCGCAATTGCCAGAAGGTCGCAGTCGACTTTTTGATGACGTTGTCGATATGCGGCCCCCATGACAGTTTGCTATCTAGGGTCACTCCCAGGTACCTAACCTCCTGCACAAGCGCAAGAGGTTTACCGTACATGGTTGGTGCCCTAAAATCCTCTATTTTTCTTCTCTTGGTGAATAGGATCATCTCAGTCTTAGATGGATTGACTGAGAGACCTGTTTCGCCGCACCATCTTTCTATTATTCTACAAGCTACCTGCGTTCTGTTGCAGACGACATTTAAGAAGCGGCCGGTCACTAGGACCAGCCCGTCGTCCGCATATGCCTGCGCATAAAATCCTTCCGAAGTTAGGCGCTCCAAGAGACCATTCATTATTAGACACCATAGATGGGGTGATAGGCAGCTGCCTTGTGGACAGCCGCCCCTCACCCCGACGTCCAATTGGCAGTCTCCTAAAGCAGCACTAACTCGTCTCTCTTCCAGCGCAGATTTCACCCATCTGACCAGTACTGGAGCAGTACCTCTAGTCCGAAGGGCATCGCAGATAGTAGTAGTCCTTGCTTTATCAAAGGCACCCTCTATATAAAAAAATATTACTAGGGTGACCTCCTTATGCAGGAGGGCCCTTTCTACCTTATGCACGACGGCGTGATGGGCTGTCTCCGTGGACCTCCCTCGCCTATATGCGTGCTGATTCTTGTGGAATGGGTACCTGGCTAGGTCCCCTTCCAACAGATATCTGTCCACTATCCTTTCCAGTGCTTTTAGCAGGAAGGACGTGAGACTGATCGCCCTAAACGATTTGGCAGCTGTGTAGTCCTTTTTCCCACTTTGGGGATGAAGACCACTTTAGCTGACCTCCAGGTCAGGGGAACATATCCCAGTGCCAGACTGGCCACAAATATTCCTCTTAAATGCGGTAGAAGAATATCCAGGCCCTTCTGAAGCAGAGCTGGGAAGATCCCGTCTGGCCCCGCTGCTTTAAAGGGCTCGAACTCATTCACTGCCTAGACTACAGCTCCGTCCTTTACAATCTCCTCGGCAATCCGCCAGTCAACTGGTGGCATCGGCCGCTCCGAGGGTACTGCAACGACAGGGCGTTCGCCCGGGAGTTGAACCTCTAAGAGGTGTCTTAATGACTCCTCCCTAGAAGTCCCATCTTGCCTTCGTAGTGATCCTATTGTCTCCCTTGTCTCGCAGCTGAGTATTTTCATCAGTCTGGCGGTTTCCGGTAGGGAGTTCATTTCCCCACAATACTGCCGCCAGCTTTCTCTCTTGCTACGCCTTAGTTCCTTTTTAAAATTTCTCCTAGCTCCCTTGAAGTCATCCCATGAGGAATCCGTCCCTCTCTTGACGGCTCGATTGTTAGCACGTCTGGCCGTCCGGTGCAGGTCATCAAGTGACCTACTCCACCATCGGGCCTTGCGTACTCTCACCGCCTTGAGTGGGCAGGCTTCCTCATATGCTGAGACTATATGACTTTCTAGGCTAGCTACCTTTATGTCCAATTCCTCAGGGGAGATAATCCTCCCCCCGGTTCGTCTTGAAGACTTGCCAGAGTAAGGAGATACCTCTCCCAGTCAGTTTTCCTTGGATTTCTTCGGAGGGTGTCCTCTGTCCTATCGGACCCAATCTCGAATCTAATCATCCTGTGATCAGACATCGAGATATCCTGAGTTACCCTCCAGTCAGAAATTTTTTCCATCAAACTTTGAGAGACCAACGTAATATCTATCACCTCCTGGCGGATACGGTTGATAAACGTTGGCTCTTTTCCTCTGTTCATAACCTGTAGGTTCGTCGACGCCAGGTACTCTAGTAGAGCCTCGCCCCGGGTGTTGACATCGGAGCTGCCCCACACTATATGATGAGCATTGGCGTCGCATCCAATTATTAATGGAAGACCTTCATTCCTTGCAAATGTGACTATATTTTCTAATTCCTGAGTAGGCGGTAGTCGCGCGTTATCATATGGGAGATAAATACTGCTAACTACTACCTTATATTTAATATCTCTTACCTTATATTCTAGGACGACTGTTGTAGCATCCTTGGTTCCAAGTTGGGGCAGTGGCACCAACTGCAGATCCTTGGAGGCTACTATACAAGTTCTTGGTCGGTCGTCCTCTCCTTCCTTTCCGACTATCACCTGGCAGCCGGACATTCCTAATCCCCTTACTCGATTCCTAAAAACGTAGGTTTCCTGAATTAGTACAATTTCTCCAGTTTTACCTGTTCACCAGTTCCCCAGTGGCATCCTGACTGTGCTGGAGATTTATTTGACTCACCCGCAATAGGTCCATGGGAGGATCTGCATGGTACGGGTTGGGTGACCTATTTCCCTTTCTCCTCGGTCGGCCTCGACATGTCGACCCCGGAAGGCCCCTGGCGAGTGGCTCCACTCCAAGCCGATAACCTGCGTACTGTCAAAGTTACCAGCTCATAGTAGAGCACCCACCCGGCGCCCTCCAGGTGTCTGATCGTGTCTTGGCCAACCATGAAGATCAGGTGCCACCCACCAGGATCTCCTGTTGTCTCCAGATGCCGCCATGTCCCAACGTTGAGGGAGCGGTTCTGGAGAGCCAACACTCTAAGAACTCGGCTAAAGTCGACCTCTTGGCTTCTCAGCCAGAAGCCAACCCTCTCCGGCCATGGGGCATCAGCCGCTCGCAAAGCGCGGAAGCTGACGTCTCCCTCGACCAGAGTTGCCCAGTCCTCTAGGAGCCAACGTCTGGAGATTTCATCCTCGGCAGATATCAGGATGCAACCCGGTTCTACCCGGCCCGAGTTCCTGAAATGAAGTTCCGGACCCTGAGGACCCCCTTCGGGGCCCGCCATGGTCCGCAACATCTCCTCCACCAGATGTCCTCTCAGACGCTCTGCCTCTTCAGGTGTGATAGTACCAGCCTCGCGGCTAGACATTATAACGACCTGATTTTCTCTCCTGGCAGCAGAACTATAGCTGGCCAGTTGTGGTCCGGCCCCCGAAGCCCGCAGGTTTGCAGCCCCTGTGCTTCCCCTAAGTAAGGGAGACACATGGACCGCATCACCTGCTGGCCTCAAGGGTGTCCGGACCGCCCTGGCCCGCTTGTTCCGCCGCTCTGGAGGGGTGGTCTTCTCCGCGACCCTCTGCCGCTTGGAGCCCTTGGTCGGAGGCTGAGTGATTGGAAGTCTTTGCTGACTCCCAGGTTCCTCTACCCCCCTCACCGAAGCTGGAGCAGAAGGGAGTGAGATGGGTTGCCTTTTGGCTTCCCTTCTTTCCTCCCTTCTTGCCCACCTTGCCTTAGGGCCCCTCGTGTTAGAGGGTCGGTCTCTATACGCCTGCCTACCAGTCCGGTGCTCCTGGCTTTCCTTGACAGTAAGCCTAGAACTCGGGGCCGGTTGGTTGGCGCTCGCCGAAGCAGAAGAGGCTAGAACAGAGCTCTCCAGCTCTACCGGTCGAAGTGAATCGCCCGGCACTGAACTTTTGGCCTTCTGCTCCTTCCTCCTGCTTCTGACTTTCTTCTTGTAAGCCTTTCTCTTTTCCCTCTTTTTTCTGAGGGCATCCTCGGTGACTTCGTCCGTGGTAGAACCTTTCGGTCCCTCCTCAGACTCGTCACTAGGAGACCTCAGAAGATCTTCCTCCTGGTGATGTAGCGGCTCGGTGGCCACCACCTCCACTTCTGAGCTAGGGAGCTCTGATTCAACGGGTACGTTGACTTTTTCTTCTCTTTCTTTACTTTCCATGGGTTTTTTTGGGGGGGTGTCTAGATGTTTCTGTGTGTAAGTGTAGGTGTGTGTGTGTGTGTATAGTGTTAATGTATGTGTATGCTTAGGCTGTCTGACTCCTCGGATTCTCCCTCCTCCCGGTGAAGCACAAGGCTAGGCTTTATCCCGGCGAGAAAGGTTGGCAGCCACTAGTGAAGCCCCCCGAAGAAAGCAGCAGGGCCCTATTCCAGGCGCCACCTGGCACTACTACAAACTCCGAGATTATACACCGGGTGAAAGGGCAGCCCCCTACGCTGGCTATGCAAGGGTGGGCCCCTATACTATCCGGCGGCACTGGGTGTACCATCCCCAGCTTCTTTCACTGCTACCTCTCCAACACGATCCCAATCCAGGAGCCCCGCCTCGAATCTCCCCCCTGGAAGAGGGCGAACCCCGGAGTCTTTCTGACCAAGCATTTGTGTGTAGGTGTAAGGTGTATATGTGTGTGTGAGTGGATCTCTCTTAGTCTGGCTCCTCCCCTCGGCCTGTCCGGCATGGGAGTCCCTGCCGGTAGCTAAGCTACCGCCGGCATAGCCCTCAGTTCATTAGAGCACGCAAGCCCCCTCACCTTGAGCAAGGTGAAGATCCTTCGAGGGAGACCACATATATATATTTTGTTTTATTGTTACAACTGTGCTGTTGTATCTGACTTATCCCATATCGTGTAATGTGATCATCAGAGAGATTAATAAAATTTTATTATTATTATTATTATTACATCTTATAAGCCGCTTTTGAGCTAAATTGGAGATAAATTCGACGTTGATGGCTAAACGAAAATGCTTTGTCAATAAATTTTCCGGAATATTACACACTGTCGACATAAATATAAGGTCATTCAAAAACGCCCAGTATGAATATTGTAGTTGGTGATTTTTCGTATGATTTTTTCTTTCAATATGTCTCTTACAATTACTTAAACTTAAACCAATCAAACTTGACATGCAAACATTGCCGTTCCATCGTTTGTTAAATCGGGAAATCGTCTTATAAATTCATAAACGTAATGCTCAAGTGGCAATGATAGCCGACAAAGTGCTATTGCTAGGTTTCCCTTATACCCATTATTCGACCTCATTCAAAGTTACTTAACTGACGAAAATTGGCTTTTCTACGAATTCTAGGCCTTTCTAAAAGGGTTTAAAATTCAAATGATGATATTAAACTGATCCAAATTTGTCAATTTTCAATAAAAGGCACTGAAATAATCAGTACCTACTTTAAAATGAAAAAGGACAAAAAAGGCCAGAAAATGTTGTAAAGAACTTCTCTGGAAATTTGAACAAAATTTGTAAACGAATTCTTGGCGTTTTTTGTTCAAACCGGTATATTTTTCATTTAATATCTTCTGCCAAAACAATTATTATAGTCACCAGCATAAGTATAATAGAGATTCAAATTTTCATTCACTTTTGTTAAACCAAAAGTTATAATAATTTGTTTTTTGTTCACTCCTTTCCTATTGTCTGTCGACACGCCATTGTGATTTCATTTCCATCTCATTCCGTACGCCCCACAAATTATTCAAATCCCGGTTACTGAAATTTCATCTTTTCCTATTTATTAAGCCGAAAAAGACTCATCAAGGCTAAAATCTACTATTAAATAATGAACATTAAGAACATTTTATAAATTGCTGTATGAATTATGAGTGTTTCTTGTCCCGTTTCTGGTATTCCTCCATGAAAACTGTGAAAGACGGCAAGGAAATTCATCACTGACTGACAATTAATATTTCATTCCTCCATCTTAACGCATGCCTGGTTGTAAAGTTAGATGCCAATTTTTCATTCTATTCTCAACAAAATGAAAGATGAAGAGTTCAGAGCTACGGGAAATAGTAAAAAGGATACTTATTGCAGCATATTACAGCGCAATCGGAATTTTAAGGAAAATGTATTCTAACTTTTTTTCGGTTAAAATGACAATTGACAATTTCGGTTTTTACAGTAATTCTTTTTTATACGTAAAAATATTTATTATTGTGTAAACGCACAAGGTGATAAGTAGGGCTGTCAAAAATGTTCCGTGGGACAGTGGCGTACGATACATTAACTAATACATGAAACAATAAACTGTTACAATTCATAACAATGTATGTAAAACTTACCCTCTTAACTAGCTTGATGAACTAGCTTACTTATCACAAACTGGAGAAGATGTGTAGCCATTTTGCAGCATCAGGTATGTTTCTATGGTTGTCTCCATGAATGATGTTCGCTTTGGTGAAAATATATTCTTATATTTTGAAAACGACCGTTCGACATCTACTGGTGTAATACACGCACACGTAAAATAGTCTTTGAACGCACTTAACAGATCTGGGGCTGCACCATCACATATTTGTCTTAATTTGGTGTCTTTATTTAACACACTTGCGAACTTTTCTTTAACGCGCTCGTTTCTTGCATCACCTATAGCGTGTAGCGGTAGATTTACTTCGTCCACTATTTGCAGTGACTCCGCTAATGACAACGCACTGTTTTCTAATTCTTGTATGCTTTCATGTAATGGTTTATAGTTCTACGCAATATTTTTTAAAGCTGCTTCAACGGAAATATCTCCGAATTTTGTCTGGCTTTCCTAAATAGCTCCAGCCTCATCTGGATTGAATTGTAGTATCACAGCTTTTATTTGTTGGAAATATTCAGCATAATAAAAAGCTGCCTGCAACTATGTTCCCCAGCGTGTAGGAATCGGCTGTGGTGGTTCAAGAATACCCGGACACTTGCTATGAAATGCACGGAGACGTTTAAGAGATTTAAGAAACACTTTTTTTTGTATTTGCTATTAATTCATCTACCTCTTGAAAACCTTTTTGGATAGTTTCTGTCACAAGGTGTAAAGCATGCACTTTACACGTAACAAGTATAAACGTACAACCTTGTTCTTGCAAAGAACGGCCTACCGAACGCATTGTCACGGCGCCATCAGTCACAAACATCACACTTGACTTTTTGACAGTTCAAATTTTTCTAACGTCTCCAGCACCACCCTGGTAATTGTTTCGCTAGTACACTGACTTTTGCTAGCCAGTAACAGTGGAACTGTAGGTTTAAGAGGGTTCAGTACTCGTACTATATCATTTAAAATAGAATTTTTTTACAATCTGTTGTCTCATCAATAGATAACCACAGCCGTTTATTTTTTAATTCACATTTCATCTAATTTACCATGTCTACGTGTACAGGTGATAGATAGTTACATAACGTTGTGCGACTTGGTAACTTCACCGGGGCATTGTATTTATTCCAGAACTCTCGAAATGGTTGTTTATTAAGTATGTGCAGCGGAACATCACAGGCAATCAGCATTAATAGTAAATCAAACATAAATTGTGTTGTCGAAGGCACGCCATTTTTTTTATTTTTATGGTGTACACTATTTACGTGAAGTCCACAATCACGTTTATCCTAGCACATCAAATCCTTCTCACACACTTTACAAATTATTTTAGCAGCATCATAGAATAAATCCGGAAATTCACCTATGAATTTATTCACTTTGTCAGCAAATGGCCATTTTCTACCCCTGCGTACGTCTGCCATGCTTTATTATTAAATTAATATCAACAATACAGTACAATAAATAAAATAAAAACACAATAACAATATGCAATACGCCCAAGTTACTTAACGTGTACACAACTCGAAAGCTAATAATAGACTGGACTGGAGAAAGAGTTTTGCGGTCAAGGTGAATGCTGGCGACAGTAAATACATCTGTACTCTACGACCATGATACACAGAAATGATTTGCAGTTTTAGTGATGTCTTTTCGATTTAAATATGAATTGGGAAACAATAGTGTATAAAAAAACATCTCGTTTCTAAGAAGATCTTTTAATGAAAATGCGGTCTTGAATTTGGGTGAATTGATTCATAATGAAAGATGGAATAATCTTTATGATATCAATATTTCTCTTCACTATTTTGAGGTCTAATGTATTCAGCTGTCTAGTACTTGTTACATTTCTAATTAATCTTAAATTACTACTATTTATTTATGGTTCTTTTCCAAGGTTTGTTGAGCAATACTAGACTATCTGTTCTGCAATATTTGAGATGAACCACATGCTCCTTGTATCTAGTTTGAATCGATAGTCTAGTTTGTCCAACATACTTTTGATTACAGTCCTGACAGCTAACTTCATAAATCCTAGGCTTTTCGTTTGTTCCAATTCTGTCTTTTGGACTGCCTAAAAGTTGTTGCAATTTTTTTCCTGACAAATGACCCACTGTCATATAGAATCGATAAAAATTTTGGATTTTCTCTTTCATTTTGAAATGTCGACGAATTCCGATGTGTATCTTTAAATTTACGTTTCCTAATTATGTTATCAACTAAAATTTACACAATATCCATTACACACAGCTATATCTTTAATCAATGCATTTTCTTTTTCAAATCTCTCCTTACTGAGGGGGAGTCTTAATAGGTGATTAACCTAGAAAATTACAAATTAAAACGCACTATTTTGTGTTGAACAGATCTGTTCTGTGTATGTCAAATTCAAACTTTTTTCCTATTTCTAATTATTAATAAATCTAAAAATGGTAGTTATCAAGAGATTTCAATTTCATATCTGAATTTATCTGACGCAAAACGACTGCTTAGAAGCAAAGTAGTCAATATCAGTAACTGTTGTATTAAACACTGCAAATATATCGTCCACATATCTAAGCTCTGGAGAAATACTCGAATTCTTCTTTACTTCTATTCTGAGTCTATTCATGACGAGACCAGCAACGAATGGTGACAAAGGGTTACCCACTGCTGTGTCTTCATGTTTTTCGAAGAAGTTATAATTGAATCGAAAGCAATTTTGTTTCATGCAATGTTTAATGAGTTGATTATATGAGTATTTTTTTATTACATCTTGACTGGGATTGTTTGATTCAAGTAAATCCTCAAGGCAGTCCAAAGCTTGTAGAATCGGAACACTTAGGAACAATGAACAAACGTCAAAGAAGATCAAAATTTCATCTTCTTGAAACTGGATATTTGTGACCTTATTAATGAAATTATTACAGTTAATCACTGAGAAACTAGGTGGTGAAACAGCTAAAAATATTGTGTAGTAGAACTGCAAACCAAAAATAAGCGGCTTTGTGTAAAAGAATATTACCACGTAGTATACTTATTAGTAGTGCCCTAAGAAAATATTGTCGAAGAAGGGCCACCTTTAGGTACCATTTGGATCCAAGATGGCGGCTTGTTTCTAAAAAATTATTTAAAGTAATCTTTTTGGCGAATCTATTGACTTTAGAAGATTTTAGTCTTACATAAAGTTCTTTAAATTTTTACGATGGACAATAAATTATTCTACACATTTTGCGACAAGAATAAAAATAAAAACAGTATTTAATAAAATTCTAAATTTACGCTTTTTACTAAATCATTTATTTTTAACAAAATTATACGGCTTAGTTAATGACATAAATTAAAAATTATAACTGTACCTATTTCATTTCTTCCCAAGGAATTTAAATATTCAAATAGAAAACCAATTAAATCTAAAATAAAAAAGTTATGGCGAAAACAGTTTTTCCAAAAATGTACACGCTGTACATTTTGGCACAGAATGACGTGGTATTAGGTCAGTAGGTGTTGGAATGGTTTAACCACCCTCAACCCCTTCCAGTTTTTGCCCAGCACCAACCAATCAGAATGAAATTTACTGTTATTTCACAGCATCTTACTGGTCTGTAGAATTACTGGTAACAGCTTTTAACAGGTCTGTATTTATATCAGTGTAGAACAGTAAAACCACAGACCTGTAAAAAGCCGTGAAATAACAGAAAAAAACTGTAAAATATCAGTAAATTTCGTTGTGATTGGCTAGTGCTGGGCAATATGTGGAACTGGTGGGGGATGGTTCAACCGTCCTAATACCTACCGTCATGTCCGCTACTAGTAACGGAAAACTTAATTGCTTAGCAACAGGCCAGATGGGTCATTGTTTGCACGTTAATGCGATGACGCGTCTGGTTTTTCCTGGAGTATCTAATCGGAATACGTCAGTCTTATGTTTCCAAATTGTAGTAACATATCCCTATACATAATAAGTACGCTTTATTTGTTACCATTTTAAATAAATATTTATATATTTATGTAAAGAAAAACGTATCATTTTCAATTTTTGTAACTAGTGGCCTTATTTTTAAAAAATTTGCATATTACATAATTTGCTTCTTTATTGACAATAATATAAGCAACACTTTTGCATCAGGTTATTTTTTTGTACGATCAATAGATTCGTCAAAAAATTACATCAATTAATTTCTAGATAATAGCGGCCGTCTTGGACCGAAATGGTAACTAACGGTGGCTCTCCTTCTAAAAACATTCCTTAGGATAATACCGGTTAGTGTGCCAAACGGCAATAGCCTTTCATGAATAGCCGTTTCGGGTCGACTATTTGTTATTTGCGGTTCTGCTAATAAATAATTTATTTAATTCTAAATATCACAATATAGCTATAGAAAACAATTCCCTATTTCTTAATCCGTTTACCACAGAAGAAATGTTTCATTTATTGACAAAATAATTAAAAACTAGGAAATCGTCTGGTACGGATGGTACAAGGCTTTTCACTAAGAGTTTTTCGTATTATGAACCACACAGACGTAGTTATCCACGAAACACCAAAACGGTATATACTGCACTAGACGCGCGTTTCGCCAACCAAGTTGGCATCATTTGGAGATGATTAAAACTAAAACTTATGTTAACAATCTGCCCTATTTATGCTTAAGCTATTGTCACAGTTCTGCGAACTATGACCCACTAACCAATAAAGCGGGCTATTTGGGTTATGCCCTCTGTCACTATTCATAATATTTTTACACTTATTGTATTTCAAGCTTTCAAGTACATCCAGCCATCTAGTATTTGTTACATTCCTTATTAATCTTAAATTGCTAATATCTATTTTATGGTTTTTCTCAAACGCATGTTGAGTAACACTAGATATCTGTTCTACCAGATGGGCCATATGCCCTTTGAATTTAATTTCGTAAATCTCCGACTTTTCGTTTGTTTAAATTTTATCTTTTGGACTGACTAAATGTTGTTGTAGTTTGTTTCCAGATGAATGAACTACTGTCATACCTACATCTTTAAAAATCTTATCAATACCATGGATGAATCGAGGATCGAATGGAATCGATACAAATTTCGAATTTTCTCTTTCATTTCGAAAGGTAGAGGAATTTCGCAGCAACTCTTTAAATTTTCGTATAGACTAGAAAATTAAAACTCACCATTTTGTGCTGAGCACAATGGTGAAAGTCCTTAGGGATATATCTTAGAGTATTGGTATCTTTTCTGTATATGTCAAATTTAAACTTACTTTCACTATTTCTATGTATTAATAAATTTGAAAATGGTAGTTGTCCAAAGTTCTCAATTTCATATGTGAATTTAACTGGCGCGAAACCACTGTTTAATTCAGATACAAAGTTGTCAATATCAACGACTTTTGTATCGAACACTGCAAAAATATCATCCACATACCAAAGCCAAACCCTGGGGAAATACTCGAATTCTTCTTTTGCTTCCATCTCGAATCTGTTCATGAAGAGACTGGCAATGAATGGTGACAAAGAGTTAGTTACCCATTGCTGTTCCTTTATGTTGTTCGAAGAGACTATCGTTAAATCGAAAACAATTTTGTTTCATACAATGTTTAGTGAGTTGAAGATATTCTTTTACTACATCTTGACTGAGATTGTTTAATTCGAATAGATCCTTAAGGCAGTCTAAGGTCTGTGGTATCGGAATACTTGTAAACAATGAACAAACTTCAAAGAAGATCAAAATTTCACCTTCTTGCAACTGAATATTTTTCACCTTATTAACGAAATCATTGGAATTAATCACAGAGGATCTAGGTGGTGAAATAGGTAAATTTTCGAATTCTTCTGGGACTATCATGAACCAATTAATTATCTAGTCAATATGTATGTTTTTAGAAAGTAGAACATTTCCTGACATCTTAAAGACCGGAAAAGTTAGTCCTGTTTTCAAGAAATGATACAAATTCTCTGTAAAATTATAGACCAGCTACAGTGCCTGTAGGATTTTCTAAAAAAATAAAGCATGGTCCTTTATGAAAATAGGAAACAATTTGTGAATGTAACATATAATAGTCAAAACGGATTAGACTCCGAATGGACATTTTAATAATGGCTGTTCCACAGGCTTCTGTTTTGAGCCAGGTCTTGTATTTGTTATATGCAAATGAAACAGATTCTCTTTCATCGACTACTCATTTTACGAAGTATGCTGATAACATATCTGTAATCATTTCAACTAAGGCAAATGACATTTTAGAACAAAATTGTTATACTTCCTTCGATAATCTAATGGTAATGGTAATGGTAATGGTGGGGGAGGCTGACGCCTGGCAAGTAGGCCACAGACGGGTCCTTTTTACCAACCCCCAGCTGTCCCCTCAGCCATGTGCTTCTCTTGCTCCCTCATCGAATCTTTCCGACCTTCTGATGAAGGTCAGGATGTCACTCATTGCGAGGGAGCTCATCTCCTCCCTTAGAAGCGCCTCAGAACCGAAGATACTGTGTCTCAGGCGCCCAAACGCTTCACATTGTCCCAGGAAGTGGTAAGATGTCTCTTCATCACTCCTGCATCTTGGACATGTAGGGTCTTCCTCAATACCTATCAATGATAGATGCCTCTTAAGTCTGCAGTGGCCTGTCAGAACACCGATTAAGAGATTCAGAGTCTTACGACTCCGTCCCAGCAACCAGGCCGATCTCGATTTGTTCGGCCCCGTCACAAAATCTCAGGTTTGCCTGCAGGCCCTGTTGGTCCTCCAGTGCGTCCTCAGTGTCTCGTGGGCCCACTCATTGAGGGCCGTTGTGACCTGCCTTCTTGAAATACCTAACATAGGCTCAGGCCCGTGACAGGGTTCCTCGGCTCCGAGTCTAGCCAATTTATCGGCCTTCTCGTTGCCTGGAACTCCCATATGTCCCGGGACCCATACCAGTCTGACTTGTTTATGCCTGGCCAGCTCTTCTAGGGCATCCCCACACTCCTGGACGAGAGCTGATCTCGTCCTGGGGGAGCACACCGCCTTTAGAGCAGCCTGGCTGTCGGAGCAGATGTATATTATCTGTTCCGCCCCATTCCTAACCTCAGCCCTACTTGCCACCGCTAGGATGGCGTAAACCTCTGCCTGGAAGACCGTGGTGTACAAGCCTAGAGCAAAGCTCTCCTGTACTTCTTTGCCTTCCAGATATATTCCCGCCCCGGAAGACGATCTAGTGGCCAGCCGAGATCCGTCTGTATAACACACCAGAGAGTCCGGGCGGAAGTCAATTCTTCCTTCACTCCACTCCTCCCTACTAGGAAGAGTGAGAGTGTAATTCCTTTCCAACCTTAGCTGATCTTTCGCTTCTCTCACCTTCAGGACAGAGAGAGGGATTTCCCTCTCCGTCAGTCCAGCAATTGCTGCGTGACCTTCAGCTCTGCCCGAACACTGCCAGCTCCCAGAATCCCGCATTCTCAGATAGGCCGCCATAGCCTCCCTCTTTATCCACGAGGGAAGCGTTGGAAGGCCTAGCAGAACCTCCAGAGCAACTGTCGGTGTCGTCCTCATTGCGCCAGTGATCCCTAGGCAGGCTAGTCTCTGGACTTTTGCCAGCTTTCGGGATGTCATCGCTCTGTCCACGCTCGGCCACCAGACCACGGATCCATATTGGAGCCTAGGTCTGATGACCGCCGTGTACAGCCAGTGTAGGATCCGTGGGTTGAGGCCCCAGTTCCTACCTACCGCTCGGCGCAATTGCCAGAAGGTCGCAGTCGACTTTTTGATGACGTTGTCGATATGCGGCCCCCATGACAGTTTGCTATCTAGGGTCACTCCCAGGTACCTAACCTCCTGCACAAGCGCAAGAGGTTTACCGTACATGGTTGGTGCCCTAAAATCCTCTATTTTCCTTCTCTTGGTGAATAGGATCATCTCAGTCTAATCTAAGTGAAGGATTTATCTAAAATTCATTATACTTTACCGCCAAAAAAACTCAGGATGTGAGATTTCATAGTAATCACAAATACTGTGAAGTGCTAAGTATTAATATTGTTACGCCACTGGACTGTGCAGACTGGTTAGATTAGGCTGGAATTGTACACGAACGGCCGGGAATATTCTGGAGTGCTCTAGACCGGGAGAATGGATGTATAAATAAGACGCACGGTGGGATGAGATTTAATCTGAAGTCGAACGTGAACGAGTAAAGAAGAAATACGAAAGAGACTTATAAGTGTTCAGTTGTGATTATAATTAGGAAAGTGATTAATCTATTGTTGTTAATTGTTAATTAGTAAATAAAGTAGTGATTAAGTGTTACCTGGAGTTTCATTCAACGAATCTACGAGTGTAGGTGTTTGTGAGGATAGCAAACACGTAACAATTTGGTGTCGGAAGTGGATTGGAAGAGAAATTCTGGAATATTCGGAAAGGTTCTACAGTGTTCTTCTCAGAAATTAGTGGTAACACGAAGATTTAAACTACTGGACAGTGTTTGAGGACTATTTCTAGACTGAATAGTGACTTTAAAGTGGATTTTCGAGAAGTTTCTAGAACATTCGATTTAGAAATAGTTGCAAATACGCGAGTGCCGCTAGTAATAACGTGTTGTAGACTGAGAAAAAGGACTACTAGTGCAATTTCGGGAAAATTCTAGAACATTCTATTTGGAAACTACAGGAGATACGTGAATTGTGTCGACGGAAACGTGTTGTAGACCTAAAAACAAGACTATAAGTTACTTTTAGTGACAATTCTAGAACATTCGATTTGGAAACCACAGGAGATACGTAAACCGTGTTAACGGAGACGTGTTATAGACTCAGAACAAGACTTGTTAGTGATATTTCGTGAAAATTCTCGAACATTCCATTGCACAATTAGTGGAGATAAGTGAATTTTGTCAGCACAAAAGAAGTATAGACTCTAAATAAGACTTTCTAGTGCTGTTTCAAGATTTTTCTGGAACAATCCATTATTAAAATAGACGTGATATCAATATTTTACGGATTTTATAGTGTAATAAACTTTATTTTGAACTGATTTACGTGTCGTGAGTTAATGCCAACAACAAGAAGTATGGCGGAGAAACAAACACAGGACTTGCTAGCAGCGTTGTTGGAACGAATGAACGATCAAGAAAGAAGACGGCAGGAAGACAAAGAAGAACAAGAGAGAAGACGGCGGGAAGAAAAAGAAGAACAAGAGAGAATACGACAAGAAGAGAAAGACGAACAGAGAAAAATTATGGAAGATCAAGAGAGAAGACGTCAAGCCGAAAACGACGAACAAGAAAGAAAACGGCAGGAAGAATTAAGAAAAATGTTTGAGGATCAAGAAAAGTGGCGACTCGAGGAAAGAGAAGACTTCAAAAGAAGCCTAGATGAACAGCAGGCAGCCATTTTCTCCCTCACTGAAAAATTTAAAGGAGATGTTATCGAAAAAGTCACGGAAGTCGCAGGGAAAGTCTGTGAAGTCGAAGGACAAGTTAATGAAGTTAAAGAAGAAGTAAGTGAATTTAGAGGAAAATTTCAAGGAGAAATAACTGAAGTTAAGGAAGAAGTAGCCCGACTCAAACAACAATTAAGAGAGAAGGGTGGCCAATTAGTACTGTCGTCTGGTGCTAGGTTACAACCACCTTCCTTCGACGGTCAAAGTTCATGGTCAACTTATAAGAGACAGTTTGAGGCAGCTGCACGTTCAAATAACTGGAACGATGAGGAAAAGGCAACAGCATTGGTATTAGCACTAAGGGGCCAAGCATTAGATCTGCTCCAAACAATTCCTGCCGCACAGCAGCAAACCTTTAGCATTTTGGAGGCAGCGTTAGAACTAAGATATGGCGACCAACATCTCGCCCAAGTATATCAGGCTCAGCTCAAATCACGCAGACAACGAGGTGGAGAAAGCCTCCAGGAGTTCGAAGCTGCGGTAGAAAGATTAGCCCATCTAGCCTATCCTGATGCACCAATGGAATTTCAACAACAGTTAGCAGTTGGTACATTTATTGATGGAGTAAGGGACCAGGAAGTTAGGCGAATTCTTAAGTTGGCCAGGCATAAGCTTTGTAGTGAGGCTTTAGTACATGCACTGGAAATTGAGGCTGCCTATAAGGATACTACACAACAAAATCAGAGAGTACGAGCTGTGAGTGTGGAGGAAGATAAGCCAGACAACACAACACAAAACCTGATATCTGATCTACACAAGATGTTGACCCAACTACTGACAAAATCAAACTCCCAGCAGAGACAAGACCAACAACGAAGTAGTGGGAGGCCGACTGGAGACATCCGTTGTTATATGTGTGGCAAATTGGGCCATATTAAGAGGAAGTGTCATGAGTTCAACATTAAAGATCCGAGACAAACCCAACAACAAAATAGTGGGAGACAGGGTGGAGGACGTATGCGCTGTTATAAGTGTGGCAGAGTGGGCCATATTCAGAGTAACTATCGTCAGCGCATCCCTGAGAGGGTCGCAGTAATGGAGAAGCCACAGGAAAACTGGCGAGCTGGTACTTCGCGGAATATAGCAGATGACCTTTCCAAAAGACCGTGTGAGAAAGATTGCAAGCCTTGCCACCGTAAGGAAGAACAACAGAATATACAAATAATGAAGACCGTTAAGATTGATGTTCCGAATTATTGGACAAAAGGGTCGTTAAGGGAAGCGCAGTTAAACGATAACGAGACTGGTCCTATTCTGAAATGGAAAGAAAGAGGGACCCGACCCGATTGGAAGGACATTTCAAATAAATCAGTGGGGCTGAAGGCTTTATGGGCACAATGGGACTCCCTTATCGTAGAGGATGGACTGCTGAAGAGAGCGTGGGAAAGTCCAGATGGGAGGAAAGTTACTTGGAAGTTGTTAATCCCCAGGTGTCACGTAGCAAATGTACTACAGCAAGTGCATAATGGAACGTCTGGCGGACATTTTGGCATCAACAAAACCCTGACAAAAGTAAGACAACGATTCTACTGGGTAAACAGTCGGCAAGATGTGGAGGCTTGGTGCCGCCAATGTGAAGTTTGCGCGGCAAGAATGGGGCCACAAATAAGAAATAAGCAATATAACACCAGGGCTCCATTTGAGCGAATTGCCATAGCAAGTGATCGCATGAAGGCTCGTTACGATCTTAAGGCAAATTCAGGAGGGTTCCAGGCTGGAGAGCTGGTTTGGCTATATAACCCACAACGAAAGAAAGGCAGGTCCCCGAAACTTCACCACCATTGGGAAGGACCTTACACTGTCGTCACCAGATTAAACGACGTTGTATATAGAATTCAGCAAAGCCCAAAATCCAAGATGAAGGTGGTGCATATAGAGAGACTAGCCAAGTATGCAGGGAACAATGAATTGCCTGATCGGGACGTTCAGGCTTAAGGAGGGGGCAGTGTTACGCCACTGGACTGTGCAGACTGGTTAGATTAGGCTGGAATTGTACACGAACGGCCGGGAATATTCTGGAGTGCTCTAGACCGGGAGAATGGATGTATAAATAAGACGCACGGTGGGATGAGATTTAATCTGAAGTCGAACGTGAACGAGTAAAGAAGAAATACGAAAGAGACTTATAAGTGTTCAGTTGTGATTATAATTAGGAAAGTGATTAATCTATTGTTGTTAATTGTTAATTAGTAAATAAAGTAGTGATTAAGTGTTACCTGGAGTTTCATTCAACGAATCTACGAGTGTAGGTGTTTGTGAGGATAGCAAACACGTAACAATATAAACAATACCAATTTATGTAGTATACAAACAATAACCTTTTTTAAGACTGATTCCACCGTCGTTTCAAGGCAGCTATGTGATTGCTATGACAGCTATTTGGCAAAGTGTCATGTGATTATCGGTGTGATTTGTAGGTTCACACATCATCTACTTTCTACTTTCTTGTACCTAATATAAGGAAGTACAGTAATCGTGATTTTTTTTCGACTTCGAGATTTTGATTGATTTATACGTTTTGAACCCTCCTGAATCCATTCTGACTATTTTCCAAATGATATTTGTCGGTGCGTCTGTGTGTGTGTATCTGTTTATCCGCGATAACAAATAAAATACTAATGAGAAACTTTCCAAATTTGCCAGTTAAGATTGTCAACAACATTTTAGGTGACACATTAAATGTGGTGAATGTGGTACCACCAAAATAAAAGAGCCACAATGAATGATAGAAGAAAAAAGGTACAATTTCGAAAAAAAAATTAAAAATTTTTATTACATTTCTGGGCGAATCTCGACGAATTATAATGAAAAAACATAACTTTATGGAAAAATCTATCGCGATAGCAGCCACAATTTTTGAGATACAGCTTTCAAATTTGGTACTTAAAATCTGTGGAGATATTACAGAAAAGATTTTTTAAAATAATTTTAAAGAAAAGTGTTATGTATCCCACAAATCGATTACTAGATGAAATCGAAATTTTTGATATAAGACAAAACTATTTTTATAATGTCTGCATTTATATGCACAAAAATAGGCATTTGTTACAATTACCAGCTCGCGGATATAGTACAAGACAAAAGTCACATAATTTTTCCATTGAATTTACGAAAAAAACGATAGGGCAAAGAAACATAAGTTTTTTGGGTCCCAAGATTGTTAGCTCATTACCATCGGAACTAAGATTAATAAACTCGTTAAATAAATTTAAAAAAAGAATGTAAGAGATATTTACTACTGCAAAAACGAGAAGATATTTATTCTATAATTGATTTAAAAAACAACTAAATCAAAATTGTCCTCCAACAGAGATATCATTTTCATTATTAATATTGGTATTAAATCATTATTATTGATTTTGGCAAATATTAAATAGAGTCAATAAAACCAACTCGGATTATTACAGGGATATCTACAGTATATGACCTATCTAGCTAGATATTATATGTGTGTATAAGAGTATGTAAGCATGAATGTAGTATTATTGTATATGTTTTGTAAGCGTGTGTGTATGTGTGCTTATGTATATGTATGTATTGTATAAATATGGGAGTATATATAGATGTGTGTATGTATGTGCATGTGTATATATATGTGAATATACACATGTATGTATATATGTCTTTATAGATGTTAAGTTTGGCGCTTATTGAGCCTTTTTATATACTAAGCAGTATTTATAAGTTACAATATTGTTTATTCCAGTTGTAATATTTTCTTATATTATTACTCATTACAATTGCCGTTATAGATATGTTCATCCCACGCTCAAATATCTTAGGATATTTTGTGGTGTATTATGTTTATTTATGTAGTATACTTCTTCTTGTTTTTAATACGAAATTGTATATTGTTGTATGAAATAAACATTATTATTATTATTATTATTATTATTATTATTACACATGTTCTAAAGGCCAACGACAATGATAAATTCAATGATGGGCAAAATTGACCAGCTGAAAGGGGGTCCACGGGACCCAAACTTTTTTGTATTTGACATTACAAAAAAAATGTATTCTTGATGAAAGATTATATCATGTCTACTATATCAAGCCAATAAAATATATTTTCCAGTTAGTTAAATAAAGCTGATGTAAACTTGAATTTTTTATACATCTGACCTCATAAAATGGGGTTAGGATAAATTTAACAGTTTGACATTTGAAATGTCTAATTCAGTTACAAAAATGTCAATGTCAATAAGAAGAAATTATTAAAATATATGACACGAATTATTATTGATAATAATATCGAATGTTGCTGATAACTAATTATTTCAAAATTTTAATGAAACATTTTAAGGTACGATATTAAAATTTAATTGAGGTAAGAGAAGAATAGAATGACTTTTTTACATCAGGATGACATATAGTGATATAAGAAAGTTATGTGCTCGCCACATCAGGTAATTTTAAATTGTTCATATACATTTTTAATATTGACCCAAAATATAGTGTATTTTGTTGAGGCTTAGTGTTTTACGGAACAGCTGGAAGTCATAGGAGCAAAAGTAAGCCGTTCTGAGCCGTGCTGAGCAACTCAACTGCTGGGTGGGCCGAACACGGTGTATTGTTTTGTGGAAAATTTAATAATATTCTGTACATGTATGGCAAAGAACATTATGAACATATCAATTTTGTCGCCGTATTTCTCAGGAATTTTAAGTCGTTGGTGCAAATTGTATTTAGCTATATGGAAAAATTAAGAAATTCAAACTGCAAACAGATGTGATTCCGCTTTTACATCCATCAGTATTTTTTTTCACCAAAATATTTTTTTTTCGCAAAACGAACTGCTCTACCATGTATGACACACTTGATAAACTGCCATTAACAGAACTTTGGAATGATACTGATCGAAAATAATTGATCACGATCAAAAATATGGCTTATTGGCATGCATTTCAAACTACATACATCTGATGACGACAAATCTATAAAATGGTGGGAAACAGATTTTTATAAACAACATATTATTAAAAAAAAAAAAAATATTTTATCAGTGTATTAATAGCATACAATAAAACATTACAAAGAAAATACTGCCAAAAATATATGGTCATATATCATTTAACTATGCGGTTAGAGTATCCACATTTTATAAACACACCTTTACTGTCTCCACTCTCTTCTTTCATTCTTATTTTAGTGAAAATAGACCGAGAAGCGGCTAGTCTATTATTAAAACAAAGTCCCGAAGAAACGCCTTGTTACTGCCGTCAAGTTGCTTGAACAAAGTCTCGAGTAGTTATATGAAGTGTATGAGTTTCCTTTAAGTAAAAAGATATCGCTCTGTGTGACATGAGGCAATTAATTTTAATTAACATCTAATTACTTTTACATCAGGAGAAAAATCTACTGTGCTCAAAACAAGATAATAAATAGATTTGTTGACTAGGAGGAATCCGGAAAATTCGGTTGACAAGTGCTTTTTCTATCCAGACATAACAAATTCGGATTTTATTAGATTAGGAGAGGATAATTAATTTTGTATAATAGGGTTTACCAATTTAGAGGAAGAGTTATCTGTTGGCAAGATGGAGAAGTTTCATAACATTTGGAAGATGCGTGAGATAAATAATACAAAAATAGCACAGGGCTGGATTATTTTTGAATCATTTTTAAATTAACAATTAGCAAATATAATTAAAATGCCAAGAAAACGTCAACGCTTCCGCAAGATTTTGGAAATTTAATTTATTTTTTGATTGTCAATATTTTAAAATTTTAAAATTTTATGAAATAAATATGAAAACTTACAACACTGAATATTCAGAAATCTGAAAATTTCATTATTTGAAAATCTGAAATGTTTTAATATTTTTTATCTATGCCCGTGATATATTGATAGTAATGGACACTCATTTCAATGTCATATTGACGTTGTTTATAGCACTAATGCGATATATATTTATCGCACGCATTTCATAAAATAAGCACGCAATTGTATGCTTCAATAAAACTTAATCCACATATTTCTGACTTAGGAATCAGTACTCTGCAAGTAATTAAATTAATTAGACTTTCACTAAATATTTCACTTATATTGTAAAAAACTAATAAAATCGGTGATTATTTTATTCTTCAATCCAACACTGATAAACGTCAAGTTATGATGTCTGTCACTGTTGGGTTGAACTCATAACGTAACACCACGCGGCATAGTTGGCTGGTCGATGAAATGACCGACACCACTGATTGCTAAGGAGATATCAATAAACAGCTATTGTTATTAACTTAGTTATTACCAAAAACGTATTGAAAACGTTTAAATCAAAATAAATTCTATAAAAATGAGTTTTTCCGACAAAGATTTGCCTGCAGATATCGAAGAAAGTGCCTCTGAAGCAATTCTAGGCCTTGTTCCACAGAAGTCTCGCTTACAGTATGCCTTACAATTTGAGACATGAGAAATGGTGCCATGAAACGAGAATTAAGAACATAACTGGTGAAAAAGTTCTACTAGCATATTTCAACGAACTAAGTAAGGATTGTAAACCTACTTCATTATAAAGTTATTATTCCATGTTAAAAACAGAACTATCAATAAGGAAAAACGTAGACATAAAAAAATGTATTAATTTATTTGCCATGCTTAGAAGAAAATTGGTAAAAAGGCATGGTGGATGGAAGAGTAATGCAATTGTAGAGGTATACATTGAAACCTCTGAAGAAAATAAAAAGAAAACTGCAATTGAGAGTACTTCATCAGCATCACAAAACAAATTGGATGTTTGTACCACTGTTAATACAAAGGCAACGTCTTCCCAATCTGAAGTTAATCTCATAAAATGTCGCAACTGTGTGATTAATATTTACAATAAGTACTGTTGATTATTTAGTATTGATTACTTATTACTTGTAGATATTGTGTGTTGACAATGAATAATATTGATTAATTAGTAGTTTTTTTTGTCTAAAAAAAATTAATGTCTAGCGTAGATAAAATCTTGTATATTATACGTCCTATATCTGTATTTTATAGCACTCGTCTGTTTACAGAACTCACCTTCGGTTCGTTGTATAAATTTCAGAAGCGTGCTATAAAATACTTCATGTGACACTTATAATATAAATAGCTATTACATCACATGCACAAAAAAACAAAAATTTCATAACATTTAAACCTCCCGCCTGAGAATGAATATATTACCATAAATAAAAGAAGCATTTTTTATTTGACGCCTATAATAAGCACTGAATTTAGAACTGATTTTGGCATTTGTGGAAACTTCAGTGTCATTATTAAACATCGGCCAATTTCCGTGAGTCCCGGACCGACTTTCCAACCGACCTGCCTGATCTCCCATAAGAGTATTAGTTTACCTACAAACGTCGGAGTGTTCAGAGATGGCGCGAGGATAAAAATAAATAGTAACAGCTATGTCGACAATATCACGGAGGATGCATAAAATCAGTATGTTGGATTTGTGCAGACGAAGCCAAGGACTTTAAAGAATATAAAATCATTAATTAAGTGTATTTTAAGTGCTATTCAGAGCATATATCCACTGTTAATATGTAGTAAACAGGTGTTGCAAACCAATGCCAATTTGCAAACTCATCAGTCTTCACTATCCGGAAATTTTCAGATTCATCAAACCGTCACAATAGTTTAGGTATAAATAGGATGTATTGTTAGAATAAGGTTAGTTTTTATCATCTCCAGATAATGCCAACTTGATTGGTGAGACGCGCGTCAATTGCAGTATATGATCTTTTATATTATTTACTAATATTACTTTGTTATTTTGATATAGTTTAAAATCTATTGCGATGTTCCTTCTCGTAGATAGTTTATATCAGAAAGTTTTCAAAACCTGTGACCTCGCTACGGTTTTGTGAATTAATTTTGCATAGAACTGCAAATTCCTGATATCATGTTCTTTATATTTTTTTTACCCCAAGATATATCACTACATAATTTTAACATTTACATAGATCCTCATTCTATACACATATACTAACACCTACACTACGCTGGCTTACTCTAATTTAAAATAATAAAAATAACAGCACACAATATTTAATCTGAATATTTATTATGATGAAAAAGAAACAATTTGCATTTTAATTTTAAACATTCAGCGTTCCGTTATACGAATTCCTGATACATAAACATTTCAGTTACATTCAAATGTAACTAATATTATTCATCAAAAGGCATAATGAGTTTCAAACAAATATTGATTTAAGGCGCAATGTTTAAATAGTATAATTTAACATTATTCATAAAAAAATCTACCCACCAACACAAAAATATTATACAATTGTTAAATCATAATCTAGAATTCTGTTTCAGCAATAAATATACTCTTAAATTGTGTAAAATAATTACCTCCTTTATGCTACATATCATGGAAATTTAAAAAAAAAAACGTTTCTTTTTAAATGGAAAAATGTTTGAAATCCCTTTGTCATTATTAGACCAATCTTCATAGGGACTTTGAGTCTTATTTTGAATTTGTACCACACATTGCTGAAACACCCTGTATCCACTTCACAGTTCTAAATCGATAACGTTTAAATGTGCCCCCAATAATGTTAATGTTATTATCTAGGCTACAATGATGTTTCCAATTTTCGATATTAACCCCTGCAAATTAAATCCACCCTTTACAAGAAGACATATCATAAATTACCATAGAATCCAGAGATATCGAATTTCACTAGAACGTTCACTATGATCCTGTTACAAGGGGTTGCAGTGTATACAAATATGTTATATTAATGTATCGTTTATATGGCATTTTAACAGGCTTGCCAATATTCTAATGGGGTGGTTATTTTCCGGAAAAGGTTAGGTGGGAAAGAAATGTAGATAATAAATAATATATTTTTTGTGCTTAAAAGCATAATCAATTATCAGTTCTTATAGAACTTAAGCTTTTTGTGCCCAGTTTTGTTGCTGCTTAACAAAATATTGGAAAAGTGAGGACCAAAATAAAATCTTTCGATTTTTCTCCTTAAAAAAATCATTTCTACTGTATTTTATTTCATCTAGAAACTGCAGTTCCAGTTATAGACACGGCAATTTAAATTTTAAATAATTTTTTAAAGGAGCCTTGTATTGAAAAGTAATTAGAGTACTTTTTCTCAGTTTAATTGAACATTTATAATTTTTTTGTTTTTGTGATTCTTCAAAACTTAAAAAAAAGTTATAAAGCTTTAAAGATAAGCGCTCGCGCGAGTGCTGCCTAGAGTTTACCCTGAAGTTTACCTTAATGAGCTCAAAGAGAGACCTAAATCTCGTAAAAAATTAACTGTTGTCAGTAATAGTAATGACATGGATTTACTGGTATTATTCATGTGTAAAAACAAACACAAAAATTACCTTTTTAATGTCTATAAATAATAAGACAGCTGATAAAATCATTCATATTCATATAACATTATTCAGAAACGATTAGGGACAACATTACATCATTTACAGTCATTAATTAAACGATTTAATGTTACAAACATTCAGGTGTTTGAGGGGAATTAGTAATGACACAAATATCAAAAAATTTCAATAGACAAAATCTTAGTAATTATTTCAATTAGTCAATTTTACCATTCTCCGGTAATGCATTATAACTAGAGCTGTCCGAGGTCACCTGGCCGACAGAGCCGTCATATGACTCATATGTTTACATCATATCATAATACTTGAATAAGTACAGTAAATGGAAATAAATTTTAACAATAATGTTACATTTTATAAGAATTTGTATAAAACTCACCCTTTTAAGCAGATTTATGAAGTAGTTTGGTTGTCGTCATCACAAAGTGGGGAAGATCTATAGTATAATAGCATCAGGTATGTTTCTACAGCTGTCTCCGTCAGCGATGTTCGCTTTGGTGAAAAAATATGTTTTGCATTTTGAAAATGATCATTCGACATCTACGGATGTAATACAGGCATAAGTAAAACAATCTGTGAACTCACTTAACGAAGTTGTAGATGCACCATCACAAATTTGTCTTAATTTGCTAAAATTAGGATCTTTCTGTCGAATTTTTCACTAACGCGATTATTTTTTGCATCATTTATAGCCTGTAGCTGTGTATTTACGTCGTCCACTATTTGCAGCGATTCCACTAACGACAACGAACTATTTTGCAATTTTTCTATTGCGTCGTGTAGTCCTCTATAATTGTTATTAATAGTTTTTAAATCTGTTTCAAGGGAAACGTCTTGAAAGCTTGTCTGGCTTTCTCTAATAGCTGCAGCCTCGTTAGGGTTGAACTGTAGTATCACAGCTTTTATTTGTTGAAAATATTCAGCATAATAAAAAGCCGCTTTCAACCACGTTCTACAACGTGTAAGAATCGGCTCTGGTGGTTCAGGGATACCAGGACACTGTCTGTGAAATACTCGAAGCCATTTAGGAGATTTGAGAAAAACTTTTTTTGTATTTGCTATTAATGCATCTACCTCTGGAAAACATTTTCGAATCGTTTCTGCCACAAGATGTAACGCATGCACTTTACACGTAACATGTAAAAACCTACAATTGTCTCTTTGAAAAGAACGGCCTACCATGCACATTGTCGCAGCACCATCAGTCACAAACATCAATACTTGACTTGTTGAAAGTTCAAATTTTTCGAATGTCTCCAACACCCCACGCGTAATTATTTCGCCAGTACACGCAGTTAGTCTTTTACTAGCTAGTAAAAGTGGAAATGTTAGTTTAAGAGGGCCCAGTACACGTACTATATTATTTAAAATAGAATTTTTTTACAATCTGTCGTCTCGTCAATACATAACCAGAGCCGTGTATTTTTTAATCCACATTTAATCCTATTTACAATGTCTTCACGAACAGCTGGAATATATCTACGTAACGATGTATGACTTGGTAAGTTCACCTGGGGATTGTATTTATTCCAAAACTCCCTAAATGGTTGTTTATCCAGTATGTGTAGCGGAATATTACAGGCTATTAACATTAACAATAAATCAAACATAAACTGAGTTGTCAAAGGCATGCCATTTTTTTTATTTTGATGTTGCACGGTGTTGATATGACGACGACAATCTGTTTTGTGCCAGCACATTAAGTCTTGATTACAAACTTTACAAATTATTTTGCATCCGTCATAGAATAAATCCGGAAATTCACAGATAAATTTATTCACTGTGTCCGCGTACGGTCGTTTTTTACCCTTTGGCGCGTTTGACATTATGTATAATTTATAGGTACAACCTCACGCATCAACCTTTCAAATAAGACTCCAGCGTAAATCACTTCTAAATCGGCACGTGTGACGCCATCGCAAGACCGTGGCTGTACTCCAGCCACCTCGGACAGCTCTAATTTTAACAACATAATACCTTATATGTATATCTAAATCAGTGCCAAGTACAGTTAAGAATGGATCCTTGATTTTTAGAAAATAATAAAATATTAATTATTGGGTATTACATAAGCATTCTTTCAAACCTAACATGATAACAATACTAAATACCTACAGTTTTTTATATTTTATACTATCTAAATATGCTAGTGTAAACGTTTTAGGTAGATTTGAAGTCAAACATAATACTTCAAATACTTTTATAGTAGAAACTATTAAAACAACTACTCAATAAACAAAATTACTTGGATTAAATAACAGTATTCTTAGAAGCTAAGAAAATATTGAATATAAAAAATATTGATTCACCAAAAAAGAAAAAACTTTTTCCCTCCAGTTACAATGCAAAACCGAAAACCTCTAAGTCGATATATATCGTCTTTCATTTTGTCGGAACTCCTCAGAGAGCTGGCAAACAGGAAAATATTATTTATAGAAATATTTTAATTTCATAATTCAAAATATGAATATTTTTCATATTTATTTTGACAATTTAAATAGATAGATTAATTGTAACTTTGGTAATCACAAAGACATTCACAACACCTAACCTAACCTAAACAAGAACATTCTTTTCACACATTTTAAAAAATCTAACAATTTATTTGCTTCGTATTTATGTATTTCTAGAAAAAAATAACAAAATGGATGTCCCGCTATATTAAAAGTTGGATTTTTTTAAATGTATATGATTCTACACTATCTACGGAATCAGCATCTATAAGTGGTTGGATTTAAAAAAACATTTAACTACAATAAAAATTACAAAAGTTTGGATTCATTCAAAATTGCCGCCAGTTAATCAACCAATGAAATAATGTGCCCTGTGATATGACCGAACCTATGTTGCCACATTTTCTTTATTTAAGTATTGTTTTGCTAGCTGAAAACTATTTGGAAATATTTGTGATTTTAAACAATTTCGTGAGTTTGTACTTTAATTTTTGAGTTATACCAAACATTTTCAAGACTATTTTAATTTGGACACAAAGTAAAAGGTACGTATTTACGTATTTTTGAACTTAATGTATATTACAATATATAGATATTTTCAATAATTATGCATCTTTTGGTCATTATTGATTTACTATGGCTATTCATTATTTATAATTTAAATTCTTTTTAGAATGGTAAAATTATTTACGATTTTTTAATAAAATGCACGCTCCAATGCTATTAAAATAAAATCATCATAATTAGGTGAAAGTAAAAATTAATAATAATTATAATAATTAATAAACATTTGTCCTCAATCATCAATTCCGTAAGAATGACGTAGAATAAGTCTATAACATAACCTAACTTATTCGATTTCGGCCGATTTTTTTTTAAATAATTTAATGTCGACGTTTTAAAACAGGTACAAATTAAAATTTCTCTTCGTAATAAGAAAATTCTTCCAAAACACAAACAGAGCCTTGTCCTATTTGTGATATCATCATTACGACTTATATGAATGTTGAAATTGCTGATATGGTCGTCATTTATGGCTTGGTTGACGAAAATGCATCGAAAGCAACGAGGATCTATCAGTTAAGGTACCCACAATGCATAACCCCTTGGTCAGCTACATTTTGTAATACCTCTTTGGGCAAAAAATATTAATCGTTATTTTTGCAATAACAGTGGAATAAATTATCTATAATTGAATGACTAAGGATGTGATCGCTTTTAATTTTCTACAGGGCGTTACTACCATTTTATCACATTTATGGTACTGATTACCTATATCTCCGCTATTGGTTAATTGTAGTGTGTGATATAATCACATCTTAGGGCATCCTATCTAACTGTACTAATTTCTAAATTTGGTTTAAATAGTTGCATTAATAATAACAATATAAGAAAATTCGAATTTTTTTTTTTGTAAACTTCAACACGTGTTCATAGCTGCATCGTTATATTTTTGGGTATGTGAGGATTCTTGCTATTTTTCGTAAATTTACAAATTAATGTTTTAAAAGTATTGGGCATGAATATAACGCAGTTTCTTATTGTAAATGTAACTGAAGTAAAATTAGCTTAAACACGTTTTTTGTAGGTCAAATTTGCCATAACAAAATAAGTATCTGGAAACTGACAGATTGATTCTCTCCATAATCTTTCAAATTCTTGACTTTATACAAGCTGTAAACTCAGACTGGATATATCAAAATTCTTAAGGCGACATGTTTTGTAAAGAAAAAGTCAGCACCCTGACAGACGCTTACTGTGTCAAGTAAACAGATAAAACGGACATGTGGTAACAAATAACATCTGTTACTACAAAAAACGGAATCCGTCCAATTATTATATCTAATTTCGTTGGGCGTGATATGCATTCTAATATTTTCACACAATGGCATACGAAATGTCTCTATTGTCTTTTTTTTTCTTCTTAGCGAATATGGGTAATTTTTTTTATTATATTTTTATGCAGGGTGTTTAGTAAATCAGCAAAATATTTTATCTATAGTTCAATCAAGAATAAAGCACCAATAAACTCCCCGTTAAACACCTCCTTAATTTTTTTCTAATAAAATAGCTCAAAAACAAATATTTTTTACATTTTTTCCATAACTGTTATACTGCCCAGCTATGACAAGAAGTCGTAACTGCAAAAATCGTTTTGAGGTTTTAATGACATCTGTCCTACAGCATGTATACAATGGTTACAAAAGGAATGAAAAAAAATTAATTGCCAGTAACAAACATTGTCAAATTCCAAATATAGATGGTATAACATTTAATTTTTCCAAAACTACAGTTTTCAGATACGACCTTTTGTCATAACAGGGCAATATAAAAATATTCTTATAGAAAACATATTTTTTGTTAGCATCCAAGTGGTCTGTGGTCGGGGTATTATTAGACACTATAAAGAAATAGTTAGGTTCAGAAATAAAAGCAAAGACCTGTACCATATACAAAAAAATACGTGTTTCAGAATTACTGTTCCTCGTCAGCTTAGCGTAGCTAGGAAATTGGATCTAGGATGGGATAGACTAGGAACAAAAATGAACAAAAGTCTGTACAGTACAGTACACAATACTCAACCCTATATGCACTGCCTTCCATCTGGCAAATACAAACAAAATAAGGAAAAGGCTAGTGAAGATCAAAAGTAAAATAAAGCAAGGACTAATGTTATAGGGCAGCTTAGGATAATTCTGAACGGATATAGCATTGTGCATGGAACTGCAGCATGATTGATAGTTGCAATAGAATAATGTCAAAATATATACATCTGTAGGTTAACCTATGTACAACACAACAGTAGAATTTATTTTTTATTATGTTTTTTACTTGCAACATATTTTTTTTTAAAAACAAGGTATCCTGCTGTTATTCATCCTAGTTATCGGGACAAATAGGAACATCAGCAAAATTATTTGTTTACATATTGTGCAGATAGATGGGGTATAAAAAAGATAACCAGTATCTTGCAAACAAAATTTTTTAAATTTTTTAAGGTCGGATTAATAACAAAAAAAAGTATAGGACATTAAGGTTAACAGTAAATAAAAATTCATTTTAATAGACAATGGATTTTTTATTTAGAATTTCTGTAGGCTTTCTATGCCACTGTAGTTTTTATGTTAAGAACTATATCAACAGAATCCAAGAAAATTGGACCATAACATACTGCAGCTGGATAAACGCTGAAGAGGTCATCGAGAATTTGCCATCCAAACACTCTAATATTATGAAGTGGAACCAGTACAGTGGAACTTGGTGTCTGTAATCAAAATCGTCCAATATATCATTTCTTGATATATAGTCCATTAAATAATTACTCCCAGTTTTAAGTTCTGGATAATTAAATGTCTTTTTGTGTTCCTCAATGGTTTTTCATGTTCCTCTGCTGTCTCTTCATGGTTCTCAATTGCCTTTTCATGTTTCTCAACCAGTGGCGGTTGGTCAAATTTAATATTGGAGCAAGTGATATTTTAAGGCATGATTATCAAGACCTAATGAAATTTGAATTCTGTCGATACATTTTCCAACTGATTCTAAAAAGAAAATGTTCTGCAAATATTTTCAATTGTTTAAAGATAACCTGGCGAGGCACATAATTTTTTCAACTTTTTTTTGCAAAACTTCCTCATTTAGTCTTGATAATTATGCCTCAAAGTATCGCTTGGGTCTCATGCTCCAATATTACGATATGATATAATATAAATTTCATAGCCGCTTGTGTCCTCATCTGTCTTTCATTTCCTTGAATTATCTCTTAATTTTTCTCACCTGTCTTTCCTTGTTCATCAGCTATGTTCAGTATTCCTCTCTTGTATCGATATCTATATAGTTGCAATTTGGAGATTATCTTCAGATTGTTTTGTATCTACCACAGAATTTAGACTATTTGGTAACTTTTTTTAAGCAAAATGTAGATAGTAATGTTTTATTTATAGATTTATAAGTATCATATTTAGAAGTTTTAGTGACTGAAATATAATGTAATTTTATATTAATATATTAAAAAATACCTTTATCTTTCTAGCCATAGTCATAAAATTTCTAACAGAGTTTCAGCAATAGTTTCATTATTCATTACTTCTGTAATAATAATCATGGCGGCTAACATGAAGTTATTATAATGGCTATGTTCGACTAGCAATGCTTAATCCCATTATTAACAAGAAATTTAGAATTCAGTGCAATGCACTAGTATATAAATCAACTCTAAAGCCTACCGTAACATGGGCTGTGTAAAATGGGGTACCACTAGTAAAAGTGGTGCTTAGGGCTTTATAAGGGAGCCAGAGAAAAAAAATCCATCTGGAACATGACGAAACTCAATGAAATCATAAAATCATGCCCCAAAATCTTTTTTAAAATTACTAACAACCATGCTACTACCCCTCATTGAAGGGATGTACAAATATAGACTGAAAAAATGATTACCATAAGACAGTTTACTGTCCAGTAGTGATTTTAATAAGTGATAATAAATTATTACGGTCAGGTTAAACCAAATATGTTTTTGTTCCTATATAAATGACATGTATACTATCATATTATACACACCAATGTATTTAGCTGGTATTTTAATAAATAAACAAAAAATATATTAAGCGACAAAGTAATGATTGTCGCTCTTAAATCATTCCGTAGTTTCATTCCATGCAACTTGACCAAAAATTTTAAACAAAGAAATTTATAGCGTTCATATTTTTGTAATGTGGCAATATTGATACGCGAACGAGGAAACAGAAAAAATGAAAGGGAAATTAACGGGAAGGAAGGAGATTGGCATCATCATCGGCAACATTGCGAGCTCAGTTTCAATAATCGGTTTGTATAATCTCCCGCATAATCTAGCGTCTAAATTACCATAACATTATCCCCCTCCATTAATTAGTAACGACGCTATCTAGACGGCTCTATCATGTTATCTTTGACCATGGCCTACCCCCATTTATATCTGTTTCCTGATGCCTCGTTATCTTTTGACGACTGAAATTATCTGAAAATGTCACGTTCCTATATTGCATATAGTTCGAGGTTATTGCAAGGATTTCTGGAAGTCGTATAGGAATACTTTTAAATCCAATATATTAGTTTAACTAACCATAAATAAATAGCATACTATCTATATCCAGCTCTCGATAAAGTTGCAGATTGTAGAATTTATTACAAATAGTCTGAAACTAAAAAAATATAAGGCTTAAAAATTTAACAAGGTACTCCTGGATCCAAATAATGTCGATTTTTCTTCGTTGTGAAAATTGTAAAGAAATGAAAGTATTTTAAATATATTTTAGGCCTTTGTCAAGAGTGCAGGGAGTACTAAACTGACCTTTGACAAAGGCCTAAAAAGCCGAAACACGTGTAGTTTCTAATAAAATATTTTTGAAACATTAAAAAGCAAATTTCCTTCATATATTTAAAATATTTAATAATGTTTCACAAGGAGCCAACCGCAGAAGCAGTTCAGTGTAAATAAAAGTACTTCAATAATACGTTTTTTAGAGGTATTAGTTATGTTAGTTTCTTGTCTGATTACCTGTTGGTTGTTATTGTATTCACCTACGATTAATTTGTTTCAGTAATCATCTTACTAATTATTACTAACAATATTTTACCTACTCATAAATCTAATTTTTTTTAATCTAATTTGAAGACGCTTGGTTTTAATTAATTGACATTGTCAAGACTTTACTGTTGTTATTATTTTCTTCAATTTGCTGTAATATACACTGTGCCTTATTTACCACTAAAGGAAGCTTTAGTGACAAAAAAATGTATTATCAGCAATTTCATTTGTTCAGTTTCAGTCTGTTTTTAAATTAGAAGTTTGAAATATTAATTCCTTCTCGATCTGAGCTTTCATTCTAAAATGTTTTTTAAAAGTACATTATGTTGTTAAAACTGTGCCCCTTAGTGTTAAGGATTGAATTAGTGTGACGAATAAAAAGTATATTTGTAGCGACATTTGACGATTGATCTACACCTTCTCTATCTACGCTGTATAAAATAAATAAAAATTTTGAGCAACATGGCTACGTCCAACATAAGAGGCCTCCTGTCGTCAGTGATAACAGTGATATTCTAGAAATCTTGGTTGTCGCTACTGCCAATGAGGATCCGATATTTTTCAGTAGACAAATTGCTGTGGCAGTAAATTCAAGTGACACTACAGTTAGACGAATTTCGAATAAAAATGAATAACGTTCCTATAAAGTAAAAATAACCACATGAAGTTCTTCCCATAGACAATATCCGACGATTGGTTATTGCGAAACAATAACGGAAAAAAATAAAAGGAGACGAAAATTTTACTAGAAACGTAGTGTTCGCAGATGAATCTACATATCCATTATTAGATTAATATAATCCATCCAGAGTAAGATATTGGTCACGGGAAAATTTACATTGGTATTTTACAATTGGAAACTAGTCCTCAAAAACTAAATGAGGAATTTTAGTAGAGAACATGATTGGTCTATCCTACATAGAAAGCAATTTAACTGGTCCTAAGTCTTGGATTTACTGCAGCAACATATTGTTCCGCAAATTCATCAGATAGCAGGGGAAAGATGTGGCTCCAACATGGTGGTTGTCTAGCCCATAATTACAGTTTTTCAATAATGATTAATCATAATTTTTCCAAACGGTCCAATAACGGTAAGGAGAACCATGCTGTCGCCAGATCTTACACGAAATGATTTCTTTTTGAGTGGGCATTGCAAGTGAGCAATTTATGGCTTTGAAAATAGACCTAATAATTTGAAAGAATACGAGTAAACATCTCGGAGGTTTTTCTAAACATTACATCATGTTATCGAACGTCAGAACTAGCTTCTATAGCAGACTGAGATGTTGCCTTGGTCGTGAAGGGGGCCTTTTTGAACATTTGATATAATTTTTTATTTTTGAATTATATTTTTATTTTTCTTCTTGGACCTGCCATGGTTTTAGAGAATATATTTTATTTTATTTGTAGAATCACATTTTATTTCGATAAAGATGATAAAAATTTGCATTGTTTATAAGGTCTGATAATATTCTCATTTTAGTATTTATCACTGTCTAGGATGATATATCGAAATTAGAAAAATTTCGGAACGTTTCTACAGGAAGACATAAACAAACAATTTAGATGAAAGATCTGCACATCCCAACACAGCTGATGCAATACTGCAGTCTTGCTGGCTTTGCACGTTATAACTGAGATCTCAGTTAGTCTAAGAAATTTTACGGTTACGCAGACTATATCAAATGAAATTATACTCTTGGCTTATGCAATGCAATCGTAAAACAACATAGATTAGCTGAGATTGGTGGTAAAAAGAACGCACCTATTGTAGTCAAGTGGTTCCGTAATTCTCCAGTGTGTAACACACGGTTGGCCAATATTTAATTGTGTAAATTGTGCATATTACTGACTTCGTTCACCTCTCCATGGTTTTATCTTCATATGATTTCATACTGTTCGTGAACCGTGAACAGTGAGCAGTAACTCTTTGGAATTTGCGGAAAATTTTTGAAATTAATGAGATGGTTCTACTGCAACATGAGCAATGTTATTCATAAGCTTAAGTTCACAATTATCACAGTTCTCCTTATGCTGTGATAAACATCATCTAGAAAATCTTGTTTGAGATATTCTTGTCTGCGCCATAAGTGTTCATCTCTAGATATCCAGGTGGGACTAATTCACCATAAATCCGTCTAAATAAATTGTTCAACTAGGCAATCACGTGAAGGATATCTGTACAATTATCACCGGTTATATATTTCCATGTATTTAGGTTTGTTAGATTTTGTATCTTAGATACTCTGTTAGCGATGAAAGTTTTTAATTTGTATGCTGGAGTATTATTCCAACATAATGTTATGGTAGAATCTGACCACAAGAATATTTTATTAAATTTGAGGTTAAGTGCTTTAACTGAAGTATGATGTAAATTTGCAAGGAGAAATGTAACACACAATTCACAGAATTCAAAATTAGCATATACATAAATTTATTAAGAGTGGGTGAAACTCGTTCACCGAACACAATCTAAAAGAAAATAACTTGCCACACTCCAGCGAAGGCTGACCTGTGATGGAAAGGTGGCGTGAGTCTTGAAGTTAACGTTTTCTCGTCTGGTATGGACACCTAGTTTCTTAATACATAGTCTACCGATGAAATGAAACGTTACTCAAAATTGTGGAGCGCATATCACGTTACAGTTACAGATGAGTTCTGGTCATCCAAATAAAACATCCACGGAACTAATCCTCTGGATCCAAGAATCGTGACTTTTTATTCAATGATGAATAAATTTATAACGATGATTAAATTTTATGAATTTTATTCAATGAGGAATAAATTTTAACGATTAATAAATTTTATCGATGAATAAATTTTAACGATTAATAAATTTTATTAACTATGAATAATTTTAGGAATTTTATTCAAAATTTCTGCGATGAGTTATATTAGCTTTAACAGATTAATATTAGCGATCAATAATATTAGCCGGCTTCAGACTATGTATTTAAGAAAGGAATAAATAGAAACATATTATTAGAACATGTGTCACATCTTCACAAAAAATTAGAAAAATTAATTATTAACTTTTCCTTAAAAATATACATCTTGAAGAGAATTTACAAGAAAAATAAATCATTTAAAACTATTAGTATTACCTGATGGTTGTTCACAACACTAGTAAATTAAGATAACATTTCAAAAGTTGATTGATGTTATCGATTGTCTGCCAAGAGGTGTTGCCGGTGCAAAGTTGATTATTAAAATGGCTTATCTTCCTGTCTCTATCAAGGAGGTAAACTAGTTTGATATAAAAAATCAAACTTTATAAAATAAGATATGAAAGTAACTAAAATAAATTCAGAATATATCACAAATAATATTTAATGATTAAAATCCACTATAAGAATAGTCTAATGGTACTACATAACACATGTATTACACAATGAGATTTAAATTAATTATTTCCAAAAGTAGATCGTAACGCCATCTATGTGCGGTATGGTAAGTTATCTCCCTAATGGTAGACAACTGGGAAGTTTATGAGACAGAAAACTTTAACAATAGTAGCTGAAGGTCAAACCAACCAAAGGCAGTCGCAACTCTTCTGAAAGGAAAACTATAAACAGCTGTTCCCAACTTTAATTAATATCGACGTAAATATTGAATATTTATCTAATAAAGTAATAAATGATTGCATATTTTATGTGACACATATTTCTAATTATATTTTCTTTCAGTGTGAAAGCGTTAACTTTGGGGGCTGTTATTACAACAAAAGTACTTAAATAATAAACAACAATATTGGATACGTAAATATGTACAACATAATTTTAACTTAGATGGTAAACATAATAATACCTTAATAAATATGAGATCGACCAAAGGTTAAACAGAAATTCTTCACCTACTAAAAATACTCTATTATAAACAATTGGGAACCAGATAGATATTTGGAGGTTATTGTTTATTTATCATTATATTCCGGACAGTGACGTTTTTGAACGGAACAACTATATATGCAAGGAAAAAGAATTAATTAATAAGTTAGCCAGTGAATTTGATTACACATTAAAATTACTAAAAAATAAAATAGAAGAGCTCGAAGCCAATTCTGTAAGTAACAAAAACTCCTTATCAACGCCAAACTGTGATGAGATAATGCCTGGAACTTCTTATAGTTGCTAAAATCAAAACAGCAAATATAAATTTATCAAGATCGCCTACTTTACTGGTAAAATCTACAGACAAAGCAATTTCTAATATACAAGGAGAAAAGGATATAAAGTCTCAAATTAATCCCAGTACTTTAAATATAAATATTAGCAAAACAAAATTAATTTAATATAATGTATTAATCAGCTGCAATAATAAAAATTCCTATGAAAATTTAGAGACATTAATACAAAAAGTTGGTTCTATATATTCAATCGGTTATCCAAAAAAATTAAATCCTCGCATTAGAGTACGAGGGGTAGATAAAAGAACAACTGAAAAACGGGACAATAAATAAGCTGATCTCAAATAACAGTCTTGTTATATCCAGCGAGGATCTTAAATTAATTACACAATTAAATAACAAATATGACTGTGATATTATTCTTGAAGATACACACACCTTCATTGTTTAATGATATAATGAAAAAGGGATATCTTTATACTGGTTGGAAGAAATGCAACGTTTTTGAACATATAAACTTGGTTCGTTGTTATAAATGCTCGAAATATTGTCACGTAAAAAATAATTGTCAAAGTGAGTTAACTATCTGTCCCAAGTGCTCCGGTTCACATGAAATTAATAATTGTATTTCTGAATTTGATTCATGTAATAATTGTAAACAATTCAATGTTAAATTTAAGGTGAATAGGTTTACAAATCACAGGGTGAGTGATATAGAATGTATGGTTTATAAATTTAAATTCGAGGAACTAAAAAATAGAATAAACTAGGTATAATAGATTTAATAATACAAAATTAAAAGTAGGCCACTAAATGTTCGTTCACTGTTTACAAAATTTGAGCATCGTTGTCATAATAGAAAATAGTTTTAACATTTTTTGGGTTTCTGAAACATGGTTGAATGATAATATACCTTCTAATGTTATAAACATTCCTAATTTTAGTTTTTTTCGCAAAGATCCGTATAGTAGGGGTGGAGGTGTATTTATATAAGAGACGATATTATTTCAAAAGAATTTTTATTAGATTTTGCTCAGTTAGAGGGATTCAAGTATTTATTTTTGGATTTTAAAATATGTAAACTGCATTTACTCCTAGGTATATTATACAGGGCACCTTCAAATAATTCAGTGGATCACATGGACGACTTGTTGACATTTGTCTTCCTCAGTTTGAAAATATAATTTTTTTGGGTAACATAAATATTGACCAGGCTTTTGAAAACTCATTTGCTTCCTGTATGTTATCCTACGACTTTATACAAATTATTAACGAATCAACACGCATTACTAGCTCTTCTGAAAAAATTATAGATGTCATATTCATTAATAAGCCCGATTATATTTGATCCTCTGAAGCATCACAGACGTGTAAATTTGTAAGTGTATTGCTTTGCTACCCTGCTGGGTTTTTTTTAAATTGCATAACAATTTTAACTGATAATTGTACTCTTCCAAGTGTTATGTGCTCGAAAACTTGATAGTATGTAAGAAGATAGTAAATAATACTTTATGTTACTACTATTCTTTATTTTATATTGAAACATATATTTAAAAATAATACATTATAAGTTTGTTTATATTAGGTGACATTAGATATTGCAAATTTAATTTCAAAATGATGTAAATATACATGCAATTCATCTAAAACAACATGTTAGACGTGTCACATAGAAATTCGATATTTCCTGTGATATATTCATGTGTCTTGGAGGAGGTAATATTAATGGTATTCAGATTTCAAGGAACATAGATATTCTGAAAACGCTCAAAATTTAAATATTTTTTATCAGTTGTTCCAAAGTTGTAAAAAATAAAATGGATTATGCTGCTAGATATAATAAACGAGGTGATAAAAGACCTATTGTAGAATAATGTGCTCGGAGACAGGAATCGTTACGTTCATATGGAGAAGGTTTATCACTTTTTTCTAACAAATGTCTTTTACACATAATAAATATTGTGTATTTGTCACCACATTTTTAAACGAATCATTTGTATAAATTTTAACATATTTTCTGTGAAATAGTTTTCTGATATTACTTATTATTTATTATTTACAATTTTTTTTTTAAGGTAAACGTTTTTAAGCAGTCAGTTTTAATTTTTATTTTCCATTACTTTATTTATTTATTAATATTTAGTAAACATTATTTTATTAGTATTAAGTTTACGCGTCCAATTCATTAGTTATTACTTTTACAATTATTATTTGAATAACTATAGCAATAGCTAATGGAATAAACACACCACAGAAATTAGATACATGGAATGGTAACGGCTGTCTATATTTGAAGAGAGAAAATACGACTATAATAATTCATACAGTGTGTTTTGAAAATTTCTGCCATAGTCAGCAAAATTACTAAATAATATTTGAATCGATATATCCTGAACAATTACATAAATTGTATAGAAACAAAATTCCAACAAACAAATTCTCCGTCTAGATAATCTGTTAAACAAACACATGAAGTAGGAACACATCTGAGTTCGAATATAGTGGTAAACCTCATATCAAAAATAGTGTTTTATCTTATACTCAATGATAAAGAGAGTGTTATATTTTTTAGTTACGTGCAAGACAGTACGATCCATTCAATATGCCACATCTCGTTATTTTTTTACAATTTTAAGTAAACTAAAATTTTCCAAAATTGTACTTAATCTTCTAAGGACGACATTTTTGTCGCACTGCATATTCGTCCAACTGGAATTATTATTTAACTTTTATGTACATCCGTAAAGATTTCTACACACCTTACAATAAATTTGAGCGATTTATCTGCACAAACACATCTGCGCAGATTTATCTGCATTATCTATGTTGTGGGCGCTGTATGAGCGTTCAGTTGAACTGTCCAGTTCTGCTTTTGCAGATAAATCTCTCAGTTTTATCGTAACATGTGAAGCGGCCTTAAACATTATGTCGCGTATGAGCGACAGTTATTTTTTGATAATCTCCGTAAATATTGAATAATAATTATAGGCTTGTTCAAACAAACAGTTCGGAAAGTTTCCGAATTTGATTTCCAAATATTATTGATCAATTTATAAGACCTCACAATGGGAACACATTGTTGTTTAAACGTTTATGTAACATTATGCAAACGTTAATTAACGTTATATAAACGTTTAAACAACAATATATTCCCATTGATCTTGAACTGGACTAATCAAATCAGAATGTCAAATTCGGAACCGTCTTGGATTTCTATTGAAACAAACCTAATATTAAATAAATATTGAATTGATTAGAACATTTTATTTAATCAAATAGTCACAAATAGAATTTTAGAAAAAAAAACAGTCAGTTGTACTGAACATAATGTGCATATTATCTTTTTTTGTAATCCAAGTTTCAGCATTTTGGCAAATAGCCGGGAAAATAATTGTTTAAAAAGATATATGTTATACTTATCTGTGATAAGATTTGTAAAAGTTAGTAAATAATAATTAGCAAAAAAATTTTCAGTTAATATTATTTTTCATTCCACTCTATATTTTAAACTTTTACCAAATTTTAGTGTGCTGACGTCATCCGACTAGTTTCGCACAAGCAGTAGATGACATTGAAGATGGTACTGTCATATTGCCAACATGCCAACGTATTTATATCTGTAATAAAGTTTATAACTTTACATTAACAAAAAATATATAAATCATTTTTGAATCACATCTGTCAGAAACCGATAACAAAGAAAGAGTTATTTCGCCGCAAAAACCATATAACCAAATATTTTGAAAGTTTTAGTTATCCCAAAACTATAGAAGGAGTGGTAGAGTTTTGAGTTCATCATCAAATGTTTGAGGTTATTCATCTGGAAAAAAATATTTTAATTTCTCTCTTTTGTTTCAGTAAAGGAAATGAAACAAACGAATTTTAACGGTTAGTTTTATAAATGTTTTTAAAATTGCTAATTTTCTGTTTCTCTTTCTTTCTGTTTCACATAAACAAGTTATATTTGCAGAAGTAATTGTGCCAAAATAATCTGAATTATTGAAGTAATAGTCTAGGAATTTTCTTAAATAAGGAGGCACTAAAACTTTTGTGGAATTCGAACCACGTGCGAGTTTTATTATCCGTATGTGACGTTGGATGCATATTTCATATCAGCCAGGAATATATTCAGAAAAATCTGACCAGGCAAATAAGAACTATCAAAAATGGAGATTAAATTCTCTGTTATAATTGCAAATTTATTTTTTGTTTGGTACATCGTGTCTTTATATTTAACTTCAGCACGAATACAGTTTATCACCCTTGCAAAAATGAAAGATAAAACCGTTTAGTACTATAATGGAAATTAATACGCTGAATCGATTTGTTTTTTGCCTATGGATATCAAGGATTTACATCCTAAATTTATATTTGTGCAACTAAGCTTTATGTATTCTTTAATGTAAATGACATAAATTTTAATATAAAATTGGTTTCTGCATGTTTTTATTATTATGCGATAAAGCTTCCTGCAGAGAAAATTTTATAGTCAATGGAAAACCAGTCAATAACAATGAATTAGTTATTTCATTGAGTTTAATACTGAATTTAATAAATGTGAGTAATTGTTATTAAGGTGTTATTATTATTAAATGGCTATATTATTTTCAAAATACACAATTTGTCTACTTCAATCTAACAGTAAACTAATAAGACAATATAAATCTATTTTTATATTATGTGCATTTTTGTGAGATATTTTTAATATGAAATATCAAGTGTAACTAAATTCAAAATACATTTACTCAAAATGAATGAAATTCAACATAAAGTGTTACAAAAAAATAGTTAATTTTAGCTTAATTTTATTACTAAAAATAATCAGCAATCTCTAAACTCCAAAACATGGTTTTTTAACTTTATTTTTCAATAAGAGATTGAAATAATTTTGAAATTTCATTTAATATAGTGATAGGATGTTCTTTTAACGTGTTGTAATCAGAAACAATATCCCATGAAGAAACTGGAATACCCATATTTTGGTAATTAGATATTACTGAAATATTTTACTGATACATGTAGAAATATGGTATTTTAAAGCAAATTTATTTAGAAAAAATTGTTTACAATCCTTAAGTCTTTTAAAAGATACCAAACAGAAGTTTTTGTGATATCCAGCTAAGCAGATAAATTTGAAGTAAGATTTTTAAAGCAATATGACAATATTTATTTTTCACTTCCCTCTCAAAGTGTTATACATGGTGGGAACTATTTAAATGCTCACTATTAGAATCTTTGAAACGGTAAGAGGTATAAAGTTGGTTAAACAAATAAAAAGTAAAATAGTGACATTATTTCCTATACTTATCACAGATGAGTATAAAACTCATCACTTTTAAACAACTACTTTTCCGATCCCCTGCCACGATGAAAATTGGATTACACAAAAGATAATGTGTATATTGTTCATAATACAACTTGTCTAGATTATGTCATGTTATTATGTTAACTAATCTGCATTAAATTAAAAAACACTGTAGTTTAAATCATAATAATAGTATAAAATGACCCCTTACTATTTAAATTAAAATTAAATTAATTAAACACTAGAGGTAATACAACCCCTCTATCCCTGAAGGTACCTCAAGGTACCTTGTATGGAGAGGGCTACACGTTTAGAGACAATGGACACTCACCCAATGTGCGAAAATACTAGAAATAATTTCTGGTTTAGAAGAAATCCTAGCTCCTCAACCCGGGACTTCAGGGTGAGAGGTAAGTGTCCTTACCACACGACAATGAAGCCACATTACCCAATTATATATTTTTTTAATCACAAACTTTCTATTGTATTAGTTTCTAAAATTTATTTGTTCTGCATTAATTAACAATTTGTTACTAAAGTGGCTAATTTATTCTACAATATTTGTTAATAAATAAAATTCAAAAATATTATTTTTCTAAATATTTATAGCTCTGGATAATTACACAGTCTATACAGGGGCATTTGCCATCTCTATTCAACTAGATGGAGATATCTCATCTCCGACCTCTCCCTAACTAGTATGTTGAGGTTATATGTGAACTGTCTATTGTTAAGTTACCGTAGTTTTACCATTTTTTGTATTTTTTGTAGTTTATACAAAATATATAATTTTTTGTAGTATATACAAAGACGGTAGTAATGTGCATCATTGCTAGTGTTTCATGCGACAACTAAACCAAACACCACCATAACCAAACGCTTTCATGTTCCTAAGATAACTACTGAACTGGGGACACGACGGACAAACTGCCAAGTTGCTATAATTGTACATGGCCGAGTCGTTGCACCTTTCTTACTCAATATGGTTGTACTAGTTTTATATATTACAAATGTATAAATAAATACATCACATGAATCTTTATGTGGTGTGTTTATTAATATTTATATTTGTCTTATAAGTGCCGGCTCTGAAACATGGAATAAATTTCCGGCCCTTGGTAATACAATCATTCTGGTAGGTTTCTTGTTAATAGTTATATAAAACAAAGCCACAAATAATCAAGTTAACATTTGTGGTGATCAATTTTCTCATGGGGAATAAAGACAAATTAAAATGAATAAAAGCATTCCTCTTAAATTAGAATCACTTTAAATTAATTAAAAAAAAAATTAAGCTTTCTGCACAGTTCCACATTAAAAACACTTTTTATTGATCATATCACATATAACACCTGGTATAGTACGTAATAACTTTGATCCTTCAACTGTAAGTCCCTTTGAGATACATTTTCAAAGTGCTTTATTCATTTTGGCAATTACTACATGCTGAAACACGTGCAACTATCATATATTGGCACTTCCATCCCCTTGCGTTATTATCAATGTGTACCTTATTTATTGGCATCAACACCCTATATTGATAGTTTGAAGTAGTAAACATCATCCGACGTCAAGTATTTAGGAGAGGCGGGTCCATCTGTTGAGATATATCTGCCGCCTTTATTTGTTTTAAATTTCACATAAAACTAGAACTATACCTAGATATTTATTTAAAACTAAGGTGTTTACTTAGTACTATATCGAATTGATATTATTTGAACAAGGAACTTGATAATAATATTGACTTCAAATATAGATTAAACACAACTGGCACATTGACACAATTTGTTAAAGTATGCTAAATTTTTTGTATCCTTTGTATTCTTTTTTATTTTCCGTAATATTAAATTCGTTTAATATAACGTTTAGTGATAACGCCTGATTTACTGTGAATCATAAAAACTACAAGAAATAAGAAGGCGCTGCTACCAAATACATACAGAGTGTGTCTGAAGTGTAAGGCCCCAGCTTTGTGAGGAAGTTCCGCACCAAGAAATAGAACACAAGCATTCTTTTTTTGATTTTCCAACATTTTATTTTTAGGGCGTGTAAGACTCTAAAAGGAGAAGTAAAACAATTTTTTTTCTGTTTCAAGAGCTTTTTCACCGATTATGACGATATTTGAGACGCAATGCACGTTCCGCAAAGAAAAGTTTGTTAAAAGCCGCTCGAGAACACTATGGTCTATCCGTTTTAAGAATGAAGCATTGATTTTAGATAGGGAGCTATTTCCTAGCTCCTCACTAGTTAAAACTCTAGGCCAGTTCACACTGGAGCCTCTGCGGTCTATTGTTAACTGGTCCGGTCTAGGATTAGCTAACTGAGAGTGATAGAAGTAACTTATGATAGGTGGGCAGCTTGTGTTGAACATATTATAGAAGAAGAAAGGAAACTGTATGGCTTGGACCAAATCATGGAATATATGACATTAACTTTCACAGTTAATACGGGATTTTCTGATAAAGATATTAGTTCAAACGATGAAAGTTTACAACATACACTAATAACACTAATTTCTTCTGCTATTTCAATATTTAATGCAATTTGGGTTTAACCGAGCTTTCTTATTGTTAATAGAACATTGACACCCTTATATTTCTTCATAATCTAATTCAGTTTGTTTCAATTTTTGGTTGTTGGCGCTCTTGGGAATATTGTTTGTACTTATCCCTAAAACGACGAAGTCATTAAATAAATTTATTTTAATTCTGTGTTTAATTTGTATTTATTGAGTTTGAGAAGTATTGAAACGTAAACGATGTTTCATATCAAACATATGAATATTTTAAACATTTAAAGATGAACAAAATTTAGTTGAAAAGTAGTAGGCTGGGACCTGGGGTGGCTATGTGAATAATGAAGGTATAGCAACCATATAATTTTGTATTAACGCATTTCTGTTTTATTGCACTTTAGTCACCATTTACCTTATTATATTAAAGAAATTAGGCCTTAGTTCTATTAAGTAGTGCCTTCTAGCAGTTATATCTTAAAATATGGCATGGGTCTCATGCTTCAATTGTTAGCTATGGTATAACCTATAATTCACCAACCGCCGCTGGAAAACACCCTGCATAATATGGACAACCTTTTGTTGTCCATAGATCGTCTGTATGGCTATCCATGAGGACACCTATGGATAACCATATGTAGTCTTAATGATATCCAAATTATATCCATTTTTTTGTCCATATTATCCATAACTTCTCCATAAAGGATGCCAAACAGACGTCCAGTTAGTAACCAAAGCTGTAATTTTGACACTCTATATATTGTCCAGAAGATGTCTTTTACTGTATATAGGATATTCATTGGACAGTCAAAATCCTTTGGAGCTGTCCTTTGTATATAAGTAGTGCTGTTATGTGCTGTGTGGGTCTCTAGCAGAACATGCATATTTTTGAGGAACTTCGTCATGAAGTTAAAGTAGACATTTCAGAAACACTCTGTATATATAAATAAACACAATTCCACAACTACAAGTAATTAAATTAACCATTATATACTATTGTGTTTCAGGAATGTTTGCGAATAGTAATAACGTCTAGCTGTTCTCATTAGCGATATTATGATGAACAAATTAATGCCACATACATCAAAGATAACGAGACTTGCAAGTTTTGCCCGTGGATAAGTAAAAGTTGCGGTATTCTTGGAGTTTTGATGCGGGTCGATGAAGTTTATTTGAGAGCGACTGTGAATATTCTACTATACTTTGTAATATGTTACAAAGAAATGCATGGCTGCAAGTAACAATTATGATTTTTTAAAAACAAATTAAGTTCCTCCTCTTGGTAAAAGTTAAAATAGAGAGTGGAATGAAAAATAATATTAACTGAAAATTTTTTTGCTCATTATTATTTACTAACTTTTACAAATCCTATCACAGATAAGTATAACATGTATCTTTTTAAACAATTATTTTCCCGGCTATTTGCCAAAACGCTGAAACTTGGATTACAAAAAAAAAATTGTACTGAACATAATGTGCATATTATCTTTTTTGTAATCCAAGTTTCAGCGTTTTGGCAAATAGCCGGGAAAATAATTGTTAAAAAGATATTTGTTATACTTATCTGTGATAAGATTTGTAAAAGTTAGTAAATAATAATTAGCAAAAAAATTTTCAGTTCATATTATTTTTCATTCCACTCTAATTATGATTTTAATAGAGACACTCTTAAATTAATTTAATAAGATTTTTGAATTAAACTCCCTTTAATGTTAATAGCAATCAATTTAATAATAAACAAGGGTTATGTTAGTTTAGAACTATTAGCACAGGATTATTGAAAACCACTAATAATTTTGCATCAACTGAATGCATTCAACAATCTTGGATTTTCTGTTTCTGATATGTACGTCCCAAGTAAAAGGAGGGAGAAGAACTTTTGGGTATAGAGTGTATGCATAACAGAGTAATACTGAGTATGGCATGTAACATCCTCAGGAACTCGAATCCACTCTTGCAATAATTAGTAAAACATCATGCAGAGTGGGCACAAGATTGAAGGCAGCAGAGAGTTGCAGAAAGTATCTTATTGGACATCAGGAAAGAAGATCACAAAAGTGCTGCTGATATAAAGTTAATCATTGGGTTTCAGTTGCATCGCCTAAGAGCCCGAATCAGAACTACCAAACAAGGAAATGTGCTGCGAATGCGTGCTGATAAACCCAGGCACAGTATTTTCCATAAAAACATAGAAGCACTGGCATTACATTTGTGTTTCTAAGGTCAGCCAGGTTTACATCGCAGATCGAGAGATTTATTGTGACCAGAAAGATCATACCATACTCACCCTGGTCTGTCAAACCATGTGTTGCGTGTAATACGTTAGTACGCACTAGAATCGCTCATAGACTTACTTCATAAATGTCTGATATACGCGATATCGGCCTACATCTGTCGACATAACGCAACACGTGTTATTGCCATCAGAGACACTGGTATCGGTTAAACTAGACACCAGTGGTGCTTTACGTCCCCAGAGATATTGAGTCCGTTTTTGAGAATGGAAAGTCTCATGCGAATAAAACCACCAAGGGGTGTGAATGCGACCATTATCCGTGGATTAGTGGCAGATGGTGTATTACACACCCAAGAAATATCGAACCATTTTACTACAATACGTGCAAAATCAACCAAACAGCAATATCGTTTCAGCTGTGTTGAACCGCGCACATCGAATCGCGACTGTGGACGGCTAACGGTTAAATATAAATTACGCTTATCAATAACCGTGTTCACCTCCCCCTCTCGTGGTTTTACCTGTATATATTCGAATAAGTCGTTCCCGACCATTAGGCGAATGAGAGTCAACAAGTCTGACGTAGTCTTCTACCACTAGGCCAAGTTGATCGAGTTCTTTGCACCTACCGAGATAAACACTGAAACGAAAGAGTGGGAAAAACGGACCCAATATCACGAATTCCTGTACAAGTATCAAGTGCTGAACCCATGATTTTCGATCAGGATGGTCGTCCTAATAATCAGTGTGTACTCGAAGGAAGGATTCTATGCTTCGGAATTTTAGACCATATTAAAGATCTGCAGATAGTTTGCACATCAAATTCAAAATGCGGTTCTGCTAGTCTGTTTAGTTAGAGCACATGATTTTGCGATCTACAACCACTAACTGTGCAGGATATGAGGAGATATGATGTAGATTACCGGCGCGACTCCAGTGAAGTTTATATGTGGTAATTTTTCGCGGCTTTAAATTGGTATTATTTTTTCTATTTTTTCTTTTTTACTGTATTGCTACCGTTAACTGACAACGTACATAAAAATTAAATAAATTAATATGCAGTGATCAAGTTGGTGCTATAATTAATTTTCTGATGAATGTCATTCATCACATCATATCGAGCAAATCGTTTTATGCGAATAATAGCAATAACATATCAAATAGGGGTAGATTTGGGGACCAGCTCTGTACAACGTAGCAAGTTTAAATAATATAGGAAGTGGAATAATATTAATAGAACCTAAAACATTTTTTGGGTATTTTTTAAACGTTCTGATGAAGAGATAAGTCCCGTAACGATAGCGATAGTCCCGTCGAGAGCCATCGGCGTTTGTAACGTAATGGATTTACGCGAGCACATTTGCATTTACAATAATGTTATTGCCTTCATTTACATACAGGCCGATTATTTATGGTCCGGTGCTAGATTTTCTCTTCTGTCTCGTGCCGGAAGGGGTTGAATTTTCAAAATGTGAATATGCTGCAAAATTGCTAACAGCTGTTAAATAGCTTTGGATCTATCGGTCGGTGTTATTTAATAACCTACCATATAGTTTCTCATATTAAATTTATATCTGGCTCAAAAAGATTGCTTTAATTATTTAGTGGGGTTTTAATAATTTATAGCTGAAAAAGTAGTATTTTCAATTAAAATTTTAATTTTTAATAGTTTTTGCATCAACGTCATTCATAAGAATTAAAACATTAAAATTTGATCTCTTTACAGTTATTGATAATTCATTGGCAATCAATAATTCACCAGCAATCACTGAAGGAACAATAAAAAATATGCAATCAAAGTTAATTATTGTAGTATACAGACGTTTTGCTGTACCTGGGAAAAACTTTACGTGTTGATTTCTTATGACGTTTCATAAATAAAATTCATATAGACATATGTTCAAGAATAAGTCTTAAAAGAGTTACAGCCCTTCAAAGCGGACTCATAAATGATGGTTATTTATTGATAGATAAATCCGAAAAGTTGTGAAATACATATTTGATAATCTATGATGATGAGGAACAAAATTAGGTATATGTTTTAATTTTTTTTCTACGACCTCTATAGAAAGTAATATTTTCCTCCCTCAATTGCGGATAAAAAATGGTACTTTGCTAGGGAAGCAAAACAGTTTTTCTCCCTAGAGGGGAAAGAATTTTCTATCCGCATTTTTGACTATTACCATAGTTACCTTGAAATCTCATTGTCTGCTAAAATGTCAAAATAGACGTCAAAATTAAAACAAGTATAATTTTATTGTAAGGTGTTATTTTGTTTTATTAATTTTAAACAATTTTAGAAATATAATAATTATAACTAACATGACAATTTTTATTATGATTTACAATATTTTGTCACCATAAAAACCACCTTTGAAACTGGTATTTTAATATTCCAAGGCTTACTTACTATTCAAATTACTATTAAAACTGTCATAATGCCAATATACATTTAAGAAGTATTATTTTCCCTTTCGCCCGTTTTTATGTTGAGGTCGTAGAAAAAAATCATATGTATAATATAGGAGGAAAGCGTCATTTCATTCTGTGGATGATTACTGACCTCCGCTTTACGTCGGACATTAAACTTCATCCGCGGCATGAAATGTTACACTATCCTCCCTTGTAATAAATAGCTGTTAGTATGAAATTGTGATAAAAGTTTGCTCATAGCTAATTTGAATAAAAACCTCCGTTTTCGAAATGATTAGCTGCAAAACTACATATACACATGTTGAATATTCTGAATCGTAAACTTTAATTTTATCAGCAAGTTGACCAGTGATTTTTGAATTTATATAGAACATTCTTTTAACATAATATTTTTCCATAAAATTATTATATACAGTATGTTTTCTAGGAAATTCGCTCTATCTGTTTCAAAAATAGGAGAAACAAGCAAATTGAGACTGTACTTTGCCTAGTTCCTTATTTTGAGAGAGCATGTTTTCTGTATCTCATAACATTTCGGGTTTATTGATAAATAACTATTAATCGAGGCCCACCTTTGAGGGAATATAACTCCTTTGGGGCTAATCTTCGGAGACATGTCTACATAAATTTCATCAGGGATCACTAGATGAAATTCCTCCTCGACGCAGTGAATCACTATGTGTATAGGGTGTTCTACATTGCCTCTTCTAATTGTACAACATAAGAACTGTGAGGTCTTTTTAATCGGAAGAACGTACCACAATTATTAAAGAAAGTAGAAGTAAAACAGACGAAGAACAAAAAAAATAAAATTTAAAAGATTTGTCAAACATGTTAACGAAGAAAAATGATGTGTTTTATTCTAATTGGTATCTTTGATCCATATAGTGATAAATCGAATGATAAATGTTAAAATGTCGAAATATAACTAGAAACAAAATAATTTTGTACGAAAATATACATTCCTTTATAAATAAAAATGTTCACACTCTGGTTCTTAGGCTAAGCATTTATTATTATATACTTTTTAACTGTTACATTTGCTGGCAGCGACAACAAAATATTACGATTTAAAATTTGTAGCATCAGTATCAACCTAAAACAATGTTATAAATATTTTATGTCTGATCCTCTTGTGTCCCGGGGGCCTCTCTCTAAATCATTGTTTTATCCTACTCTGTCTAAATTGTGACAAAGTAACTGATCTAATGTCGTTTGATAAACCCGGAGTGTCCAACCACACATCTGTCGCTGTAGGTAATGTGATTGCGCGAACAGAGGGAGATCAAATTCCCCTGGCTTTGAAGGATTAGCACAAATATGTCTCTGGAAAAATTAACATCACCTACAGAGTGGAAAATCTATTGGTAGTTTTTAACAATGATTTAAAAAATGTGTTTTGGTAACTTATAAAGAAACACGGTGTACCAAATTCGATACCTTCCTATTTATTTTTTAAGTAAATTTAATGGTGTAAACCGTATTCTGATTGAAACGTAAAAAAATTTATAAAGAATACGTTCTTTCATTAAAATGAAAAATAGAGAAGTTTCAAGCATTTCAGAATTAATTTGGAAATGTTGGTCATACATGACATCTTATTTTTTCAAACTAAATTCTTAATTTAAGTTGGTTTTATGATTACGAATAACATTTGTTAATGCATTTTTCTCTAAAAGAAAAATATTAGTAGTTTACCCTTGAACAAATTTCACATTTTCAAAATACCTAATCAAAATATTTTATAAATAATAACTTCTTTTGAAAAATTGAAAAATTATAAGCATTGCTAACTCCATCCGCGGACACATTTTATAATAGGGGTGCAATAAGTTCTGCTGACGATATTTTTAGCCAAGCTTTTTCGATATAGCTCTATAAACAAAAAGTGTCTCCGAAGGGTCTGTATAAAAAAGCAATTCGCGATAATTAGACAAATGTATAACTTATAAAATTTACAGATATGTGAATGTGTCGATATGTGATGGATGACTAATGAGAGAAAGTATATGGATAAAAATGTTAACTTTGATCATTCGAAGTTTTCGCCACACAGGAATTTTGTTTGTCCAAGGTTTGACAACGAACGTTTGGACAGATATGTCGGGTTCAATTGTTTGATTTTGGCATGTGGTGGATTTTTGTAGAGACATTTTAGATATCCTGTACAGATTTTGTTGTGAAGATAGCATTCAGGTCAAAGATATAATAATTAAGTTATACAAGAAAAAACCCCTACATTTCTACTTTATCTTTCTATGACATTTATATGGTGTACAGCTCTAGGTATTAAAACATAAATTGTTTTAATACCTTAAATATGTACATATCTATCAACGCGACAAATATTTTAAAATATTGTCTCTTCCACCCTATATTTTTGCGGGAAATGAATTATATAACAATTCGATTCTCTCAGTTCACCCATACAACTCCAAAAATAATAAAGTATCCTTAGGGAGAGCAGATTAAAATAATCATTTTACGTTCATTATAAATCCCTTTTTATGTTTCCACCCAATAAGCTTATACTTAATACTATTAAGATTGTATTTGAAAAATGTGGGACCGGGAGTGAAATTTCTCTTTGTTGTGGTTTTTCGCATAACTCGATTTATTGGATTATCCTCAAAAATAACTTATTGATCGGCAATTATAATATTTTACAAGACTGCATCTGAAGTAGGTATGCCACATCAAAACGAAATATGGAGGATTGAGATTAAAATGATTTTTTATATACTCTTTTTATATATACATATAACATAAGATGTCCTCAAATTAATTTACCAAGAAGACCTTTTAGGTTGTTACATATGGGGTGGTTAAAAAATATACCGATGTCACTCTTGGACTGATTCCTTGGACCAATTTAAAAAAAAAAGAGAGGGAAAGTCAAAAAACTGTAAATTATGTGTAAGGCTCGCAAAAATAATGCAGCCGTGGACACATGTTGAGGACTTATTGATCCCCATCGGCACGGTGCGGTGTAGCTAAGTTGCTGTGCCTGTTAGTGGCTTCCATTTGTGCTTTTTTACCTAAGTTGTTCCCATCCTGCCTCCCATAGAAGATTCTGCACGCTAGTATTGCATACGGACATATCACTAAGTTCAGATGTGGAAACCCGGAAGAATACGGTTGTTAGAAAATGAGGACAGGGCTTAAAGTTGTTCGCGCAACACAACAACCAGCCCCCCTACATGGTAATGGTAATGGTAAGGCATGCTGACGCGTGGCAGATTGACCGCAGACGAGCCCTTTTTACCAACCCACAGCTGTCCTCTCAGCCATGTACTTGCTCCCTCGTCGAATCTTTCCGATCTTCTAATGAAGGTCAGAATGTCACTCAGTGTGAGGGAGCTCATCTTTCCCCTTAGAAGCGTCTCAGAACCGAAAATGCTGTGTCTCAGGCGCCCGAACGCTTCACACTGTCCCAGAAAGTGATAAGACGTTTCTTCACCACTCACGCATCCTGGACATGTAAGGTCTTCCTCAATATCTATCAATGATAGATGCCTACTTAGTCTGCAGTGGCCTATCATAATTCCGATTAACAGATTCTGAGTCTTCCGACTCCGTGCAGTAACCAGGCCGATATAAACTTTTTCGGTTAAAAAATGTCGAGTTTGCCTCCAGGCCCTATTGGTTCTCCAATGCTTCCTCAGTGTCTCGTGGGCCTACTCATTGAAGTCCGTTGTGACCTGCCTTCTTGTAATGCCTAACATACGCTCAGGCCTGAGACAGGGTTCCTCGGCTGCAAGTCTAGCCAATTTATCGGCTTTCTTGGTGCCCAGAACTCCGGTATATCCCGGGATCAACACCAGACTCACTTGTTTATGCCTGGAAAGCTTTTCTAGGGCGTCCCTGCACTCCTGAGCGGGAGCTGATCGTGTCCTGGGGGACCACACCGTTTTTAGAGCTGCCTGGCTGTCGGAGCAAAAGTATACCATCTATTCCGCTCCATTTCTAACCTCAGCCTTACCTGCCACCGCTAGGATGGCGTAACCTTCTGTCTGGAAGACCGTGGTGTACGAGCGTAGAGCAAAGCTCTCCTGTACTCCTCTGCCTTCCAGATATATTCCAGCCCCTGAGGACGTCTGTGTAGCACACCAGAGAGTCCGGAAGAAAGTCCATTCTCCCTTCACTCCACTCCACCCTACTGAAAAGAGTGAGAGTATCTTTCCTTTCCAACCTGGTAATCTCACCTGTAGGACAGTGATGGGGATTTCCTTCTCTGCCAGTCCAGCAATTGCTGCGTGACCTTCAGCTCTGCCTGAACAGCGTCAGCTCCCAGAATCTCGTATTCTCAGATAGGCCGCTATAGCCTCCCCATTTATCCACGAGGGAACCGTAGACAGGTCTAGCAAAACCTCCATAGCAGCTGTTAGTAACTTCCTCATTGCACCAGTGATCCCTAGGCAGCTTTCGGAAAGTGGTCACTCTGTCCATGTTCGGCCACTAGACCACAGATCTGTACTGGATCCTCGATTTGATGACCTCCGTGTACTGTCAATGTAGGATCCGTGGGTTAAGGTCCTAGTTTCTACCTACCGCTCGGCGCATTGCCAGAAGGTTACAGTCGACTATTTAATAACATTGTCGATCTGCGGCCCCCATAATAGTTTACTATCTAGGATTACTACCAGTTATCTGACCTCCTGTACGAGCGCGAAAAGTTTACCATACATGATTGGTGCACTAAAATCCTCCATTTTCTCTTATGATAAAAAGGATCATCTCAGTCTTGAAGGAATTGACTGAGAGGCCTGTTTCGCTGCACCATCTTTCTATTATTCTACAGGCTACCTGCATTCTGTTGCAGACAACACTTAGAAAGCGGCCGATCACTAAGACCAGCCCGTTGTTCGCATATGCCTGCGCATAGAATCCTTCCGAATTTAAGTGGTTCAAGAGACCATTCATTACTAAACACCACAGATGGGGTGATAGACAGCTACTTTGTGGACAGCCTCCCCTCACCCCGACGTCCAACTGACAGTCTCCTAAAGCAGCATTAACTCGTCTGTTTCTCTCTTCCAGCGCAGATTTCAGCCATCTGACCAATGCCGGAGTAGTCAGAAGAGCATCGCATTCTTGCTTTATCAAAGACTCCCTAATATCGAAAAATACTGCTAGGGTGACCTCCTTATGCAGGAGGGCTCTTAATATCTTACATACGACGGGGTGCAGGGCCGTCTCTGTGGATCTCCCTCGCCTATATGCGTATTCTTGTGGAATAGGTAACTGACTAGGTTTCCTTTCAACAGATATCTATCCACCACCCGTTCCAGAGCTTTTAGTAGGAAGGACGTGAGACTGATCGCCCTAAACGATTTGGCAGCTGTGTAGTCCTATTTCTCACTTTAGGGATGAAGAAAACTTTAGCTAAACTGCAGGCCAGGGAAACATATCCCAGTGCCAGACTGGCTACAAATATTCCTCTTAAAATATGGTAGAAGAATATTTAGACCCTTCTGAAGCAGAGCTGGAAATATTCCATCTGGCCCCGCTGCTTTAATGGGATGGATCTCGTTCACTGCCTAGGCTACCGCTCCGTCCTTTACAATGTCCTTGGCAAGCTGCCAGCCAACTGGTGACATCGGCTCCCTCGATGGTATTGCCGAGGCAGCACTTTCGCCATGCACGTGAACCTCTAAGAGGTGTCTTAATGACTCCTCCCCAGAATTAGTCCAAGTTCCATCTTGCCTTCGTAGTGATCCTATGGATTTCCTTGTCTCGCAGCTGAGTATTTTCATCAGTTTGGCGGTTTCTGGTAGGGAGTTCATTTCCCCACAGTACTTCCACCAGCTTTCTCTCTTGCTGCGCATTAGTTTCTTTTAAAATATCTCCTAGCCCCCTAGAAGTCGTCACGTGGTCTCGAGTTTGGGCAATGGCACCAACTGCAGATCCTTGGAGGCTACTATACATGTTCTTGGCATTCCTAATCCCATCACTCTATTTCTGAAAAAGTAGGGTTCCTGGATTAGTACAATTTCTCCAGTTTTACCTGTCAAGATGTTAACCAGTTCCTCAGTGGCATCCTGACTGTGCTGGAAATTTATTTGACTCACACTTTATATACTTCTCCAGTTAATTTCTTGCAGGTGTAAAAAAGTCTGCGGGGCGGCATGCAGGTGATAGGATTGAAATGTGTTGCTCTCTATCTCTCCTGCAATAGCATGCATGCGAAAATATTCCCGACATTTTAGATGATTCCAACACAGAGGATGACGACGAAGTTGCGGGTATTTGCAACTTCATACAACTGCGGGAGGATAATAGAGAAGAATAGGTAGGTGACTCTAAAAAACCTTTTGCGCTAAGTATATCCCAAGGTTCAAAGCGGCGGAAGATATTAAAGTAATGTATTTGTTTGTGGATTAGGCCTTCTAGAGATACCACGCAAAAAAAAACGCGCCATTGAACTCTATCTTATAGGTGGTGAGAAAATAAGTTCTTTTTTTTTGGAATATGTATCCAACAGATACGTTAATCGAATGTAAATACAGTTTTTTCGCTAATTCTAAATTTTCATCCTATTTTTTCAGCACTCTAATTCGGGAACTATTGATCTGACAAAAAAAATATTATAAGAGTTACTTTGTAGCAAATTTTATCCTCGTTAATCTATCTAGAACTTTCTCTAGGACTAACAGGAACGCAGTTATACACCAAAACTATTTTTGGGCGCTATTTGTCCAAGATAGCGGCGCGAGTGGCGGCTTCTAATGGTCACGAATTAAGGATTCTAGTTGGGGCATATATGTCGACATTCCTGTCACGTATAAACTCTCCATAACCTTTTGACATCTAAAATATTCTAATGACTGTACTAATTTCAGAAGTGGGAAATAAAGTTGTAATTGGTATAGGGCAATTTTGTAAAATGACGAAAACATATTTGAAAATGTTACTTAAAAGAGTAACATACACTCAACATATCTGAAACTTAGCACATTTACTGTACTTCAGTACATAAAAAAATAAAAAAAAATTATGAGAGTATCATCAACGTACCATTCTATAACAAATTAAATGTACTTAAATATTGATGGTTTGCGCATTTTTTTAATTAGTTTTGCAATGAAATATTTAAATATTAATTATATGCTTTACAAATAATTTAACACGTTTAAATAATAAATTCGAAATGGACCGTTAAAAGTTGTCCGACTGTATTAACGCCTATTATTACCATTCAGATAAATCAATTAATTTATATATATAATTCGACAACCCTTTTCATGACTGTCAAAATCCAAATTGCTAAGGGTGTATTAATATATACACAATATAATTATTTACTGTGGCTTCGGTGATAATATAGACATATGTTTTAATTGAATGACACACCGCTGGTATTTTATTATTAAAATATTTGAATTGAATTTAATTCATGTACCAGGGATTAAAAGCATTTGTGGATGAGGAGTTTCAATAATTCATTTTTAATATAGTCAGTTCAAGATGGCTTGTTACTGCATAGGTAATTTCATAAAAGAATAATTTATGGAGGACATAGTCATATTTTTGGGAACTAAAAGCTTTGTTGTGAGGCTTAAAAATAATTAGGCGTGTGCTTAAGAATTTACTGATAAAAATAACTATGGGTTAAGCTATCTATCAGGCGCATCTTCAGGTGGCGGATAGAATGGCCAAGCTCCTAACCAGAATAGAGTCGGACATATCATCAAGGCGAAGGACTAATAACCCAGACCGTACTGACCAAAGCCGCACCGCCGTAAAGCATCAGAGAGCACAACGACCCGCTGGTTAAAGCCAGAGGTAGGTGTCTCCAGGGGGCGCGGGTCCTTGGCTAATTTCCAGGACTACGTGGATGAAGTACCATTATAAAAATCTCAAGGTATGGTGTGTGACGATGAGATGCGTGGTCGGTGGGAACCCGACCACAGGCGACCACGCTCCTAACACATGGTGTATCCGGTTGTATATCCTCCTAACCGTGCCATGGCAGCACTGGAACGGCCAATTTTTCTGTCCATACTCATGCCCATTTAGGAATGGACACATGATAGGCCCAGTGCAGGGACATAATCGTCGATCTTTAAAATAAAGAACCTATGGAGCTGGCGAAAAACCCCCCACAAAAACGCTTGATCTCATCAGATTAGAAAAGGAAACTGTTAAAAACTCCGACTCCTTAATCTGAGAGAGAGAGGAAAATATCATTAATGAGAGAAAGCAAATTCTCGACCTATATAATGGGCATTGTCGACTAAACTATCATCTGCATAAACTCAGACTGGCGGAAAACGCTGTGTGCCGCCTATGTCTGGAGGATTATGAGTAGGCATACCATGTTTTGTGCACCTGTCCCGCTGTGGAGAAAACCCAATTCTCAATATTTGGCAAAGGGTAACTGCTACGAGAGGACTCGGATAGATTCCTACTCAATAAAGTTTCATTAAGAGACTGACCTTAATGGGTGAAATATAAGTAGGAATGAGCTACAATAGGCCTTGCTGATGGCTGCAGTGGAGGGCTCACCAGAACCCATGCACGAGTATCTAAACCTAAACCTAAAAATTGAGAAAAATAGGATCAAGTCACACTTAAATTGAATATATACAATGTGTTGTCACAGATTATTCCTTTTATCCCATTGCACTCGTCAAACTAGTTAGATCATACCTGCACGGGAGACAGATGCGAGTGAAGATCAGGGACTGTGTGTCCACTTATCGACCGATGGAAGCCGGAGTTCCCCAAGGCTCTGTGCTGTCACCCCATCTGTTCGCTGTCTTCACCTCTGATCTCCCAAGGGCCGAAGGCACCGATATGGTACTCTACGCGGACGACACGGCCCTCACGGCCAGATCTTGGAGAGCGAGAACGGCCACCAGAAGACTCCAAGAGGCAGCCTCTCTTCTGGAAGAATGGTGCATCAAGTGGAAAGTCGCAGTCAACGCGGAGAAAAGCCAGACGATTCTCTTCAGGAAAGGACGCAAGGAAACCCCCACAGGACATGTTTCCATGTTTGGTGAAGACATCCAATGGCACGATTCCGTCAAATACCTTGGCGTAATCATGGACAAAGGCCTGACATGGAGACAGAACACCGAAGCCATCGTGGTAAAGGCCAAGCGGACGAGAGCTCTGATCTACCCAATGGTAGGGAACCAGAGCAGGCTCAGTCTGAGGAACAAGCTTCTGCTAGTCAAAGCCCTCATCAGACCACAGCTGACCTACGCCTCCGTAGCATGGGGATACCAAGCGAAGACCTATCTGAAGAAGATCCAAGCCGTGGAAAACGTGGCCATCAGGACGGCGGTGAGCGCACCATGGTACGTTAGAAACGCTGACATCTTCAGGGACCTGGAGTACACACCAGTCACCGAAATCATCCGGGATAGAGCGAAGAAACTGTACACCTTGGCCGAGGAGCACAGGAACCCGCTGATCAGGGAGGCCACCTCCTATGATCCGGCCGACGCACCGAGGCACAAGAGGCCGAAAGTACAGTTACTGGATAACGGGTGAGTATAACTAATCCTTTTCTTACAGATGAACCAAACCACGGAAAAGACACGACTAACCAACCACCTTCCCACAGACCTTGCGGGCGCCGGTCAGTAAGCCGACCAGTGTCCGTTGTCCCCCTGGCTCCGTGAAGGACGAAAGTGCTAAGAAAGCACTTAGGCCTTCACATCCTAGAGCTACATAGCTCATCCTCACCTTGTCCGATGATCCAGACGACAATGTGTCAACTGACACTTTGTGTACTGGCAGTCAATCCCAAGTCAAAAAATATCCGCACAGTCCCTGACAGACAGATGCCAACCCCCGGGGGTGACAATCTGGCGAAGAAAGAAGACGAAGACAGAAGAGCGCCAGAAGAGGCCCTAGCCAGCAGGGTTCATCAGCCAGGACCCAGGGAGGTTGGCCGAAATCTTCGGCACCGCTCACATTTGTGAGTGGGGCCGTTTGTAAAGTAAGCTAACCCGCCCTGCACGAGGCCGGTCCAGGTCTACAGCGATGACTAGGGTAAAATGGCAATAATCCTGCCTGGCCCTAGCATCCGAGACCGTCATCAAGCCAAAAGGATATTGCCGCGATTATTCCTTTATATGACGATTTAAAAAGTTTTTTTACAGCAACTAGTCTATACACTGTTTTTTTCCTGCGGGAATAATTCAAACCCGCGAAATTTAAAATACTTTACTTTGGCGTCAAGAATACCTATTTTTTTAACAGAAGATCCGAGAATAATCGGCCTGGTATAGAAACTACACAACTACATGTATCTACAGTATTAATGAAATTACCTTTTGGCACAACAAGCTACTAAAAACGTAATATGTTTTATTTCCTCAACCTTGCATAGCCTCCTGAGACGCAGCGTCCATCAGAATGGGCACTAATTTTTTTAACTTTACTTTTTCTTATGAAAATACACAGAGTCAGGTCCGTTGTTCATTTCAATAAACCTATTAACTATGCCATCTTGTAGCGGATATCTCTACTTATCTATAAGTAATCTGGGGTCGCAGCGCATTTTGGAAATTATTTTTCTCAAATTTTTTTAGTTTTTTTTTTCTGAAAACTACTTCATTCAGTACTGATAGTCGTGCCTTAAAATATTGCTTGTGTTCGATGCTTCATTATTGAGATATTGTGTAACCCAATTCCACCAGCCGCCACTGATTGAAATGTGTATCAAACATTTTGGTTTTGAAATATATTTTTACAGATGCAGTGTTTCAGAAAAAAATGTCTACTACAAAATTTATTTTATTGAATGTGACCACTTTGTGCACGTGGTTTTAAACAATTTTAACACCATGAATTGGACAACGAATTATATATTATTTATTTTTTATAACTAGTAACCTAAAGTGTGGCGCAAAAGTACCTTCACGATTTTAAATTAAAAAAAGTATATGAAAAGTTAAGTAAATTTATATTTTGGAACTCATAATATAAAGTGTGTTTCTTGAAATTTTTTTCAACTGTATCTATTATATTAAAAATACGTAGAAAATAAACTTACCCATATAGGTGGTTCATGTCTCTTACCTGTAAAAAAAATATTTGATAAATTTGTATTTGATAAAAAAAAAGAATCTTCAAAATAACTTTAAAACATATTGTTTTTTTACTTTCTAATCTATAGCTAGAGAAAGTATTTGCGTTGTAAAAAAAAAGTCAAGTTCTTATATGATAGAAATAGACGTTTAGAGACCTGAAATAGAAAAATAATTCCAATCGGCATACCGTCTATATGTATGTGTCTGTGTTTGTGTGTGTGGTTTGGATCTGGAATATCTGGTAGAGCTTTTATTTAATGAATATCAATGTTAACATTGAACAAAATGAACCGTTTTATAATCTTTACAAATTTCATTTATACATTTTTTCCAAAATATAAAAAAATATGACAATTGTTTCATTAATACAGTGGCTTTTTCAGATGTTAATGTTAGGCTGACATTATAATGCTAGATAATTTATAAATACAAGTAAAATAAGGTTATAAAAATAATTTTTAATAAATTATGATTAAAAGGGTTTGCATGTATCCAAAAAAATACATACAAACAATACATTTATTACATTACCAAGAGCTGGCCCTGGTGGACTAAACTATATACTGAATAAGATTTACAGGAAACAACTACTCAGCGGACAGAAGCCTCGACCTGCGTTGAATTAAACCTGCAAGTCTTGTTTGGTACATAGACCTGTTTCAAACTTGTTATGTTATCATCAGTATGCCATAAGTAATGGAAAAGACAAATAATAATAGCAAACCAGGCTAATCTAAAGCAGACAGGCATAGTGATAAGTGTATCCCTCTGGTGGTCAGTGCTATTACCCGTCGGACATCACGGATGTCTTAGTGACTGATAGCGACCCGCAAAGAAGGTACCAAGAGCTGCGACCTCATTGGTGTCTGCAGGTAGTAGCAGTGGCCACCAGAGAGATACATTTATTACTCACTATGTCTGTCTGTCTTGCTTAGTCTGCTTTAGGCTGGCCTGGTTTGCTGTTATTATTTGTCTTTTCCATTACTTACGGCATACTGACGAGAACAACAAATTCGAAACCGGTCTATGTCTAGTGAGGAATTGTCAAATGATCTTGGCTACCAAACAAGACATGCATGTTTCATTCAACGCAGGTCGGGGCTTTAGTCCGCTAAGTAGTTGTTTCCTGTAAATATTATTCAGTAAAACATATATTAAAATTATTAAAAATAAATTTAATGGTAGTGAACAATTTATTTCAAGCTGATTATTTAACATTATGTCTGAATTTTTAATTTGATAATTACAAAAAGATTTCAATAGCATTTATTTTCTAAATAATGCCTAATGTTATCCTCAAAACTGCAACTTTTTTCCTATAGGTGATTAGCATGAATGGAATCTTCTTTTCTGTTTTTAAAGCTGTTCTGTGGTCACACATCCTTTTCTTAAATGTCTTCTAATTTGTCAGATATGTACTTTAAGACATGTACCACAGGCAAGCTTATAAAACTCCAGATTTATCTCGATAATCTCTATATGGATAATCTTGTCAGAATCAACGTTGCCAACAGAAATGGTGCTGAAATTAGTTTTACATTCAGTCAACAAATTCAATAAATGTGAGTATATGTAAATAAAACTATTCTTTATAATAAAATTTATTTATTTTCTTCGTTTCAAATTGGATTTGCCGAAAAAAAAAATACTGTAAAGACGAATCTAGCCAAGAACGAGTTATTTCATAATTATTACTGTATTGTAACAACTGTCTATTGGTAGAATATGAGCGATAATTTTAAATAAATCAAATTTGTGATTTTAAACTTTTTAGCAATAAATACACTGTAATTTAATATTTTATATTTGTGTCTGGATGGATGTCGATTGTTTAAGCGTTTGTTTATTTTTATGTGTAGAAATGGTTTTTATTTTGTGTTCTATTTTGGAAATGATGTTAAGCTTTAATTTTAATTTATTTTGTTTAAACTAAGGTGAAATTTATTTTCATTTACTTATTTATTTTTAATTTCTTGACTGTAGCCCTGAAGATGCTATTTTTTTCAAAACGTCGGCAACAGTTTAATTTAATAAAACGAAGGCTCAAATTTTTTTACTCCTGTAACATTATATATAATTTTTTTTTTAGGTAAATGCCCTCTTGGAGTGATTCCGAACGATGTTCCTTAAAATTTTTTGAAAAAATTTCCTAATACGACTTTCCGAATCTTTAGGGTCATTTTTTTTTATCGTGTGGTGCCAAGCTTTTGCTTTGCATATATCAAAACCTATGACACCATACATATTTTAGAACCCTACAACCCACAATAAAAGAAATTAATATAATCGTCAGTAGCAAAGTTATTGAGGTGTTTCCACCTTACGTGGAACACATTGTATGTATTTATCTTTTATGTTTTTATTTTTGTAGAGAATAGTAAGTCAGCGAATGATGTACTTACTATACTCCATTCATCCCATATAAGCACATAAAATATTCTAGCATAGACACGCGGTATTATGTAAATACATTTTGTGTATTTATAATGGGTGCAGTTCACTGGCATATGACCTGTGAGCGCAGGTAAACAATTTTGTATGTGCTCATATGAAACGAATGGATTGTACTCTACTGGCCGCTGAATAGTCGATTGCTAGTACATGGCTACCCATTACTTTCTGTACAAACCACTGGTCGCATAGATAGCTGACCGCTTGTGCACCGCTCGTATTCTTGTTAGCTCACTAGCTATCGCGGTAAGTGCGGGGTGGGACATATAACTCCATACAAACCGTTGGCCGTCGCGACCTGGTAGCACGATGTGGCCTCTTAGTGCGCGAGGTCTCTAACATAGGCGCGCGGTGCATTTTAAAAACACAACATGTATTTAAATAATACCACGCGCTTATGCTAGAATATTTTATGTGCTTATATGAAATGAATGGACTATATAGTAAAGGAGATGAGCTTCCAGCAAAAAGAAATTATTAATTATTCTCAAAGTTTGGTTCAAATTGCTCTAGAAATGGTAGATCACAGTCTTCTACCACAAGATATTGGTACATTTCTAACGGATATTTTGATCATTTGGTATATAACTAACAAATATTTTCAAATATTTCAAACAGACATAAAGCTTATAGGTAGTCCACGTTGCGAATTTTCGAGTTTCTAAATAATCATGGTATTTTGCAATAGCCAGTAAATAACTAAGATTAATTAATAATTCCCTTTAATAACTGGTTCATCTTTAAATTATTCTGCAATTAGGCACCGGCTTTGTTGCAATTAAAATAAATTAGCTTAAATTAATAACAAAAAAAAGTGCACTGATAATGGTTTTTTATACAGGGTGGTATGATGGAGAATAATTTACTTGTTCGTTTCCAAATAAATAATGTATTCTATGAAGTGGAACATTGAACATATACCGAAAATTAAAAACAGTATTGAATTGTTATAAACGCCATTGGGGTTCGCCAACCTATTCATTATAAATTATCCAGTCCTTATCGTTATTATTGCCTATAGAAAAAAAAAGTTTTAAATAAAAGTTGTGTGGTTATGACTGAATTTTGTTAAAATGCTATCAAACAATAATATATTTTTTTTAAATTGGATACCCTATACATTATTAAATTTTTGGAATGATACTTTGTTCCTGATTTCAAAAATATACCATATGTTACCCCTACCATATACCGTTTTTGAGTTATTAAACGTCGAATAGTTAAACTAATTACTGTAAATATGGAAAAGTTGACATTATTAAAGTGAGCTATGAAAATGACGACTATTATGTTTAATAAGTGATATTTCTTTAATGAAATAATCAAAATGGTTTACAGTGTGGAAGAAAAAAACCAAATATTTATACAAAATAGATAACAAAGATTTATTTAGGAAATTTAACTATAAATAAGTGATAACTCATAAAAGATGTCAATATGTCCACCATTATTGTCAATGCATAATTGATAACGTCTTCTTATATTTATAATTTCACCGGAAATGGCTTCATTATTTACATTCAGATTGCTTATTTCACGTCGAATCCTATCTTTAATGACTTGAATACTGTTATTATTGACAATGTTTTTTAGAAATCCCCAGAAAAATAAATCCATAGGGGTCAAATCCAGACTGTTAGGTGGCCATTTAATAAGTCCATTATTCCCTAACCATATTGGGAACACATTATTCAAATGATCTCGAACGAGTAGGACACTATGCGGAGTTGTCCCATCCTGCACCCAAATCATATCATCAAGTTCGGCTTCCGGAAAATTCTGCAAAGGAATATTTGTTGCTTCCAGGATAATTATTTTCATAAAATATAGGCCCAACAATTTTGTCTCTGAAAATTCCACACCAAACGCTAACAGTTTTTCTTCCTGATTTTTTTTATTGGTTTTACCAATCTTTTTCTGTTGTGCTTGTTTTCCCACGACCTTCGATTTTCCTGTTAAAAAGTCCTGCCGTAGAAAAGGATGATTCATCAGTCCAAAATATTTTAGTGAAAGAATTGGGATCTTCATCCAACTTTAGAATCATCTGACGGCAAAAGTTCCAGCCTTTTCCTTTTATGAGCCTCTGTTAAAACTTGTACGGTAAACTTTTATATGGTCTGTAGCTGTTATTTTTTAACGTACGTTGAATTTTGGAATAACCTAATTGGTCGGCGGCATTATTTATTTACTACATTCAAAATTTTCTAAGAAATAATACAATGTTTCAAAAAAAGTCTAATCGCGAATAAATATGGATGGGCTTACCTTCGAAATGAAGCAGTATATCTAGCTGTTCTTCGTAGTTTGCTTGAACTACACGCTTTTTTCTATTAAAACTGAAGGTATTAATCACCTTTCGGTAAATATTTTTGAACGTATTTTCTGATGGTGTTGGACGATTTGGATACAACACATTTTGTATATAATAAAAAAATATTTAGACTTTTTTTTCTCACTGTAAACCATTTTGATTATTTCATTAAAGAAATGTCACTTATCAAACATAATAGTTATCATTTTCATAGCTCACTATAATAATGTTAACTTTTCCATATCTACAGTAACTAGTTTAACTAAGATATTCGACGTTTAATAACTTAAAAACAGTATATGGTGTATTTTTGAAATCAGGAACAAAGGAGCATTTCAAAAATTGAATGGGTATTCCATTTAAAAAAAATGTTTTTTTTTGTTTTCCCTGAAATCTGCACGCTACTGTACTTTTAATAGCATTTTAACAAAATTCAGTAACAACCACACAACTTTTATTTAAAACTTTTTTTCTATAGGCAATAATAACGATGGCAAGTGGTGGGTAATTTGTAATGAATAACACTGTACCTACCGCCCGCTTTCGTATCTTTGTTGATGGTAAAATTTCCTTACCGCCCACCAGTGCCGCAATAATTTAGTGCAAGTGCGAAGTTGTATTGGACCATATTACCTTCTTTTTTTACCTAAAAATATAAGGAATCAAATTTTTATTTCAGAAATCAATGTTGTTATAGAATTCAATTTCTTATATTTGCTTTTTTTATTGTGAAATATTTTACCTTTTTTGAGACTTAAGTGCATTCTAGAATAGACGACTCGTATTTTATTTATTAAAATTTACAGTACACCAAAACTGACTGCTTTTAATATTTAAATCAGAAATCTTATATTTATTTTTATTTCATTCATTTTATTGTTATAAATACAATTTATACTATATGAACATTGATCAGTTTAAGAAATACATGTATATAAATGAGCACTGTTATTTTCTCGCAAAAACTTATTCGTCAAAGTTTTACCAAATGTAGTTTCAAGTTATATGTTTGTGTTCAGTAGCACTGATAGTACAAAAACTATATATATTTAATAAATATATGTAGTATATATAAGAAAAATATCCTATGAATATGTAATACAAAATAATTTCAATTTGTGAGAAGTAAGCAATCATAGTATTAAGAGCTTAGGTAAATTACTAGTTATTAATATTAATTTAATCAATAATTATATAGTTAATGTGGTTGAATCAAAATTCAGTGTTATGAATGTTAGTATAAGACGTTACGTTAATTGATATTAGTTACGCCCATTTTATTTAAGATTTATTGTATTCGTTGACAATCGTTATTAGAAATGCATAAATACGACCCAAGTAACACATGTGGTCTTCTTATTATACTTAAAACTTTGTAAGTAATATATTATGGCAACTTATAGAACTAATTGGTTATATTGAAGATTTATTCAGCACTAAATTACTTATAAAGCAATTGGGTGGAATAAGATTGCTGATAAAACGATCTGACAGCATAAATATAAAGCTACTTTATTAAAGCCTCTTATACAGCTTTTTTTACTTCATGAGAGACTTAGTAAGATCTTTTATACAGCTACAAACCATGTGGATGTATAACAGGTGTATTAACCTTTATATAACATTTATGCAACTGTTTTACATATTAGTTATTTCTCGATAGAGGTTATATAACATTGAGTTTTAAAAGCTTTTAAAGCAAAATTTTATAGAAATATAGTCTCCATCCAATATAGTTATTTAAGCCAAATGCCACATATGTCAACCCTAAATAGATTATTTTTACAGGCAGCAGGAGAAGTATTCTATAAAGTATTTAAACAACTGCTCTTTTAGAGTTACCTAGTTGCGGTCTTCCACCCTTATAGAAATCTTTTGCAGCTTAACTTACCGCGTCTCATAACCTCTTAAAAGTTAGTTTGATAGAAGCTCCGTGAGGATTTCATATGCTCTTTGTTATATCATCATGAATTGAATTATTACATAAAATGTGAACTTTTAACAATAGAAATCACCTGTCCAAGGATTTTATTGATATGGCACTGAATCCAAAATTGCTCTATGAAGGTTTCATTAGAATACCTTATACATCTTCTCAAAATGCTATTAATGTCATTGCTACATAGCCAAAGGCTAGAGTAAGGTATGGGCACCAGTACTCTTTTATTAGTTTATAATTGTTTTATAAGTGAGCTTCCTCGAGAAAAAAATCTCTTGTAAAGTAAGTAGTACTCATATACAGCCAAAGTGCTGTTTTAATGATTTATAATTGCTTCTGTGACCTTCTTCGGATTCTTTCAAGGAGCCATATTATATTTTCTAAAAGTAAATATAACGGAGCGGCCATTGTTATCAGTTCGATGTGTAATTAACTTTTATCACTTGGAAAGGAAAATTTTGCTAAACATTTACAACCCTTATGGGGTGTTCAAAATACATGGCTGCATTATTTTAGGACAACTTTATAAAAAAATGAAAATATGTATATTTTTTAAATAATTTTTAATAATATCAAATTTAAGAAATTTTGGAGGCCCATCTCTTATTTCGAAGTAACATAGTATGTTTCAACAGAAAAGTTTTCTTCGCATGACAAGTTTAGTTTTCTACGGACGACAACATCTACTAATTTGTAGGCAAAAATCTTTGTTCAATTTCCTAATAATTTGCCATAACAATTTTTATATCGCTATCCCAGCAAAAAATATATTGTCACTAATGTGTGTGTGTGTATAAAATGAAAACAGGCAACTGTAACACAGCTATAATAGTATAAAAAGTATTTTTTAAATATATATTGGAAACCATAACTCAGTAATTTTCTTTTACAACAAAAAGTTCTTGCTTTTTAAGCATTTATATACTTTTTTCATTTCAGTTATATTTTTACAATACAACAACTATAAAGTTAGTACATTGAAGTTGCTACAGATACTATAATATGGTTGTTTTTTAATTACCTTACATTTAAAGCAATCTTTTACTGCATAAAAACTTACTTGCAGTCCTTATATAGCAACTTCTTAATAACTCTATAATATGATTTACAAAAGCTGGTAAAATGAAACAGAGATGTTGCTATATTGCTACTTAATCATTTATGTCATATTTACGAAGCCTACCGAGCCTGTATAAACTGTGCCTATTTGGGGTATTTAGATACTTCTTTAATACTAAAATATTGTTGTCATCTCTTAATTATACAGCATTAAGCTTTATGAAAAGGTGGAGTAGATATTTTTAGCGCTTTTAAAAATCAACTTGGGGAAGCCATAATGTCAGAATTCTTAAAATTGCTACTAGTCTTAATAATGCAAATATCTTTAAATCATCTCTATAATGAAGACATATCACATCTAAATCATAGACAATGCTATTCATGAATGTCTTTATAACAGGAGCTCAAGAAGAGATCCCTGTGGAACTCCTAGTATTGCAAATTACTCAACAGGCTTGATACCAATAAAAAAGTGCTATTCATTAAATAAAATTTAAACAGAAATGGAAATATGGATCAGAAATGTGAAACAGGTTAAGCTTTCCTAAAAGAAAGACAATAAAAAAAGTTATACACCACTTATATACCAGAAGTAACCTGAAAATGGGTCTTCTCGGCAGGGAATCCAACAATTTTATTTAACATTTATATGTAATTATACAGTATCCTCCTAGGATTTAGTCCACAACCCGAAGCCAATCCACGGTTCACGTACCTAATATTTTGTTAAATAAGTATGATTAGTAGGATCATCTTTTATTTTAAATCAGCCAGTGATTACAACAGATAAAACATTACCAGTTGAAATACATACAAAAAATTGCTAAACTAAATAAAGGATGTCAATAATTTTTGATTGAGAACTTGATTTTCTGAGTTCAGTATGAAAAACTGATACCTCCACTGACAATGAGTTTCAATGAAACTGCTCCAAAAGCATTAATATAAGATAATCTACAATTTTCCTTCTGTGATAGTATGTATACAGTATGTCATACTACTGCTTGTCCCAGTGTACTCAAATACTGTAAGTATTCGTTGTTTCCTTGTGTAGACTCTTCTCACACAAGGTTACTTTAGGTGTAGCTGTTGTTATTTGATTTTATTAAAGCTCTTATCCCCGGTATTATTAACATTTTAAATGAACCTTTAACTTAAAGAGAGTTTTGATAACAAGAAAATGTATTACCAGCAATTCCAGCAAAGCTTAAATTGCAATGTAATACGCTAGCCATTAAACCAAATTTTTATTTAAACTATAGGATTATTATGTGATATTTATATTTTGTTTATAATAAATTTTCTTCTCTGCAAAACTCCTGTTAAATTAAAGGTCCCTTTAAAACATTGATAATACCGCGGGTGTAAGCTTTTTATATGCCATGGGATCCATTATGTTTACTCAACAGTAGCTTTAACATTGATATTTTTATTATTTCATAAGTAAATGGAGAGCATCTTTTCTAATGGTAGAAGTAAACATAAGTATGCAAAGATCAGATATATTATATCTTACTTACTATAGAAGTAGGGCACTGGCACCCTCGATATTAAGAAAAAACAGAAAACCCCAGTTAATTTAGAAATTGACACACATGGCTTTGCTTAAAGTAAATTTACGGGAAAGTTGTGATTTTAATTAATACTAATACTAATTTTAAGTGACATTTCTAACTCCACCGACAGACTTTTCAAGACCGTTTTGTTCTAATGGACTAAGAAGGAGAGAAGTTTCATTTTATCGTTGAAAATGAAATTTTGTGTTGGCTGTAAGATTTCGGTTGTTGGCCTCAACTTATATGTTTATTATTATTATTGAAATTATGTTATATTCAGTATTTTTAGAAAATTACATAGCAGTATCATTTGATCATTAGTTTGAGAATTACATAAGATGAATGTTTAGATATGTACATCGTGTAAGCAAGACGAAATTTATCTCAATATTCACCCATGACACCAAATATTGTTATATTTTACCTTCTTGTATGATTTGAAAATGTTTTAAAAATGTATTATCAACATAATCGTATCATATTTCAAATAAATTTCAAATATTAATATAATATTACGCATACAACTAGAGTAAATATTGTAGAAAATTCAATATTTCTACGTAAATAATTACTTCAATAAAAATATTCTCATTTTGTAAACATAACACAAAAGCAATTAAATTGTATTCATAATAAATATAATTTCTATAAACTTTTATGTCTTGAATATCATACTAGAACAATCTAGCGGAGTCATATCAAAGTTTAAAAATCTTGAAATCAATAAAACTATTTTATTTGGAAGAGGGACGAAGGAATTCTCTTGAAAATATTTTGAAGAGAAATTCTTGCCCAATTAGTGTGGCTACTCATACAGAGATGGCGCTTTGATCCAATTTTGAAAGCGAAATCCTTTGGCATCCTGAAAAATTATTCGTGTAATTTTTCATAAATTAATTATTTTGATAAAGAAATACAGATATCCTTTAATAGGAAACAATATGTTTTAATTATTTTGTACAATAATATATAATCCACATATAAAAATATACATTACATTTGTGTTTTACAAGTGTGATACAAAGTAATCCTTCTATTTGCATTTTTCTTCACTACTTATTTATCACCTGCTAACTAAAAAGAAAAAAAATAATTTAAGAAATGTCCATATCATCAGCAATGGAAAAGTATAAACAAATTAATTAATTGTTAAATCACAGTATTGGATATTTTGTCCTAGACTCATGCGAATTATTTGATTAATAAATTTGGAAGTAATAACAATGATTTAATAATTAATAATTATTTCGAGCCTATAAATATTTTTAAACAAGGTTTAAATATTACAAATATCGATATCTTGTGGAATTTATTAATTTAGTAATCACCACTGGAACGAAATAGCCAACCAGTTATTCCAAACCTAATTAGAAAAGAAAGTACTAGTTGTTCATTAACATATCGTTTTTAAAAATATACATTTTTAATTTGTATTCAAGAAATATACACCGAATATCCGTGTAGACTGAAATTAACTTATTTACGAAAAGTCCCTTCCTCGCCCGGGAGTTGAACCCAGGATCACGATGTGACAGTCAAGCACTCTCAGCTTACAGCCACGAACGAGTCACTAAATTGTGTTTAAATTGTTAACATACATAACAACAAATAAATGCAACAGAACATGTATTTATAAGTTCTGTTAGTAAAAAAGTTGCCGACTCATTTATCATATCTTCATTTCTAATTACAAAAAAGCATTCATTATGACTAATAAAGAAACAACACTATCGACTTTCTTTTAAAAGTCTGAATTATACAGAGTATTGGAAAAATACACGGTATAACTTTAGAGGCTGTCTTTCTTCACAGAAATAAGAAAAAACTTATAATGAGCATAGCGGGTATGAAAATTCTTCCTAATAGGGTTAGAAAAAATTTGGGGAATACCCACCTCTGAAAAACACACCCACACTAGTTAAACAGTTATTAAAGAATCATGCATACATACATACAATTTATTACTTTATTGCAATTTTTAAATTCGCAGAAATTAACAACATATTATTTATTTGCAAATAATTCAGAAACCTTGTGTCTATCAAAAATTTACAATACTTATTTTTTCTTTATGATTCCCAAAGAAATTTGATATTCCCAATACGTCATAAACATAAATCAAAAAAAATATAAAAAAAATCATTGTTTTGTTTAACAAAAACAGAAACTGATTCTTTACTGGGCGAGCTGACAATTTTAAGGGCGAACGCTAGCGAACCCTGGATGCCAGTGAGATAAAAACACTTTCCGTGTGTGTGTGTTGCGTACAATATTTTTCCTGCAACCGTCCTTGCGAGTCTCAAAAAACTTTTTATTGAGATCCTTTGCAAACGAAATTCATTATTAGATTGTCTGTTTTAACGCACAAGAGTTGCGTTAAAACAGACAATCTAATAACATGTAAAACAAATACCTAATAATTAATAGTTTCTCTGATGATGGTGTAATAAACCGAAACGTTAGAAAAAAAATAATAAAATTAGTTATACCTGACCGAAATCCCCACAGAAAAAAACTATCAAATAATATTTGATATTAACGGTCAAGAAAAGAAAAATATACAATAGAATATATGTAAATTTGATTCTTTTGGGGTGTTTGTTATATTATTTCACTTATTTTTTAATGTATTTATGTAAAAAATATCGCTTATTCATATTCTGTAGATTATTGTTTTAACTAGGTATGTATTTTATCTTCAATAAATAGTAAATAACATAAATAAATATTATATATGTGTATGCATAATACAAAATTAGGTGTAGGTGTAGGCATGTAGGTATGTGTGTATGTACGTGTGTAGGTGTATGTATGTAGTTGTGTGTTTGTGTGAATATATTTTACTTATTATATAAGAAATATATGGACAATCATGTTACAACTATTATTAAATTGTTATTATTATTAGATGCAATTAAATATTAAACATTGTTTTCTTCATCTCAAAATAAGTGTTAGCTCACTTATTTAGTACCTTGTTTATTTATGTATTATACATTTTTTCATTTGTTGTTTTTGTAACGCTACTTTTCGTAAATAAATAAACATTATTATATATATATTTTTTTCGGTTTTCCGACGCTGGACAGTCCTCCCGTGGCCCCTGACGCCTAAAGAGAGGCACACCAGCACATTAACCACAGCCACTCCCCACATCCTGCAGGGTTAATGACTGTAGATTCCAGAATCGTGTGTCCTAAGCAGACGGAGAGAATCCAGAATGGCCGTCTTCTGCATTTGACCTGCCAGCCACTGATTTTTGGCAGGCCGGTATGGTCTTCAGTTCCCAGAGCAGGGTAGGCTTTATCCCTCTGAGTACACCGATTATTAAGATGACAATTGTGACCGAGTAGCCTGGGTACAGCACTTGGAGCTCGTACCGGAGATCTTGATATTTGATCCGTTTCTCCTTCTCCTTTAAGGTGATGTTTTTCTCCGCAGGTGCCGAGAACTCGATGACATACATCACCGTGAGTTAATGGTCGAGGAGGACTATGTCAGGCTTGTTGGCTTGGATTAGCCAGACAGTCGAGAACGAGTAGTTCCTGTAAATCCGGCATTTCTCGTTCTCGACAACGGACTCAATATCTCCGGGGACGTAAGGCAGCACTGGTGTCTGGTCTACCCCGTACGAGTGCCTTAAATGGTAGTATAGCACTCGTAACGCCGCAGTATGTCGGTGGATGTAGGCCGAAATCGCATATATGGGGCATGCAGAGAGTAAATGCATAAGCGATTCTGGCGCCTGACGGCAGGTCCTGCAGTTGATATCAGGAACCTCTACAAGTCACACTCGTACATTGAAACAAAACTGAAAATTGGCATCATGCAATGTTGACCGCACAACTAGATGGAAAATGAATTATCTATTCTGCTAATGTTAATACTGACGAGCGATGGCTTATCTACCTCTGGTTTACATTGTAACGTTGCCATTTAGGAGACCTATGTCCTAAGTCTAACAATTCGGTACACATACAGCAGGTGTTATTACAAAAATCAGGTGTATTGTACGAGTATTAAACTTTTGGTTTCTTTTTTACCTTCTCTCTTGTATCTGTCATATGTTGGGTAGCATCAGGCAAACACGCCTCGTAATTTTGGATTGTAATCAAGAAACGTTGGGAACCACTGCTCCAATCTCTAGATAAAATAATATAACCTTGTTATATGCTGCTGAAAAGTAGTTTTTAACATTTGTGCAAGATTCCCCTTCATCGACATTAAAGAACTGCATAGGACATACGTATCACTGCTTGCAAAGAGAACTTTGTTGCTTAGAATTTCTAAATTAATTGGAGTATAAGATAATGGCTAATCAGTAATCATTAAATATTAGCGATTTTTTATTCTTTTAATAAATGACTCAAAAGTACGGTAAAGCACAAAATAATTCTAAAAAAAATGCAAATAAATATATTTATCTATTTTTGATATGTCGTCACGTATGGAGTTAAAAATTAAATCGTAAATAGTTTTTAAAACATAAATGAACACAGTTTTTGTAAATTCCTGGACAGTTCATGGTTTATCATATATACGAACGTCTTTATAATATAGTATTAGAGCTAGCAACATCTCCAAAGCGAGAATTTCAGGTAGGCTAGTTTTTTGATATCCCCTCTCTTTCACTATCTCGGTAGGCAAGCGCACTGTTTGGCTGACGGAAGAGGTTGCGTTTACCTAATACAGGTAAAAATATTAATTTAAAAATTCTGACTTGAAATTTTTGACGCAGATATCTCGCGAAATGGAACTTTCGGAATCGGTTTCTGTGTGCAGATCAAAGTATTAAAGTTGAGGAGCCTCGCTCGCTCGCACCGACCCGGATCTCGAAGATTAAGGCCGGCAGGAGCAAACGATACGTGGCATTTTTGACATTTCAAATTTGGAGAAACCGGGGGGTCTAAAGGCTTTTTTCGCGCTATCTTTTGAGGGTGCGCGTTTACAAAATCGGAAAATATAAATAATTCTTCAGTGCGTAGCGATATTTTCGTGTCTTATTTTCCTGCAACGAAAAAAATTTGAATTTTTTAAGATGCGTAAGAAAATTTCTAAGGTATAACGAGAATTTCTATATAATTTGTGTGAAAAAAACGGCGACCATATTGTCATGAATTGTCTACGATTTGTAGTGTAAACGTAAAAAATGCCACTTTGTGTTCATTCCCACTGCCCTTAATCTTCGAAATCTGGGCCGATGCGGGCACGCGAAGCTCCACCCCAACCTTAATACTTCAATTTGTATACAGAAACTGATTCCAAAAGTTCCATTTCGCGAGATACCTACGTTCAAAATTTCCCGTCAAAATTTTTTAAATTAATATTTTTACTTGTATTAGTGTTATGCGCTCAGGTAAACGCAACCTCTCCCGCTAGCCAGATAGTCCACATGCCTACCGAGATAGTAAAAGAGAGGGCATATCCAATAACTAGCCTGCTTGAAAGTGTCTGTTGAAAACATTGCCAACTCTTTTACTAATATGAATGTCCACTGGACATCCATCTGATGTCCTTAGTAAGCGGGTAGAAACGAGTTTAAAATAGATATTTTATATGGATTAGATTAGATCTCTATCTCAAGCTACATACCGTATGGAAGCCAATTGTGTGCTCCAGTCCGAGCAAAGGATATAATAATGAAAGAGATATACGGTCAATCTAGTGGGGAACGTTCACGAACTTTTGCATGAAGACTGTAGTTTGTAGTTTGTAGTTTGTAAATTTATTACCACAGCCAATACTATGCGTCGTATATCTATATCATTATTCCATCCTTTACTCGGACCGAGACACACAATTGGCTTCCACATTGTATATATAATATAAACTATCTGGAACATCCTTAAAAATAACAAATGTAAAGTTTTTGTTCTTAAAGCATAAATGTGACACTTACAGTCTCAATCAAGGTATTGATTAACAAAAACTTAAAATAGAAAATTTCGCAATATAACTTCATAATACATGAATTTTAAATTTATGGCATCAAACTGTTATTACTCTATAAAAGAGATATGTCATAATCTCGCAAATATTGTGTACATCTATCAACATCTATTAAGTTTATATTATGCATTGCTTGTAGATATTAATTATTTAGGTTATAAATTCATAAAACGCAATATGTTATTGGTTTAAACTAGATGGCGCTTTAATAATTTATAATTTAAATAACTAATGTTTAGATACAAACAATACACAATATTAATTGCCAAATATAGATAGAGGGTCCGGCAGCTATATATATGATAAAGCATTTTTCTCGTAAACTAGTCTAGGTGAATAGAAAACACCAATAGTAAACTTTCTATAATTATTTGTGCAGAATTCGAAAATGAAGTTGAATTTTTTCGGAAAAGACACATTACAATCTTGTTTTTTTTTTAATGAAATGCAGTTTTTTACTGATTTTGATTCTTTACAATATCCAAAAATCAATAAAATTCAAATGAAACACTATTTTTTTTACATCAAGTTATGTATAATTAAATTCCTTTTTTACTGATATAAGTATTGTGGTGGTTTAAGTTACAACTTTTTTGAAATATTTGCGATTTTCTTGGAAATTCAATAATTTTTAGTAAAAATTTTATTAAATTAGCCATCATTAAAAACAATCAGTAATGTCAGTCAAAAAATTCCACCGCACCAAAAAAAAAAAAAAAAAAAACCAAAAATTTACTATACATATTAGCAGAAGAAAAAATCTTTATAACTTACTGTTTAAATTTTCCTGATAAAATTCTAATCCCACCACTGTATCGTTTCTTATGGCACAGTAACCAATAGACTGCCAACTTTCTTGAAAATTTCGCTCCTTGAACACATACGGATTCGAGTCACTCCAATAATGCGAATTGTGTCGATTAAAAAGTCCACTTTTGGTAAATTTAGCTTCATCTGACCATACAGTATTTCCCAAATAAGAATCGTCGTCTACAGACCTTAAGAGAAGAATATTTACAAAAATTTTCTCTTCTTAGGAAATCTGCTTTTTTTAATCGTTGCACCATTTGGAACGAAAACGGGTGAAATTTATGTATGATTAAGATTCTGTAAACTGAATCCTTGTATAGTCCCGATTCCAGAACAGCTTGTTTTAATGACATCATTGGAAATGCATGAAAATATCCCAGAATTGCTATTTCTACGTTTTCGTCATCAACAATTGACTTCCGCTTTTGAAATCTTGCCTTAACAAAGCTATAGTTTTTAAAATTATCCAATATCCGTTTTACACTGTTTGGTGACGGTTTCCGTTTTTGTGAATATAGAGTAGCAAATGTACTACAAGTTCTTGATATTAGTTTATGACATTCTCCATAAATAATAAACAAATTCAAAAAGTCTTCGTGGCTGTAATTTAAACGCAGTGGCATTTTTTGACATAAGAGAATGACTGATATTACTGATTATTTCTAATCATGGCTAAGTTGATGAAATATTTACTAAAAAATTCTTGAATTTCTAAGAAAATCGAAAATATTTCAAAAAGTTGTAACTTAAACCCCTACAATGCTTATATCAGAAAAAAAAAGGAATTTAATTATACATAACATAATGCAAAAAAATACAGAGTATTCCAGTTGACTTAAGCAAGTTTTAGAGGTTTGAAGTTTACAAAATGTAACGTCAAAAATTGAACACTTGGCATACTATTATTGAATTTCTTCAAACTGTAGAGCATAGCTTACCTTATGATCTTCCTTAATGCCAAAAAGCAAATGAGTATCTTTTACACGAAGAAAGTTATAAAGGTTCGTACTTTTCCGTATATCGATCGATGCCGTTCCTGGTGAACACCCTGTATAATAAAAGAGGTGAGAGTCTCTGTAAGTTACACCACACCCATACACATTCATAAAATTGCTGTTACTACCAGTAGTTCTTATACAATGACCAATTAGTACTCCTTACCTCACACATTTGTTTCCTCGAGTGGTATTTGAAAACTGAGGTCCCTCTCAAGAAAATAAATATGAATGACAAATCTTAAAATTCTTTAAGAAATCTAGGTTTAAATTTTTCCACTCACTTCTAAAACACCCTGTATATGTATTTGTGATATTATGACATTTTTTGTGAGGCTATGATACGAAATTCCTTGATCTCTGTAGCTCAGTTCCGGTTATTGTTTCTTAAAGGTCATTAACTACCATGTATTGCGAAACATAATAATGTTTGAGGTAAAAATGCTCTAAAGGCTATTTATTATCTGTTTTAAAATCTTAAATAATAAAAAAGAAAGTATTAACAAAATACCTTCTAATTTCAATGGTTACATCAAAATGTAATAGTTTCGATGCATTCATCAGTTCCGAATTAGCTCACAAACATATTCTCGTTCAAAATACAAAGTATTCCTAAATGCTTGCAAAAGATATTTTAAGTGGTGTTTTATCAGCTTATTCTAAGATAAAGGGTTCATATAAATATGTGTCCTATATAGCCTATTTTTTCAAGGGGTGTTGAATTTGGAAAAAAAATTAGGTTCTTTCCAAAAATCTCGAAAACGCTTCAAGATATTATTCTGAAATTTGCCATGTTTTTATAATATTTTAGGGGACATCTTTTGGTTTGTTTTAATTTTTTGTAGTGCCAGTGGCGTGCGTGTGGATATTGAAAATCAACTTTTGTTAAAAAAACATCGAATGCCTCAGATTCCCTCAAATCTTTTAGAATAATCAGCATAATCTATACGAAATTTACCTCTTGCATCTTTGTTGTACGACAAGTCATTTTTGATAAAAAGTCGAAAGAAATAAAATCTTCGAAATTAATTTTTTTTATTAAAAAATATCTGTGGGACAAAAACAAAATTGCTGTTTAAAATGCCTTAAAAAAATTAATTAATCGTTGAAAATTACCATTCTCCTTCTCATTGACTATTGCGTAGTCGTAAAGATCCCTGGAGTATTCCGGATTATTTCACATGTTGCAACTATGCAGTTCCTCAGGTCTTCAACACTTTCAATCGAGCTGTAGTAAACCAATCTCATAACGTGACTCCACAAAAAGTAATCTAGAGGATTCTTTTCTGGAAACTGTGCGGGTCAAGGTTGTGATCCTGGTTTACCTACCCAACGATTACGATTCACGGCATCCAAATATTCTCGGGCAGTTAGATTAAAATATGCCGGGCCGCGTCGTGCGTGTACCACATTTGGTTCCTCTGGCACATTTCCTAGCAGCAATGTATATCATCTTCAATAAAACAGTGATCGTCTCACCATTAAGCCGTAACGGAAGGAAATGTGGTCCAATAAAAAAATAATTCCTACCCACACATTAATGGAAATATGATATTGATGGCGGATCTCAGTTATTGCGTGTGGGTTTGATTCGGTCTAGAAGTGGTTGTTGCGTAAATTCATTTATGCCTTCCTTAGAGAAGTTAGCTTCATCAGCTAAGAGAATTTGTTATATAAATTGAAGATTTTCTCCTACATTTTAATAAGCCACTGACAGAAAATAAGATTTTGTGGAAAATCATGAAGTAAAAGTACTTGGACTCACTGAATGTGGTATGGGTACAACTGTTATTTCTTTAGCATTATCCAAACATTTGGTGGCTTACATTGAAGGTTGTAGCAATTTTTTTGTAATTGTTTCCGGATGTTCTTCAATTTGATGAAGAATTGATTCCTATTTTAAACACCCTGTTTCATGTAGGCATGCAAATAGTGGATGAAATGGCCTTACCCGCTGGCTGTACATTTCTGCGCAAAATAGCATAACTTTTAACGAATTTCCATTCACACGACTATAAACAAAATGAATGTCTACTAGTTCTGCATTGGAGTAATAATTCCTGTCCATTATTTTGAACAGCATTGACTAAAATCAATATTTAGAAATTGCACAAATTCAATTATTTTGGAAACAAAACCAGTAATAAAGAAAAAAAGTAACTCGCCTTATCGGCTGCAATTTTAAAGCCAAGAAATGTTTTCTAAAACATAATAACAATCATACCGTATTTCATATCAAAATTATATAAAACCATTGATTATAATAGCTTAAATAAAATACTATGGCACTGTGAAAATGGCCACGCTGCCATAACCATACTCTCTATTGTATATAGATATACAGACAAATAATATGCCATCATCTGAAAACTGGAATGATGTAATAAAAATAAAAGATCCAGAAAGGGCATATAATTTATTTATTGAAAAATTACTCAATTACATTGATTTAAACATAAAAAATTACAAGACTTTAAATAACAAAACAACAAAGTTAAAGCCATGGATAACACGAGGTTCAGTAAATTCAATTAGGCATAGAGATTTTTTAAAGAAGTTAAACAAAACATATTCTGTTGAACTTGAACATAACTATAAAATATATAGAAATTTCCTTAACAATCCAACTAAAAAACCTAAAAATGATTTCTACAAAAATAAAATTTATTCTACGCAAAAAAATTATAAGAAAATTTGGCACACATTTAATGAAATAATAAACGACAGAACTAAACAAAACAATAGTCATATAAACATAGTTGATGAAAACGGTATACAAATCTTAAATGACAAAGAAAAAGCAGATCATTATAATAATTTCCTTATTAACAGCGGAAACGAGATGGCACAATCAATTACCAAACCAACATGGGAACCTGATTCAGATGAACCCATTATTAACACCTCGTTATTTCTTGATCCTGTCCAAAAAAATTAATTAGTTATAATAATATCCAGCTTGAAAAGCAACGCTTCGCCAGGTTATGATGGAACATCTGCAATTACAATAAAAAATATTCATGAACATATAATCAGTCCACTAATACACGTCATAAATTTATGTTTTACTAAAGTTTTATACCCAAATTATGGAAAGAATCAATAACTACACCTATATACAAGACTGATGATAAGAAATTAGTTACAAATTATAGACAAATATCTCTAATTAATAACTTGCAAAAATTTTTGAAAAGTGCTATAAGAAAAGAATGTTAAGTTTTTAGAGCAAAACAATTTATTAACAAAAAACCAATACGGATTTAGGGAGAATATGTCAACAGAAGATGCAGTGGTGGAGGTAATTAATAATATTGTAAGTGGTCTAAACAACAGCAAGAAATGCTTGACGGTGTTTCTAGATCTGGCTAAAGCGTTTGACACCTTCAATAATAAGATACTGTTAAACAGATTAGAGAAAATAGGAGTGCGAGGTTTTCCATTAACTTTACTTCAGAGTTATTTAACCAACAGTGTACAAAAAGTAAAAATTAATGAAAGTTTTAGCTATCAATTAACAGTTAACATGGGTGTCCCTCAAGGAACGGTATTGGGACCGATTTTGTTTTTAGTATACATTAATAACATATCGCTATTAAGAAATATAAAAAGACGTATAGTTTCGTATACTGATGACACGGCAATAATATTTGTAAGTGATTCCTGGAGTACAGTATATGAAAATGCAGAGACCGTCCTTCATGTCATAAACAATTGGTTAAAAACTAGCCTTCTGAGTTTAAACGTTAGCAAAAAAAAATTTTACATTTTCATCGTCATTGAAAGATCAACTTCAAAAAACTATATTACAATTCATGATAAACTATTACGCCAGTGAATAGAGACGTGAAAACTAAAAAATTTAACATTAATTCTAACATTTTTGAAACATTGTCATCTGTTGAAGTACCAATCAAAAGAAAACTATAAAATTTTGCAACTCGATTCAAGGTCGGCAACATTGTTAAAATCGCGAGAAATTAAATTAAGCAATATCTCGACAAACAAAAATGTACCACCGCTGCAAATTTGATATAATTTGTATTACAGTATTCAAAATATAAAGGTAAATTTGCAACACCTGATGACCCGGGCAAAATAATTAATTATCAATAAGTAACATTTTTGCACCAAATTTTGGAAACATAATATTAACATGCTTGCAAAACTACAGTGTACTTGCTAAAATCGCCTTACATGTAAGTGTAGGTTTGCAACTCTATCCGATGGCGGCGTGGTACATTTTTTACAATTTACAACTTGTAGAGTATCATTTACCTAAAATAGATTCCAAAAAATAATAACATATGTACAGGTGGATTGCAAATGATCGCATTCGTAACTGAAATGCGCTCTCCATTTTGCAGCAATCCCAGACGTCGGCAGATTGATAAAATTTGCAACAAATAATTTGTTGCAAAATTTTTACTATCAAAATAAAATTAATATCACTGCAAATTTTACATCGAACTTTATAAACGTTATTAAATGTTCATAGTCCTGTAAGGCGATTTTAGCAAGAACACTGTAGTTTTGCAAGAATGTTAATAATATGTTTGAAATATTTGATGCAAAAATGTTAATTATTGATAATTAATTATTATGCTCGGGTCATAGGGTGCTGCAAATGTAGCTTTATATTTTGATTATTGTAATACAAATTATATCAAATTTGCAGCGGTGGTACATTTTTGTTTGTCGAGATATTGCTTAATTTAATTTTTCGCGATATTAACTATGTTGCCGACCTAGAATCGAGTTGCAATATTTTATAGTTTTCTTTTGGTTGGTACTTCAACAGATGACAAAGTTTCAAAAATGTTAGAATTAATGTTAAATTTTTTCCCTATTCACTGGCCTATATGTAAAAGAAATATAGATTGTGTTTGCCCTAAATTTGAGAGGATAGAAAAAATTAAATATCTTGGTATTGTAGTAGACCAATATCTACGATGGACGGGTCATATAGAATACCTCGCAAATAAACTCAGAAGGCTGATTTTTTAATTTTATCAGTTAAGAGATATTCTTAACAGAAAAAACATGATTATGCTGTACGATGCTTTAGCCGAATCTGTAATGGGATACTGTATTACTGTATGGGATGGATTATATAATACATCGTTAAATAACCTGAGTGTACACAAAAAACATTAATTAAAATAATGATTAAGAAAGAAAGGACCTACTCCACTGATCTTCTGTACAAGAAATCTGGAATATTTACCATAAGAGAAATATATATTTACCAGTGTCTGCTATGGATGCACAAAATATCTATGCCTTTTATATCCCACCGTTATAGAACAAGAATAGTGATAAATCAGTCAGTTGATATACCTTTATGTACAAAATCACATACCCAAAAATTTTTCTTCTATTTTGGACCCAAGCTTTATAATATGATGCCTGTAACTTTAAAAAACATATAAAATAAAAATAAATTTAAAAAGCAATTAGAGATTTTTGTAAGTGAAAATTTTAATAGACTTAACTTAATTTTTTTTGTTGATGTTTATATATGAAAAGCCGTGTTTATGTGTTAATTTGTATATTGTAGTATGATCTTGTATGTGTGTATATATTAAAGTATTACGTTTCTGATTATCTAAGTTATTATTATACTCTACTTACTCTTTCAACATCTTAGCCTATCAGCTGATGTTAATTTATTTACTGCGCTTCATAGGTTCTACATTGTCGCCACAATGTTTCTTTTTCCTCCCTGTTCCATTATTTACTTTAGTTTATATTTTTGTTCTGTTTAACAGTATTCTTAAGAATTTAAATCTTTATAAAAATATTATTTGCTCCATACTGTTTTTATCAATCATATTTACTATTGGGTGAGATTCACAGCACAGGTTATTTCTTCAATAAAAAACAGAAAAAACTTTATTTCCTATTTTTATTTCTAGAGGACTTCCAGCCAGGTACATGAACAAATTGTCCTACGTTTCGTCCGAGTTTTCGGACTTTTTCAAGGTTAAAAGCTAAAAATAATGGTTTTACATAAGTCATAAATTAGATTAGTGACAGAATGCATATCTAAAAAAGTGTTTTCTTACCTAATATAAATTTCCTATTTTAATTTCATTGTATGGGTGGGTTTTTCATCATTTTTTTATTTGATAGGTATGTGATGTACGTGTAGTTCGACGAGTTAGGCAGAGAATGATCAGTATTTGGTGTCGTCGTTGATGTGTTTCTTTTTAAGAGTAGGTAATTATAACAGCTGAAGTATATTTATGGTCCGAGTGACAGAGTTATTGTAAACATTCTCATGATATTGGATAGCCGTTGAGAAGAGGTTTTGCAGTTAGCACATATACAGCATGTTTAAAAATTGTTACTATTGAATAAGATTGCGATATATGCTACTTAGATTTTCTATATCTGTTTGATAATTTACTGTTTTTTTGTTGTTTTGTATTTCGGCCATTTCCAAAAACATGCGTTTTTTGGTATTTCTTTCTTTATGCAGTATGGTTGTATCCGGAAAGTTAAAACTGTGTGAATTATTTATGGCGTGTTCTGTTAATGCTGTGCTACATGAATTAGGAGTTGCTATGGAATTTCTAATTGATAATTTATGTTGATTTATACGTTTATTTAAATATTGTTGGGTTTGTCCAATGTAACACCTATCGCAATCTGAGCAATCAATTTTATAAATAACATGGGTTTGATTTAATTTCTCTATTGGATCTTTTAGTTTTGAATATAATTTATTTTTTATGCTATTATCATTTCTGTATGCTAATTGTATGTTATATTTACCTAATTCTTTCTGAACTTTTTCTGATACTTGTGGTATGTATGGTGCCGATATATATATTTTGTCTTTATTTCGATTGTTTTGATTTTTGTCCTGGTTGGTGTTGTTAAATATGGGTCCAAAGCAGTTAGGTTGTAAATCTATGTCAACTTGATTTTTATTCCTTTTGTTATTTATTATATGTATTCTCTTTTGGATATACTTATTCATAAAAGGTGGCGGGTAAAAGTTATTTAAAAGAATGTTTTTGATTTTAATTATGTTTTCTTTGTGAAACAGTTTATCTGATAGTAAGATGGCCCTGTCCATGAGGCTGTTTATAATGCTAATTTAATATATATTACTGGTTTTTGATTGGAAGTTGGTATATCGTCCCGAACTGATACTTTTTTCATACCAATTGGTTTTAATTCTACTGGTACATCTAATTAAATTCAGGTCTAAGAAGTTTATTTTATTTTCATTTTCTGTTTCTAATGTGTATTTTATTTTCCTGTGTTGTTCATTAAATTTCTGTAATATGTACTGTATTTCATTTTTATTAACGCATAGTAGACAATCGTCTACGTATCGTTTATAAAATGCAATTTTATTTGAAAGTGTCGGTATTAGTTGGTTTTCTAGATATACCAGAGTTAAATTTGCACATACAGCTGAAAGTGGTTGGCCCATAGCTAGTCCTTCTGTTTGTTTATAAAAGGTTTTATTGAACGAGAAGTATGTTGAATACCTATCAAATAAAAAAATGATGAAAAACAAAATAAAACCCACCCATACAATGAAATTGAAATAGGAAATTTATATTAGGTAAGAAAACACTTTTTTAGATATGCATTCTGTCACTAATCTAATTTACGACTTATGTAAAACCATTATTTTTAGCTTTTAACCTTGAAAAAGTCCAAAAACTCGGACGAAACGTAGGACAAATTGTTCATGTACCTGGCTGGAAGTCCTCTAGAAATAAAAATAGGAAATAAAGTTTTTCTGTTTTTTACCGAAGAAATAATTTCTACTTTAACAGCCAACAACTTGTGTAAAATATCATCTACAACACAGGTTATTTTACATAGGTGACTCACCCTTAGAAATATTTATGAGTTGAGTGAACTATAATTTATAAATGTTAAAACCTATTCCCCGAATAAATTTATATATTTATTTATTTATTTAATTCATAAAAATGTCTTGAAAGGTTTTCGAGAATTTTGGAAAGAACCAAATATTTTCGAAATTCAGCACCCTTTATCTTGAAAAATAGTCCTTTAGCAATCATTTGGAAATACCCTGTATATTTTATTTATTCACATTATGTCTTTATTTTGTGAAAGAAACACAAAAATCAAATATTTTAACTTAGAAATTTGCATTGAACTAGTTCTGAACTAGCGCACATTTAACGTGCAAACTGACTAAAATATGATAAACAGTCGGTACCTCTAAATGTTGTTGCATTGTCTCTTCGAGCGATATGATCTCGTTGTGTTTTAAAGTAGCGACAAAATTCTCTTGAGACCATTTGAGATAAGGAATCATCGGGATCTGTAAATAAAACTTGTGTATATAACCCATTTGAACTCACTAACATATTTTATGTCTTCCATCTTTATGTTTTCAGTTGTAAATAATTGTTTGAACAGTAAATAAACGTCTTTTAAAAGCATGGAACTCAGGAGGCGTCAATACTAATTTCGCAAAACCAAAATACATTTTATATAAAGGTTCACTGGCCTACAAACAAATGTTAACTTTCATTCTTTATCCTTAACCGAAATAATTTCTTTGTATTATTTTGGGTCCAAATAAGTCTAAAATACTCTTACAAAATTTTTGTTGGCTCAATAAAATATAATAAATGAACCAACTAAAATGTTATTTATATATGCATAATTTTAATAAAAACTGCAATTATCAATGAAAAAAAATATATTTACGTCACCTTAAAAAAACGTTAGAATACATATATATTTCAATTAGTAAATTTTCTTATAAGTTACTTCTGAAGTATAGTTTGTTGTTTGGATCTCTGCGCATTTTAATTAGTAACCGTATGATTCAAATAATCAAAAATAAATAGTAAGGTCAACTCTCCTTTGAGCAATGGCGAGCACTGGACAATGTTTCATTTATATATATTATCATTGTATTTGTTGATATTATAAATTTATTACTGCAATATAGCAGTTCACGAGCAGGTCGTACTTATTTTGATATACGTACAAAGATCTAAACAACAAATTGTATATCTCCAACAATAGCAATCTGCCAACATCTCAGAACTCCATTTGCCATGATATCTTTTTCCATATTTAAAATATCCTGATGGAATATCTCTTTATGATCATCATCTACAAGGTCTCTATTGTACTCTGCTCTTTCATTGTCCAAAAAATGTGTAATTACCCTTTTAAAGGAATCCCAAGCAGATTTCCCATTACCTCCAAGAATATTATCAAATTCAGCGTCCTTGGAAAGGTTCGTGATTTGAAGACCCAGAAAAATTCCTTTCTTAATTTTCGTTTCTATATTCATAGCTTTACGAAGTTTTTCATACGCCCCAGTTTTATATGGAGCGGCGGCAATAGGACAACTAGTGGTGTTAGTAACATTTTTTGATCCTGGTTCTAAAGACGTTCTTGGTGGCCACATTTTCCTTTTGTAATGCTCTAATCATGCTCGACTGTCCCACTCACAAAGAAAATTGATGATGGCAGCAACTTTTTGGTGTTTATGAAGAATGTTTAAGGCAATGATTAAACCGTCAAGTCCCTGCAGATTAAGTTATTTTCTATTAAAGAAAGGTGTTAGATCTTCCCGATGACTTGGACACATGGAAACTTTCACATTTTGTTGGAGTAAATTCCACTGTTACAATCGCGATGCCAAAAGATCCACTTTTTCGTTCGACAGATCCAAATTTCTTATGAGATCACTTAATTTGCTTAATATAGTGTGATTCTCCATGGGGCATTCGGGAAAAACTCTGCGAGGTTGATGGCTATGTTGAATCGTCCTCTACATTATCATCCGACTTTTCGTCAGAATCAAGGGTGTATTCTTGTAGTAGATTAGGACTAGTCAGATCATCACTATGGGGAACTGTGAGAATGGAAGATGCCAAATTAGGATATTGTATTACCATTATTTTCTTCTTGGTAATACCCTGCTTAATAAGAGTTATCAAGCAAAAATAGCAGTTTGTAATATGATCTTTAGATTCTTGCTAGATCATAGGCACAGCAAGAGATTTTGACCGAACTCTTCCACTTTATCAACTATGAAGATTGTTCGTAAAATTGCTGCAACATATATAGTGTGCCCAGCTTTTGTCTTGGTCACCAATTTTGCAACTAAAATACAACTGCTACGCCTTCTTCATTATGAGAGTTATATTAAGTGTAACAAATGTTATCTGGTTTACTTACACAATCTTGTAGCATATTGTCTACAAGCACTCTTTGGTCTCAAAAATTAACACTTCTGAATCACACAAAGATACAAACACGACTAAGAAGTAGTAGTATTTTTAGTTCCTAACAAATAAATTGGTATTGATACACCAAGTATTTTTAGAATGGTAAAGATACCCGAGTTCATGATAAGACTATCATTAATTATATACTCGTACCTCCGTTACACTTTATTATCTTTATCAACAAAATCAGAACAATTTTCTTAAATATGATTTATATGTCTGTCTCTGATAGACACTGAAAATCCTATTTTCACTATATTACACTTTAAATTTGTGAGGTAGGCTAATGAAATTTGAAAAATTATACCAGAGATAAAGGGATTCTGGTTACGTGGAAGTGAATCTTTTTAAATCCCCCTGTATCTTTTAATTAATAATATCAATTTATTTATTACTATTATTATCATTATTGTTTTCTGAGTAAATATAACTACACAACTATGCTATCCATCGTTCTCTAGACGCACCACTATGTGAATATCCATTGTTAACTATAATCTCACGCAAAAGTCAAGGGGGTGTCATTGCTGGCAGTGAATATAAAAAACGAAACGTAATGAAACTCTCCAGGGCCACCAAACCTGCAGTAGTGCGTGAACATTTTATTGAGAAATCTCGGCCCCATTGACCCTTAATGTCACAGAAAAATTGCCTATTATGTAAGGGGAGTTACCTACACGAGTGACCACTTACTGTTGATATACTTATGTCTAGCTGATGCAAGGAAGTACGTGAATCATATAAATGGTTGTCATGCACATATCGTACGCTTCACTTTTTTGTAAGTTATAGTAATAAATTTATCTATATTGTGCAACTAAGCTCTTATACAGTGAGGTCCATAAGTAACATTTTCTACGTAATTAACCATTTTCAAGTAAAATCCTGAAACATGTAAATTTTTTATTCTAAAATGACATTATTTGAGCAGAATTTTATACCGCCTTCTCAACCCCCCTTAGAGTGACAGCTACTTCTTTAAAACACAAGAAGCATATATAAAATTGTAAGTAGATATCGAGAGAAACTGGCTCAAACCAGAGCAGACCAGAATAAGGCTGGAAAAAGGCGACAACTTCCAACCAAAATTGATTCCTAAGGTTCCTGTATACAAGACAGCGATTTGGATCGAATCGCCGCGCCGCCGTCGGAATTTTCAAATCTGTACGGTAGGCGACTGAGTAACCAAACCATAAGGAATAGTATACGGGAAAACCAACCCAGACATTCCAAGTTAGAGGCAAACCATCGACATGGATGGCCGGAAATTGCAAGAAATAATTTTCCGTGGGGTAAAGATGAGTGGGCCAATGTTTTTTTTTAGTGACGAGTCACGTTTGTGTCTCTACAGTAATAGTTCACTGAAGACCTGGCGAACGGTATGCCCAGTGTAACTTTTAATAGACCGTTAATTACCGGAGGATCTATAATGATTTGGGGTAGCTAGACGCAAAAACGGACTTGGTGTCGTAGAACGTTTGACGGCTGACCAGTGCATCACGGAATTCCTGGAACCTCATGTAGTACCTTTCACTCCCACTATTGGTGACTAACTTATTTTAATGCATGATAACGCATGTCCTTATATTGTTCGAATAGTAAGGTAGAATCTGGCATAAATTGGGATTATCGTAATAAATTAGTCAGCCAGAAGCCCAAACCTATATCCTATTGAACATTTGTGGAACCACATGGGGAGAAAGGTTTGCTCGATATTTAATCATATTCAAAGTTTAGCCGAGTTAAGATTAGCATTATTAGAAGTCTGGCAAAATATTGATGCCCATTTGTAATTTAATTTTAAGTATGACAAACAGGTTTAAACTGAGATAAATGCCAAGGGAAGTAATACCTGTTATTAATCTTGTATCATTGCTTAATTTTTGTTATTGATTGTTTTACTGTTAAAGTCATAAAGATATTTTTATTCCACCTTGTATTATTAACTTTAATCAATACTAATTTTATAATTTTTTAATCAGAGAAAGAAAACAAAACAAAATCCATTAAAATCTCGTTTTTTAACAGTCATTGATAACAGAACAATTTTTAAAAAATTACCAAGTTTTGATTTGCCTAGAATCATAAGACAAATTGTTTAGCACAGTTATAGGAGAGGCCGGAACAGAAACATATAAAAAGTAATTTTCATAGCCTAATTGTTACAGATCAAATTAAAATTAATTGCTTCAATATTTTAACGAGAAAATGAGTATATAAACTAGTGTTTAGCTGTTCCATATTTATTGCGGGAAGTGTAGTATATTACGAAATAAGTGCCAAAAGCGTATAATTAAGTGAATGTTAAACTTGGAGAGTATATTGTTAATTTCAAAAAATCTGATATATTATTGTTTCATATATTATGCATTTCTAGAAAAAGTAACAACATAATTACATATTGGGTATTACAAACAAATTCTTTCAATCGTAACATGAAAATAATAATAAATACATAGAGATCTTTATATTTTATACTGTCATTCTTATTTGAATGTGTTAGTATAAAAGTTTTAAGCATACAATTCATCAAAAAACAACACTTTCAATACATTTTATTATTTATTTTATTTTATGTTATTTCTTGAGTGTGAAAATTTTCCTTTTTGGTGAGTTAATATTTTTTTCAATCTCAATATTTTTTACTTCTAATACACTTGTTTAATTCAATGCAGTTCTTGCTTCTAAACTGAGTAGTTGTTTTAATAGTTTCTATGATAAAATGTATTGAAAGTGTTATTTTTTGACTCATTTGCCTAAAACATTTTATACTAGCACATTCAGATAGTAATGACAGTATAATATACAGTGTGGAAATTAAGTAACGCATAAATTCAGTAATTCCGTTGATATTAATTTTTTGGAGAAAATCTCGAAGGGGTATAGCGATTTTAACTTCAGCAAATATTTTCAGTCTATTTTCAGTTTCTTATGTCATTTATTTTTTAAGTTATGACGTCATCGACTTTTTTTTAAATGACAACCTATATTTTTTATTATTGATTTTGGTAGTAGTTTTTATTCCCGTTCCGACCGTATAAAATTTTCAATATGTTATATTTGAAAAAAATCGAGAAAAACAGTCGTAAAGTTCAAATAACAAAAATTCATTAAATTGGGAAAATTTATCTAGTTGCCGGTGTATCACATTAGTTCGATTTTTCAACTATTTGTATAATTTCAAAATAAAAACGAATGTGCCGTCGATAACTTTCCGTCAAACTTAGGCAACTAGATAAATTTTCCCAATTTAATGAATTTTTGTTATTTGAACTTTAAGACTATTTTTCTCGATATTTTTCAAATATAACATATTGAAAATTTTATACGGTCAGAAACGGAATAAAAACTGCTACCAAAATCAATAATAAAAAATATAGGTTGTCATTTAAAAAAAAGTCGATGACGTCATAACTTAAAAAATAAATGACATAAGAAACTGAAAATAGACTGAAAATATTTGATGAAATTAAAATCGCTATACCCCTTCGAGATTTTTTCCAAAAAAATTAATATCAACGGAATTACTGAATTTATGCGTTACTTAATTGCCACACTGTATAAAGATCTATGAGTATTTATTATTATTATCACGTTAGGTTTGAAATAATGCTTTTGTAATAGTCAATAATTATTTCATTATTTTTTCTAGAAATATATTGGTAATATTAGAACATATGATAATGTATCAGATCTAATGTAGCGTAAATTAATATGGCGATTATATGAATGGGGTTAGAAACTGCATAATTTAAAATAATTTGAAATTTTATAAAAAATAATGTAAAGACCTATGAGAACAATTTATTAACATTACACTCGGAGACAGTGATGTGATATTTACTTAAATATTAAAACTAGAGGAACATCAAGTAACAAAATTAATATCAAGTTTCATTACAGCATATCATCCTAAAACAATACAATTTATTATACAAAACATTAATAAACGTACCTTACAATAATAATTATTAAAATAATGTGAACACTTACTGGTTTTGACCATTGCTAAAATAATATGACAAAAAAGCATATAATTATATTATTTTTCAAATTATATTAAATTTATTAACAAAATCAATTCTATCAAGTCCGTTTTGCTTATTTTACATTTAGTATCTTTGTAAAAGTATAGTTACTGCCCTTCAGCAAAAAGTAATCAAAAGTGATAAAAATTCCAATATTTCAATTAATTGGGTCTCTCAGGTCACTCATATTGAGCCTTTGTTATTATTTAATATCAATATCTCCAGTCCTCCAACCAGAAATAGTTGGGAATATTAGTGATGATTAAATAAAAATAATAATTTGGAGAACTAACCGTACGAAATATTATCACCATAGAATTAAGTCTGTAGATAATTTGAGGCACAAATCAATCACTACTCCACATAATAGTGGAAAAAAAACTAAAAAAGAATTTTAAACTTTCTTGCAGCAATTTCCTTTGCAAAAACATGAGTTATTATTACTCCATTTGTTTCTACTGATTAAAGTTTCGAATTAAAGCGTTTCATGTGTTGGTTTAAAAGGTACGTCCATGCTTGCGAGTAGCCCGGGCAAACACAGCAAGCGTAAGAAACACAGCAAGCAGCACGAATATAATAAAAACCGTATTTGCTGTGTTTGCAACGTTCCACGTGCTTGCGAGCACCTCAAACGACTATTTCGACAACACAGACTGACGTTCTCTGTGTTCGACAATATGGCCGGGTAGCGGTACATCAAAGGGATGCTTCGTGCGTACACAAACATAGTTGGCGGCGGTTCAGGCAGCTAATACTTCGTTATCATCCATACCCAAACCGCACAAATGTAAGCACTGAACTACAATGTGAACATACTTGCTTGCGAGCAGAATGATTTTGACAAACAGTGACGAATGCAAGAAACAACGAAACAAAAACAACGGAAGTGCGATCACGAGCGTGAGCAGGACCACGAGCAATGTGGACCTATGTTAAGTTTACTCGGGTATTGTATCTGAGCGTTATCTTTAAATGTGTAGTCCCTGCTGTGAAAGGTATTTTTATTATTATAGATTTTAGGTAGAGTTTAATATAATTCTTATTATGTTTTATTTTTTGTCCATCATTTAACACTTGTTAATTTAAATAAAAGTTTATTGTCTGCAATATACTAAATTTTAAAGGAAAATATACTAAAACAAAGTCTGTCAATTTTTAAAATATTAGTAAATAAATGAATTCAGTTTAACGTCATCCAATTTCATTAAAAAAAAAGTCAATTTTATAAAAACTCAAATGGATTGTAGTTGTAAAGTCTCACCATAAACTTTGTATACAATTTTGGCGATTAAATCATTCTTTGTTCCTTCTTGTTAATGATTTAGGTACTATTTTTAACATCATTTCCATGGCATAAATTAGCCCCTGACAGTACTCTTCATTCAAGTTATTTCTTTCAGAAAATAAATACTATCGAAGGACTCTCTTTTTTTAGATATTACTTAACATTGCTATATGATTGATAGTTTCCCTATCAAGTGTCAAATTTCTACACAAATTAATATGCGACAGAATATGGCGGCTGATAATTGTCTGTGAGAATGTATCATCAGGATTTATCAACCTGCTTTCTTCAAGGAAATGATATAGTACTGTTTGTTCGTGTCTTCATCAAGCGCTTCATCGCATATAAAATAATTCTTAATTTTTATACTTTCAGAAATATAACATCTTAATTGGTCTTATGAAGCTCATGTGTAAAATATATTATCATCTACTTTTTGCTCATTCATATATTTAACTTGGGCCTATTTCCGCTACTAGAGGTAATCACCGACGCCAGGAAACGAACTACCCTTAACCTGGAAATGTTGCAAAACCTCTTCTCTATCGAAGATAGACAAGGGACCGACTGCTTTACATCCTCTTACGGTATATTACTTACAAAACCCTCGCCTAAAATTGCATAGCTTCTTCATATGTGCCGATATATAAGCTGCTTCAAGACAAGTCGAGGTCTTAATATTCAAAATCACACATTATCTAAAAACAACCCACAGAAAAACAAATTATTAAAAGTTAAAGGATAATGATCATGAATGCGCTGAATTGATATTTTTGCCCTACCCTATGAAAATATTTCTATGGACGCCCTTGACAATGTTTCGTATTAAATCGTAATCTAGGTATTTCCTTATATTTCCGAAAAATTTATTATTCATTCAAATTTGACTCGGTATATACCTAATCCTGATAGACTTTATTATTATTAACGTCTGGCTGCCACACTATTATAAGTCTACTTACTAGTGCAGATTACAATGATGATTAATGAACACATTGTATCAAATTTAAATGGAAATGAAAATAAATCATCAGTTTCATTAAATTACCAAGTTATATTATACATACTAGAGTGCAAAAACGTTTTAAGAATAAATATTAGTACTAATAATAGTAAAAATAGTATTTCAAGTAATATTAACTAAATAAAATATAAGTTTCATTCATTAACACTGTGCGTATCGAACCATTTAAAAACCTATTTTATATACGACTGCTTTATAAAATGCTGTCTATAATATAGTTTTGGTAACCAAGCAATAGAAAAAGCACACTTCGCTCGTTTCTCATAGAATGGATATAAAATTTATAAAATGAATTTCTTTCGATGATGTTACCAGCCAATTCTAGCAGTCGAACATAAAGCTTTGTATGCAACTCATCCATAATAAGGCTTTATTAAACTCGTCCAGTTTATGGCCGAGTGAACGTAGCGAGCAATAGGACTTGTTACATAAATAGCTATTATGTAGTATCATTCAAATTTGTTTTTATTAGAAAATACTTTTACAATAAGAAAATAAAATGTACATTTGTTTCTTTTACTCCACCAAAATAAGACTTCTTTTAGAAACACAAATAAATCAATTATAACCTCTTTATATTAGTACAAGTACAAGTTTCTTGTTTCTTCTTATTGTGCGAAGATGATTATTTGGAGGCTAGTGCACTGTTATCAAGCTACTATCCATTTTATTTGTTTTCTATTGAGTTTCAGCAGCCACTTTATGGCAGAGGTACTCGAAGGCTTCCTTCAATAATTATTTTGACATAATCTTCGACAAAATGTCACTCCCATAAATGTAAATAACATGAATCTTATACAATCTAGAAATTACAATACAAACTTTTTAGACCCTGTTTCTGAGTCTGTAGTATATAACGTAATAATGGAACTAAAAAAATCTAACTTTTCTGGCACTGATTTAATTCATCTAATTTGTTGAGGTCTACTGTAAATTATATAACTTATCCCTTGACGTATCTTATAAACATATCGTTGGAAAAAGGAGTTTTCCCTGAAATATTTAAAACAACACGTATTTTACCATTACGCAAAAAAGACGAGAAGGAAGATATAGAATATTATCGACCTGTGGCTATACTTAGTTCTACATCGAGAATTCTAAAAAAATATATTGTTACGCCACTGGACTGTGCAGACTGGTTAGATTAGGCTGGAATTGTACACGAACGGCCGGGAATATTCTGGAATGCTCTAGACCGGGAGAATGGATGTATAAATAAGACGCACGGTGGGCCGAGATTTAATCTTAAGTCGAACTTGAACGAGTAAAGAAGGAATAAGAAAGAGACCTATAAGTGTTCAGTTGTGATTATAGTTAAGACATTAATTAATCTATTGTTATTAATTGTTAATTAGTAAATAAAGTAGTTAATAAGTGTTACCTGGACTTTCAATCAACGAATCTACGAGTATAGGTGTTTGTGTGGATAGCAAACACGTAACAATTTGGTGTCGGAAGTGGATTGGAAGAGAAATTTCTGGAAAATTCGAAAAGGTTCTACAGTGTTCTTCTCAGAAATTAGTGGTAACACGGAGAATTAAGCTACTGGACAGTGTTGGAGGACTATTTCTGGACTGAGTAGTGACTTTAAAGTGGATTTTCGAGACGTTTCTAGAACATTCGATTTAGAAATAACTGCAAATACGCGAGTGCCGCTAGTAATAACGTGTTGTAGACTGAGAAAAAGGGCTACTAGTGCAATTTCGGGAAAATTCCAGAACATTCTATTTGGAAACTACAGGAGATACGTGAATTGTGTCGACGGGAACGTGTTGTAGACTCAAAAACGAGACTATTAAGTGACTTTTAGTGACAATTCTAGAACATTCGATTTGGAAACCACAGAAGATACGTAGACTGTGTTAACGGAAACGTGTTATAGACTCAAAATAAGACTTATTAGTGATATTTCGTGAAAATTCTCGAACATTCCATTGGACAACTAGTGGAGATAAGTGAATTTTGTCAACACAAAAGAAGTATAGACTCTAAATAAGACTTTCTAGTGCTATTTCGAGATTTTTCTGGAACATTTCATTATTAAAATAGACGTGATATCAACATTTTACGGACTTTATAGTGTAATAAACTTTATTCTGAAATTGATTTACGTGTCGTGAGTTAATGCCAACAACAAGAAGCATGGCGGAGAAACAAACACAAGACTTACTTGCAGCATTGGTACAACAAATGGAAGAACAGAAAAGAGAACGCCAGGAAGAATTACGGAAAATTATGGAAGAACAAAGGAAAATTATGGAAGATCAAGAAAGAAGACAACGGGAAGACAAAGAAGAACAAGAGAGAAGACGACAAGAAGAAAAAGAAGAACAAGAGAGAAAACGCCAGGAAGAAAAAGGAGACTTGATAAAAATGATCGAAGGCCTGGAAATAAGACGACAGGAAGAATTAAGACAATTATGGAGGGACAGCATCAAGTCATGCTCTCGGTCACTGAACAGTTAAAGGAAGATGTACAGGCTGAAGTCATGGAAGTTAAAGAAGAAGTCAGTGAATTTCGAGGAAAGTTTGAAGGAGAAATAACTGAAGTTAAGGAAGAAGTAGCCCGACTTAAACAACAATTAAGAGAGGGGTGGCCAGTTAGTACTATCGTCTGGTACTAGGTTACAACCACCTTCCTTCGACGGCCAAAGTTCATGGTCAACATATAAGAGACAATTTGAGGCAGCTGCACGTTCAAATAACTGGAACGATGAGGAAAAAGCAACAGCATTGGTATTAGCACTAAGGGGCCAAGCATTAGACCTGCTCCAAACAATTCCTGCCACACAGCAACAAAACTTTAGCATTTTGGAGGCAGCGTTAGAACTAAGATATGGCGACCAACATCTCGCCCAAGTATATCAGGCTCAGCTCAAATCACGCAGACAACGAGGTGGAGAAAGTCTCCAGGAGTTCGAAGCTGCGGTAGAAAGATTAGCCCATCTAGCCTATCCTGATGCACCAATGGAATTTCAACAACAATTAGCAGTTGGTACATTTATTGATGGAGTAAGGGACCAGGAAGTTAGGCGAATTCTTAAGTTGGCCAGGCATAAGCTTAGTAGTGAGGCTTTAGTACATGCACTGGAGATTGAGGCTGCCTATGAGGATACCACACAACCAAATCAGAGAGTACGAGCTGTGAGTGTGGAGGAAGGCAAGCCAGACAACACAACACAAAACCTGATATCTGATCTACACAAGATGTTGACCCAACTACTGACAAAATCGAACTCCCAGCAGAGACAAGACCAACAACGAAGTAGTGGGAGGCCGACTGGAGACATCCGTTGCTATATGTGTGGCAAATTGGGCCATATTAAGAGGAAGTGTCATGAGCTCAACATTCAAGATACGAGACAAACCCAACAGCAAAGTAGTGGGAGACATAGTGGAGGACGCATGCGCTGTTATAAGTGTGGCAGAGTGGGCCATATTCAGAGTAACTGTCGTCAGCGCATCCCTGAGAGAGTCGCAGTAATGGAGAAGCCACAGGAAAACTGGCGAGCTGGTACTTCGCGGAATATAGCAGATGGTCTTTCCAAAAGACCGTGTCAGAAAGACTGCAAGCCTTGCCACCGTAAGGAAGAACAACAAAATTTACAAATAATGAAGACCGTTAAGATTGATGTTCCGGATTATTGGACAAAAGAGTCGTTAAGGGAAGCGCAGTTAAACGATAACGAGACTGGTCCTGTTCTGAAATGGAAAGAAAGAGGGACCCGACCCGATTGGAAGGACATATCAAATAAATCAGTGGGGCTGAAGGCTTTATGGGCACAATGGGACTCCCTTATCGTAGAGGATGGACTGCTGAAGAGAGCGTGGGAAAGTCCAGATGGGAGGAAAGTTACTTGGAAATTGTTAATCCCCAGGTGTCACGTAGCAGATGTACTTCAGCAAGTGCATAATGGAACGTCTGGCGGACATTTTGGCATCAACAAAACCCTAACAAAAGTAAGACAACGTTTCTACTGGGTAAACAGTCGTCAAGATGTGGAGGCTTGGTGCCGCCAATGTGAAGTTTGCGTGGCAAGAATGGTGCCACAAATAAGAAATAAGCAATATAACGCCAGGGCTCCTTTTGAGCGAATTACAATAACAAAGGACCGTATGAAGGCTCGTTATGATCTTAAGGCTAATTCAGGAGGGTACCAGGTGGGAGAGTTGGTTTGTCTATATAACCCACAACGAAAGAAAGGCAGGTCCCCGAAGCTTCACCCGCCCTGGGAAGGTCCTTACACTGTGGTCACCAGACTAAACGACGTTGTATATAGAATTCAGCAAAGTCCAAAATCCAAGATGAAGGTGGTGCACATAGAGAGACTAGCCAAGTATGCAGGGAATAATGAATTGCCTGATCGGGACGTTCAGGCTTAAGGAGACTTGATAAAAATGATCGAAGGCCTGGAAATAAGACGACAGGAAGAATTAAGACAATTATGGAGGGACAGCATCAAGTCATGCTCTCGGTCACTGAACAGTTAAAGGAAGATGTACAGGCTGAAGTCATGGAAGTTAAAGAAGAAGTCAATGAATTTCGAGGAAAGTTTGAAGGAGAAATAACTGAAGTTAAGGAAGAAGTAGCCCGACTTAAACAACAATTAAGAGAGGGGTGGCCAGTTAGTACTATCGTCTGGTACTAGGTTACAACCACCTTCCTTCGACGGCCAAAGTTCATGGTCAACATATAAGAGACAATTTGAGGCAGCTGCACGTTCAAATAACTGGAACGATGAGGAAAAAGCAACAGCATTGGTATTAGCACTAAGGGGCCAAGCATTAGACCTGCTCCAAACAATTCCTGCCACACAGCAACAAAACTTTAGCATTTTGGAGGCAGCGTTAGAACTAAGATATGGCGACCAACATCTCGCCCAAGTATATCAGGCTCAGCTCAAATCACGCAGACAACGAGGTGGAGAAAGTCTCCAGGAGTTCGAAGCTGCGGTAGAAAGATTAGCCCATCTAGCCTATCCTGATGCACCAATGGAATTTCAACAACAATTAGCAGTTGGTACATTTATTGATGGAGTAAGGGACCAGGAAGTTAGGCGAATTCTTAAGTTGGCCAGGCATAAGCTTAGTAGTGAGGCTTTAGTACATGCACTGGAGATTGAGGCTGCCTATGAGGATACCACACAACCAAATCAGAGAGTACGAGCTGTGAGTGTGGAGGAAGGCAAGCCAGACAACACAACACAAAACCTGATATCTGATCTACACAAGATGTTGACCCAACTACTGACAAAATCGAACTCCCAGCAGAGACAAGACCAACAACGAAGTAGTGGGAGGCCGACTGGAGACATCCGTTGCTATATGTGTGGCAAATTGGGCCATATTAAGAGGAAGTGTCATGAGCTCAACATTCAAGATACGAGACAAACCCAACAGCAAAGTAGTGGGAGACATAGTGGAGGACGCATGCGCTGTTATAAGTGTGGCAGAGTGGGCCATATTCAGAGTAACTGTCGTCAGCGCATCCCCTGAGAGAGTCGCAGTAATGGAGAAGCCACAGGAAAACTGGCGAGCTGGTACTTCGCGGAATATAGCAGATGGTCTTTCCAAAAGACCGTGTCAGAAAGACTGCAAGCCTTGCCACCGTAAGGAAGAACAACAAAATTTACAAATAATGAAGACCGTTAAGATTGATGTTCCGGATTATTGGACAAAAGAGTCGTTAAGGGAAGCGCAGTTAAACGATAACGAGACTGGTCCTGTTCTGAAATGGAAAGAAAGAGGGACCCGACCCGATTGGAAGGACATATCAAATAAATCAGTGGGGCTGAAGGCTTTATGGGCACAATGGGACTCCCTTATCGTAGAGGATGGACTGCTGAAGAGAGCGTGGGAAAGTCCAGATGGGAGGAAAGTTACTTGGAAATTGTTAATCCCCAGGTGTCACGTAGCAGATGTACTTCAGCAAGTGCATAATGGAACGTCTGGCGGACATTTTGGCATCAACAAAACCCTAACAAAAGTAAGACAACGTTTCTACTGGGTAAACAGTCGTCAAGATGTGGAGGCTTGGTGCCGCCAATGTGAAGTTTGCGTGGCAAGAATGGTGCCACAAATAAGAAATAAGCAATATAACGCCAGGGCTCCTTTTGAGCGAATTACAATAACAAAGGACCGTATGAAGGCTCGTTATGATCTTAAGGCTAATTCAGGAGGGTACCAGGTGGGAGAGTTGGTTTGTCTATATAACCCACAACGAAAGAAAGGCAGGTCCCCGAAGCTTCACCCGCCCTGGGAAGGTCCTTACACTGTGGTCACCAGACTAAACGACGTTGTATATAGAATTCAGCAAAGTCCAAAATCCAAGATGAAGGTGGTGCACATAGAGAGACTAGCCAAGTATGCAGGGAATAATGAATTGCCTGATCGGGACGTTCAGGCTTAAGGAGGGGGCAGTGTTACGCCACTGGACTGTGCAGAGTGGTTAGATTAGGCTGGAATTGTACACGAACGGCCGGGAATATTCTGGAGTGCTCTAGACCGGGAGAATGGATGTATAAATAAGACGCACGGTGGGCCGAGATTTAATCTTAAGTCGAACTTGAACGAGTAAAGAAGGAATAAGAAAGAGACCTATAAGTGTTCAGTTGTGATTATAGTTAAGACATTAATTAATCTATTGTTATTAATTGTTAATTAGTAAATAAAGTAGTTAATAAGTGTTACCTGGACTTTCAATCAACGAATCTACGAGTATAGGTGTTTGTGTGGATAGCAAACACGTAACAATATATTTAATCATATTATGCTTTTCCTTGCATCTAATAAAATTTTAAATGAATCCCAACATGGTTTTAGTAACAATAGATTTACACAATTTGCTGTAATAAAATTTATTAAGCAATTATACAATGCACTGGATGAAATCTATCTAAAATCTTAGGGGTCTTTATGAATTTGAGTAAGACATTCGACTTGGTTGATCATGCCTACATATAGAAAAATTTAATTGTTATTTTCTTAGAGGAAAAATGTGTGACTGGATAACATCCTACCTTAACGGCAGAAAACAAATTTTAGATATAGGTAATGTAGTTTCAAATGAAGCAAAAGTTAACATAGGCGTTCCACAGGGGTCAATTTTGGGACCTTTGTTATTTTTAATGTATATTAATGACCGTCCTAAGTTGATAACTGTGATAAGAATTTAACAATGTTTGCAGATGATAATACATATTTATGTACCGATTTAAATATAATTGAAATAATTTCAAAAACACACTCCATGATTGATAAATTTAAAAACTGGTTTGATACGAATTAGTTATGTCAAAATATAAATAATACCTCACCGTTAAAATAAATTTGGAAATGTTTGTTATAAATGGAGATTTTCACGATTAAGGAACAAGATATAGTTCTTTCTTGTCAACTCCTTGCACATGTTTTATCTCTGTATGAGAGAAGCTCTATGTATGTAGGAATTAAATTAACTAACAAACTAATGCCAGAAATAAAAAACATAGAAAATATAAACCTATTCAAAAATAAATTGAGGACCTTCTTGCTTGAAAATGTTTTTTATAATGTTCAAGAATATTTACATTCTCAATTTTCTTAAAAAAATTGTACTATATATGTGTGTACAACCGTCTTTTTTACTTTCATTTTACTTACTTTAATTTTATATACTTAATGTTTTATATTTTATTTACACTTTTTACATACAATACAGATGTAATGAAATATATATAGTTATTTCAAAGTTATTTGTAATATAAAAAACGTCGGTTTCTTTGAAGACGGCAAAAGGATCAAAGTAGTCGACGTTTTTTGTGTTGCAAATAAGTTTGCAATAAACTATACATATACCGTCGTTATAATTTCTATATTTTTATATGTTTTTTGTAGGTTTCATTTTAATGCAATTTTGTTTTTGTTCTGGCATTTTCTATACTATGTAACATGGTCTATTGGAATAATAAATAAATAAATATATAGCATTAATTGCCTCATTCGGAAAGCTTAAGTTGATAAACTGTGTCATAGTCCAGTTTGATAGTTCTGATGTGATCAAACTTCATGCAGTGGCGGCTGGTAAATTTAGGCTATACTTTAAGGTATAAATATCAAGACCAAATGAAGAAGTTTTGTATAAAAAAAATTGCGATTGAAATTTGCGAAAAAAAGTTGAAAAAATTGTGTGCCTCACCAGGTTATTTTTTAAACAATTTGTAAAATATTTGCAATACATTTTTTTTTTTTTTTTAGAATCAGGTGAAAAATACATCGACAGACTTCTAATTTCATCAAAAAACATTGCTTTCCTATAAAGTTACACCATTTTGAAATTTTATTTTAGATTCATATTCCAATTTGCAAATATGAAAAAGGTGCTTTGTAAAAAATAAATATTTCTTTTACGAAATTTAAAATCTGTTGTTATATTTTCAACCTGATTCTTAAAAGAAATGTTTCGCAAATATTTTACAAATTGTTTAAAATATAACCTGGTGTCACACAATTTTTTCAACTTTTCTCGCATAATTCAATCGCAATTTTTTTATTGAAAACTTCTTCATTTAGTCTTGATAGTTATGCCTTAAAGTGTTGCTTGGGTCTCATGCTCCAATACTAAGATATGACATAGTCTATATTTTACCAGCCTCCACTGAATTCATAGTATGCAGAAAGCTTGTTAGGGGCAAGGAAAAGGGTTTTTAGCACCTCGTTTCTTCATTACGTTTCATGCCTCTATGGCCTGACACCCATTAAAATTTAACTGAATTATGCTTACATAATTTGGCCAGGATATTGTAAATATGCTTGTTAAATCTTCTGATGAAATTTTCTTTGTACATAATAAAATGGTATATACCTTAGCTTGGATACTTACCTAAAAGTACCAAAAGACGATCTACTGGATTGTATTTATGTATACCAGAACAAGTTCCCCCTAGAATCTTTGATTCATCTGTATACCATATCAAATAGCCGGCGCCAGGACTCAGTAAATGTATTTTATTGTGCTCCCAATAATCTCAATTAATGATACAACTATGTATGGAACAGTAAATAGGTACATTGAAAGACATCTTCAAACTGGCTAATGATATAGCTAGATCCTTCATATCAGCCAGCCACTAAACTGTCATATTGCACAATGCACATGCCAATTTTGAGCAATATGTTAGTTGCTTTCCTGGCTTTAAGTTATACTTCAAAATGCAATAATGTGAGTCACCAAATGGCTGGCATCGCAACTATTGGAGTTATGTAGTCCTTATTTCAATTCTTATCCCAATGCAGGTCACCAGGAAAAGGAAATTTTATAAGGGGTTTTACCATCGCAATACACATCCAAAGAGTAGTCTTTTGCTTATACCACATTTAGATCCTAAGATGCGTTTAAATATCCATAAAGATGCGCAAGCTTTCCTCATTTGAAGTTCCACATGGTCCTTCCATGAAAGTTAAGTATCTAAAGTTACCCCCACATATCTGCTGTACGTGTCTCATTCAACTGTGTACCTATAAGAGAATGAGAATGAGAACTTTTCTTTTATGCACGAGACTGAGAAGAAGGTTCAACCATAAATACCACCAGATAGGATAATTAATTACTTATTGGAATAACAATTTAGACCAGCAGTAGCCATTGTTTCCCTCATCATTATCCTCACCAGAAAGCTGCCCGCCGAGCTTGCTAGGTCTCACCAACCATTATCGTCATACCAGTCAGAGTAAATTTTTGTAAATGTTGGGGAAGTTGTGGGCGAAAGAAAAAATACAATTTTATTTTTTTTTGTTCTGCTTCACAGTTTTCTTTGTTAGTTTTTGTTGTATCTAATTTTTTTTTGGCCCATCAGGTAAATTTTAATAAAGCGTAATTTTTGTTCTAAATGATTTTTCAATTTTCAATTTAATTTATGCTATTGTAATACCTATTACAGGTACAATTTTTAATTGTAATATATTTTGTATTTTTAAAAATTCTGTTTTTTACTTTTTATTTGTGCAAAAAGTCACTGAAATAAATAAGACTCTAGTTAACAGTTTGTTGGATTGATAACTGTAACTATTGTTATTTATATTTGTATTAATAATATGGCGCCCACTTAACTTGTCTATTAACTTGCTTCATACAGTACCAGAAATTAGTTACTCGAATCTACCAACAATCTAAATTTCACAATTTTTCTTTCTTAAAAAGTATTAATAGAAGTGACACTTTATTTAAAAACTACAGTGTAATCTTCATTTCATATCTCATTGATAAATAAAATTAAAAGCCTATTTGATAATATTTATCAACATTTAACAATTATTGTCCTGACCTACGAACCCACTGGAATTACTGAGCAACATAAAAGTTAACCAATTGGATGGCTAATTGTTCATGAGAGGCCCAATAAAACAGGTAATAATAAATTAAAGAGAGACGTAATAATATTAATATAAATATATTGTGGTTATAAAATTGATAACAATGAAATGGACAATAATTATCTAATAATGTTCCCAATTCCTTAGTTTTGGTTAATTTCAAGTTAGAGGGAAGCTTTCCTTCAATTAGAGAACAATTTAGAAACAAAATTAAAGATTTTACAATAATAATTGACAACTATCTTCACTATTGTTGAAACGACATTATCGACTCCGGAAGAATTTGATGGTTTAAGGTATATGGCTATCATTAACAGTTTATTTTTCTGTCACGAGTCTAATTACCTTTATAATTCCATTCATGGAGTTTGATATAGCACTTTTCTTTGATGAACCCATTTTAACAAAATAATAAATAAAACCTTGTTAGGATTTAAAACAACACCCGCACAATAATCTAATTACGTAAAATCTCGAAAACGACATTGCTAACAGAATAAAAATCGAAAAATAACTTAATAAGCACTTTAACGATTTAGCATTCAAAGCAATTCCATGAGTTTAGAATTTTTATTGTACGGAAAGAGAGCTTTCATTTCCATTTAAATAAGTATTTCTGGGAACTTTTTATTTATAAAGTTTAGAGGCCAGTTGTTTTAGAGTTTTAGTATTTCACAGGCTGTGGATACGCATTGATGCAAACCGATTCCGCTGGATCTGTTTCGTTCGTTCCAATGCGTTTTTAATGCAAAAGCCAGGCTATTACTACACAGTGTTGTGCACAAGACATCAGGTGTGATTGAATTTGTATAATTTAATTTTAATTAAACACTCTGTTAAAAAGAACGCCTGTTGGATAATTGTCCATTTGATAAAAATCAAATTAAGTGACTACATCCTAAAAACCAGTCATATATGCTATTTTCACAACCTAAACTGAAACCACATATGAAGTATTCCTTGTTGAACAGCTGGTTGCCTCAAGCATGGATCTAATGGAAGAGCAATGGGTGTAATTACTCCCCCTTGGGCATTAAAAAAAGAATTGAAGGTGGTAATAACTATAGCTCAGAAGTTAGGTATTGATTAAGTCAGAACTAGGAGTGGCTGCAGATTATATGCCAGCGAGTATAAGTATTTTCAAAGTCAGTTGAAACACTATAAAAACGCCGACAAAGGATTTTATCAATTAAATGAGTAAATCCCTTTGTCGGGCGTTTAAATTCCTTTGTCGGTGTTTTTATAGCATTTCAACTGACTTTGGATATACTTTTTTTTATAAATTGTTCATGCATGTATGACACAATATATCTCGCCTTGTGATTTTTTTTAGCGAATTCGGTAATATCCAAAGTTGATAAAGTCAATTTATTATAAACACTCACTCGAAAAGGACTGATAGTATTGGGGGATGTAACACTAAACCAACAACACACATAATTATTTTTCAATACCAATTACCTACATGAATAAAAGTATATTACTAGTATTAGAATATAGAATAAAAGTATATTACTAGTATTTGATCTATATAATTTAGAGTTAAACTAGTAGGTATTGGGTTACTTGGGCGTAGAAACTATTTGAAGATCATGGGAAATTTCATTTGTATCCACATCCACCAATTTTGACCGTCAGAACTTCTGTCGTCATAATTAGCTGCCGTCAGATGTGAACGACCGTAAACTACCTCTCTGTAGTAACCCCCTGTAGCTCCCGAAATAGGGCCCCTGCCTACAGCCCCCCACATTAGAAATCCTGGCCCTAGCACGGGGACTCTAGTACAAGTAAAGCACTAATAAATTTAAGCATATGTCGCTTAAATATAAGTTTACTGAGTCATTCTATCTACAGATTGAGCCAGACAACTAGATACACGACTAGTGATATACGCAGTTTACAGTCGCTCGTCTGTTGCCAGCACGATGCGATGGGGCAATCGCAAACCAAAAGGATAAATTATTGTAAAATAGCTATGAATGATAGCTTGAGGTTTTTTCTCTATTACGAGGTACTAATTTAGTGGTGACATTTTTCAGTAGATGGCGCATAAAATCTGTAGAATTCAGATTTTACTGCTGCAAAAGCCACAAATATGGATATACCAACTTTGTTTATTCACGAATTCACATAACAACATTGAACCCATTGCATAACACACCCAAATTTTGATTAGCAATGAATCGCGGATTCGTGTAGGACAGGAAGTTCCGATGATTACTGTAACCTTTGCGTCATCTGTAGGTGTAGGCCATAAGTACTAAATGAATTTCTTTTTCTCCGATCCCTACTAATGACTGATCTAATGGAAGATCTATTTAAAAAATACTCACATCATCAATTTGAATCTGCTTTACAATTTACAGTATCCGCAACAATGCATACATGTATACATGTATAGATACAATTATGTCATAATTGTATCTGAGTCGCCCCGCTAATAGGGATTGGAGAAATAGGAAACCATTTAGTACTTATGGCCTTCATCTACAGATGGCGCATGGGTTACAGCACTCCCTCTGGATTTTCTGTCCAACCGTGATCCGTTGCTGATCAAAATTTTTGTGTGTTATGCATCGGGTTCAATGACGTTATGTAAACTCGTGAATAAACAAAGTTGGTATATCCATATTTGTGGCTTTTTGCAGCAGTCAAATTTGAATTTTACGTGTTGTATCTAGTGATCTAGCTCAATCTGTATAAACAAAAATTTATAAATCAGAGGGGAATTAGGTACGAGGTTGAAACCCCTACCGTTGAGTAGCCCGTAAAAAGAAACCAATCAAATGTCTTTACAGAATTTAGATAACTCCAGCCATTCAGGAGTTATAAAGAAAAATATAGTATAACCCCCAAATTTAACTAGTGTAAAAATCTAACTTTTCTGTTTTTTGTCGTACATTTTCCGATAAAACTAGCTCTAGTAATGTGATAACATTATTTTTTGAATTTCTAATTTATGAGGAGTCATGATATAATTTCATTTATGTACTGTGTAAGCATTTCCGACGTTTAATTTACTTTTATTTAAGTTTAAAATTACAATAAAAAAAAAATACCTAAATTTTTTTCTATTACTCACTATTTCAAGCATTTCTTTCTAGATATTTTACTTCCCCTCATCCCTCAAAGTGAGAAAGTTATGTATTTGTGAAAACAATTTTAAAAATTTTTATTGCATTTCTGGACGAATCTCGACGAATTATGACGATAAACAAAATTTTTGTGTGGTTCGCGATAGCAGCTACAGTTTTTGAGATAGAGCTTTCAAATTTGGTACACACATTCTAGAGGTCAAGGAAGAGATTGAGTTCCTTGATAAGCAAAATCGGTCCCAATGTTTAAAAAAAATATTAGTGACATTCCACCATTGTGACTTTTTTGAAACGTAAAAAAATGTGACTTTTAAAACGTCAAAACCACACGTCAAGTTTTATTACCGTGAGGAAGTTCTGAACCCCAAGTAATTGGCCTCGGTTTTTAATAATTGTGTCAAGAGCCTCACATTAACAAACTCCTGGATCCGCTCTTGGATCATCACAAATCATAGTTCGCTCTTCATTGATATGAGGGGTAGTGTCATAGTTTTAAAACATAGTTAATTAAAGCCACGTAAATAATAAGTGCTATATACCGAGTAGCTCAGGCTATCGGGACAGTCTTGTAATTTTTGAAAGGGCAAAATGATTTTTTTTCAAATTTGGTGTAACAATATGAGATGAAATTGTAAAATGACATGTAAAGGGCCAAATTGACCGACTTTCGGTTTCGATACAATTTATTTGAAAATCTAATTTTGAAATATTACAATCTGTATCTTTTTACATATTTGGATTCTACTGGTCAAAATACATATGGTCCAACTCTCAGATATTATTTTGGTTAGCAAATTTTTTTTATTTTTATTTTTCATCGATTATCAAAACATTTTGTTTTAATTACAAGTTTATTTTAAAGAGAAGGTGTAACGGTCCATTTTTAGATATAATTAACTTGTGTTTCATTTAATGCTAATTGCCTAAATTGGTTTGAGGTCAACCTTAAAAATTCTAGAACCAACTTATATAAATTGTAAATCCTTGATATAATCCAAGCGACCACTGGACCTTTAGTGCACCAGCGAGAACACTGCGGTGCGTGGGGACAAGGGGGGAACGCTGGTACTAGGATGATTAGGTTTTTGAAAAAGACGCTCGGTGGCTGCTGCATTGAGTGGACGTGCATTGTACATTACATTACCTTGTGTTATCTGCGTTTGATGTCCCGTTGGAGATGTGAGATTTGGCACTTTTTGCGTTAGAGACAAGACCTGAGCTTCGAGGCAGTTAGTTGTGTGTATGTTGCGGACATTACGTTCGAGATTTTGTCTGGTTGAGCTGTTATGGTTAAGAAGTGACGAAGTATGTAACCTAAGAAAGCTATGTGAGATGGTAAGGTTATCTTCCTTCCAATTATTGTTCCCATAGGTACATACCTATTAAGTAATAAACAGCCAGCTTCCGCTTTGAGGGCGAGCTGGAAATTTGAAAAAATAAATTTGCATCAGCGGGCTGATTTGCATGTCTAATGAACTAGAGGTGGAAAATGCCCCCTAGACTTTTTTACTATTGAGCTGTACGAGACAATTTAATGAAAACTAACCGTTCTTTCCCCCTTTCAACGGCACTAGTGAATGTAACTTTTTTTAGACTTTATATAACTATTTGAACGAAGAAGAAAGGCGGGTGGCGCCCTAAACAAACTCATTGTGAGCTTACGAATTTTGTGGTTAATTTTTAAGATTGTGTATATACATGTCGTTTATTACTTGCTTACCACGCCCTGCCGGAGCCTTTTGCCAGTTACATTAAGAATATATGTACTTATTTGTTTTTTATTTTTTTGTTTCATTTCAGCCAACCTAAGTAGATAAAAAAATAGCGAGGGCAAAACCCCTCGTTACAAAGGTAGACATTATTCATATTATCTATTTCGTAAATTAAGGGTCTAATTTAATAACAAGATGCCCCATATAGGTTCCATTAAAAAAATAGTATTCGTTGAAAAACTAATATCTTTGAATTTCTAGAAAAGACAACAAAACGATTATTGGTTATTACATAAGCAACCTTTCAAACCTAATATTAATAATAAATACCTATAATCTTTTATTTTTTATACTGTTACTCTCATCTGACTCTGCTAGTATAAAAGTTTTAGGTGGATAGTAAATCAAATACAGTACTTTACATTTTATCGTAGAAACTATTAAAACAACTATTTAATTTAGAAGCAAGAATTGTATTGAAATAAATAATAGTATTCTTAATATTAGAAGCAAAAAAAAACATCAGATTTTTTAAATTGTATGAAGAATGGGCTTATTTTGGTTAGGTTAGATGTCTTGAATGTCATTGTGATTACTAGAGCCTGTATCTCGGATAACATTTGCAGAGAGGGATTTTGAATTACACGATAGTAGTGATTTTTCCATATCATCATCACTATTAGTAAACTATTTTATCAACTGTAAATCATAAAAAACTATAAAAAACTAACGTTTCTCCCATAGGAGCTGAGATATTTAGCATTTTTTATTGAATATGAGTAGAGTAGGGCTCGGAAATTAAGTATTGATGACGTCAGCGCGTAAATATGTACACGCATGTATGACACAATATACCTTACCTTGTAATTTTGTTTAGCAAATTCCGTAGTATCCAAAATTGATAAAGTTAATTTATTATAAACACTCACTCGAAGACGACTGGGGGTATTAGATACGGGGTTGAAACCTCTACCGCTGAATATCCCCTAACAAGGAACCAATCAAATGTCTTTACAGCAGAAGCGTAACAAGCAATTAAAGCGTCTGTGGCCATCCAACAAAAATCTATTGTACCTTTTAAAGAACTTATTTCAAAACTTTTTGTTTTTCGTCCAAAGAATTGAAACTTTTGTGTAGGATCTCAGGCTGCCAAAGTCGACAGCATGTATGAGGGGTATTTTTTTAATTTATTTTTGGAAATCTACATCACGAGTTATAAGGACTTTTTGCTTTTTGTCAATCTGTGCTCTACATATTTAAAATTTATCCGATCTTGTTCAAAACTTTTTTATTTATTTTTGAATTTCCTGGGCATCGCGCATCGGTCTGTGTGGTGGCAGATAGTCTTTTAAATGGCAAAGAAGTAGACTTTCCTACACAAGACAAATGTGGAATCTCTGAGAAAGTTCACACATTTTAAGTATACGCCAATTACATCTGTCAATATTGAATGGTCCTTCTCACAATACAAATGGTTTTTTTAACGAGATTAATTCCGGAACATTTTACAACTAATATTAGTAATATTCTTTTACTCTTGCGATTGCTAATTGAAAATGTATGTGTTTGTTAGTGTTATGTTCACCAATTCATTTAAATGTACAGAATTAAGAATGCAAGAAATATCGCCCGATTTCGCTCAATTTTTGTCGATGCCTCTCGTCGATCGGATAAAATGAGTTTACACGAATTCCCCAACATCTCTTAGGCTCAATGAGATATGGAATTGGTTTTTGCGCACAAAAGTTTTCCATAAAAATATCTAAAAACATAAGACACTGCAAAAAGTGAGTGAAATCGGAAAATTTCACTCACTTTTATTGTTATTATTATTATTGTTATCATGTTAGTTATGAAAGGATGCTTATGTAATACCCAATAATTATTTTATTATTTTTTCTAGAAATGCATAAATATAAGCAAATAAAATGTCAGATTTTCCATAATATCGTTGAACTTAATAAAGAGTAAATCATGTTTATTGTTAGTATTTGAAGAGATAATATTTTACAGGTGCGACTTTTTAACAATTTTGACCAAGTGAATAAAAATAAAAATAAAAACATGTTTTGAAAATCAGAATAATATATGAAAGTTGGGCCATATTGTCCATTTTGACCAGTAGGATCCAAACATGCAGAAACAGAGATTGTCATATTTAAAATTTTACGTTTCATTTAAATCGCATCGAAATCGGAATTCGGCGATTTTTGATTCTTTGCAACACATAATTCGAAATTTTATCTCATATCACTACACCAAATTTGAAAAAAATCTATTCGCCCACAATTACAAATGTACGTCTGTAGACTGGGCCGTCCGGTATACTGGCTGGACAAAAAAAATATATATATACCCTTGAGTTCATTTCTTGCTTAAACAGTTTTAATCTCCCAAGAGCCACTGTATTTTAGAGGTGCAAAGATAGGATATTTTAATATTCTATAAGCATTCATTCCATATCGTCAGTATAAATCAATTATTCTGGTTTTATTTATTTACATTTGAAAGTTGAGACTACAATTATTTGTAAGAAATGTAAAATGAAACTCTAAGTGTATGTATATGTAATATTCTGTTAGACATATAAAAATCAATATTTACGATGTTTCCAAGCAACCACATAAAATTCACTTACATGTTTTTAATATACAGAGTAAATCTGATAAATAAATTATTCCCACCTCCTGAAATATCCAATAAAGTATATAGTTGATAATGATACCGACGCGACATTTCCATATATAAACACCTTACAATTTAAATACGTACATTATACTGAGTATCTCTAGACGAATGGGATAGAGTTTAACAATAGAGAAATCTCATAAAAATATGAAGAGGGTAGTCTACATTGCTTTTTTTACGAGTTATGGGCTATTAGAATGCATCAAGGAGTGCATTTCTTTGCATGGAATTAATTTCTACATTTGGTTTTATTGTAGGAAGTTGAAGAGGTGTCGATAAAAACTACAAAAGCATCATACTCCAAGAAATGTACAGTGAAAACTTTATTCGGGAAACATGAAACTAGATTTTGCAATATGGTTGTTACAACAATTTCTATGAGTTCAAATATCAAAACAGCTTCAAAATTCTGCCTTTGTACAGGGTATCTTTCGAATGCTTGGCCAATTTGCAACAACGTATTATACTGTTAAAGTAAGGAATAAGAACGTATAAATAAGTGTTCAAAAAGATAGTTTTTTTAAATTTGTTTAACTTTAATATAGTAGTTATTGTAGATTCTAATAAAACAACTACATTTCCTAGCATGATCAGAAAATCACATCAATGTACTATAAAATCTAGAACATTCCGTATTATCACAATATTAAGTTCTCGCGAATGTGCCCATGTGAGAAGTTGTGGCATATGACAGGCGGTGATATTATAAAAAGTTTTGTTTTATTCTCACACACATATTTTCAAAAAGGAAAAAAAACTACTAGTTTCAAAGTCAATATGATCTCATCTTCAGGTGCCTATAATAAAAGTTTACAATATAAAAGACGTATACCGCACCAAGCTATTTAAAAAAAAATTAAAAACCAAAACATTGACAAACAAGATTGCATCGAAAGAGTCTCGTGGTTATTTTATTATAATCGCAATTAGGATAAATGAAACAATCTTTTTAGATTGATAATTGTATACATTTAAAGAGTCAACTTTAAAATAGTTCGAGACAAGAAATAATTTCAACTTTGTCAAAAATAATTATGTTCTAGTAATATTCTTTAAATCGGTATGCGTTTTATTATAAAGGATAGGACCATATAATATGGGTTAGATTTATATAGCAGTTCAAATCTGAGTACTTCATGCTGTAAATCGGAGCCATTTCCACTTCGAAAATAATTATTATGACAATTTTTGTCATATGTATTTAAAGATTAATTAAAGTTGTTTAAATCCTTTTTTTATTTCTTACTAAATTTGAAAAATCCGGGTACAGCAAGAATGTTTTATTGAACAGTAGGAGAAATCGGTAAATGTCTAACACATGACATCTTCCGTCTTTTACACCACTTATATTAAAGCGAGTAAGATGAATGTTGTCTTTGTTGGCACGCAACCGAGGCGGAGTTTCACTTACATTCTGTGGTATTTCAAGTTCGCACTTAGTTTTTTAATGATTTGTTTGGCAGTGCGTTATAGGAGAAAGTGTAATATTATAAGTAATAATTATTTTATATCTGATTATTTGCTGGTGTGTTTTTGAGAATAATTTAAGGTTATCGTGTTGTGTAATATATGGTAAGTGTAATATTATAAGTAATAATTATTTTAGATCTATTTATTTAGTAGTGTGCCTTTGAAGATAATTTAAGAAGGTTATTGTATTTAATGTAAAAATATTTCGACCGTGGTGGGGGGCTTCTTATTGTGTTTGTGAAAATGAAAGTGATAGTCATTACAGTGATAAAGAAAATCAAAGTTCGTCAGTGTTTTCTGTAAGAAAAAATCAGCTACGTTTGAACGAGCAAGTGAAACAAATTTGCTTTAATATTTACAACAATCTTTTGAAGTGACGAGCTAATGACCCTAATTTGTATGATTTAGATATACTAGGTAAAACTAGCATCTCTGACTAACGTTCCCCTTCCTACAATACACAAAGTGGTGAAAGAAGATGCCCTCCCAAGAAAACAACGATTCGACGCCGGTCAATCGAAAACTCTGGATCCATCGTTAACAAAACTTTTAAGAACTTTAGTTTACGATGCGTATGAGAAAAAATGAAATCCCAACCATTGATGTAGTAGACAGAAAACTAATAGAAATTGATTATCATCTAAAATATACCAAAAGAACTTAAGGAACTTGGCTGAGAAAAATTGGACTTATACGTCACACTATTAATAAACGCATGCCGATTATGGAAGGCTGACGAATAGTGGATTGGCGAGATTCATATCTAAATGAGATAAAAGTACAATTTATTATCTAGATGAAATTTTGTATGATACTCATGACACATAAAAAAAAGAATGGACTGATGGATCTAGGAACCAATCTCATTGCCCCTAATAAACCGACTTGGTTGATTATATTACAATATGGATCAGTTGATGGATGGGTTGATAATGCATTGAAACTGTGCGGAAAAAACATGGAAGTCTGTAACGTGGATTACCACAAGAACATGGAGGAAGAAATATTTAAGGAATGGTTTGAAAATACCCTCATTCCAAAATTAAAACCGAATAGCATTATTGTTCTTGACCATGCGAGGTACCATTCGAGACAACTGTATAAAATTCTTAACAAGAGTTCTACTAAACTGGAGTTACATTTTTTTTTAAAGGAACATGATTTATATTATGAGGAAAGTTATAATAAAGCACAATTCTCGGAAGTCCTGCAAACGAAAAATTATGAGAATAAGTATATTATAGACACTGTAGTGGAGAGATATAGACACAAATTGTTGAGACTACTACCATATTTCTGCATTTTTAACCCGTTTGAATTAATTTGGTGTAAATTGAAGAAGAATGTTAGAAAAGGAAATACTTTTCCGAAATTCGATAAAAAAAGCCATGGAGTTAATTCAAAATAAAGTGTCGAAAATTAACAAGGAATATTGGGAGAAGAAGAATAAAGAATCAATTGAGGATGATTATTTAAAAATTGCTGAATGTTATATAAGGGGTGGAAATAAATTTATTATAAATTTGAACCTGGATAGTAGTTCAAATGAAGAGGGTGAGAAGGGCAATGATTCAGAGGAAGAAGCGATGTGAGGTGAGGTAAAGTGAAGTGATGTGAAGTGAAGGAGTGAATTTTGCGACATCAACTGTATCATTTATTTCCGATTTTGTGCCTTCGTAATTCAGTGCCTGAGTAATATTCGTTTTCAGGATGTTATTATTTATTAATAATATGTTTTTTTCATTTTGACAAAAATACGGCTTTCTGTTTTTATTATAGCAATAACTTTACTATTAGAATTTATTTTTAGTTTATTTATTGAGAAAAATATTTGTATCTGTTACTGTTTCGACATTTTTTGTTTTTATTTTGATTTTAAAGGGTTCTTGTTACTTTTTAAATAATTTCATCATTTTACACTAATATTCCACACTCATCCTTTCCTGGTAAGAAATGCTCCTAAAGTAGACCACAACTTTAAGAGACACATAAAAAATGTCAAAGCTTTGCCGCGATGCTCCTGAGGATAGAGTGGGGCATGCTCTATTTTTCTACAGCATATTAAAAAATAAATATAATGTATTACTTAATACATAAAACATCATTATTCTCATGTAAAGTATGTTCTGGCATGATTAAAATAAGAAATTAACGGAAACACGCCTGTATCAATTATAATTTCAAATTATTTTGATATAATTACGCAACTCCCTCCTAAAATATTTTACGATTTAACGGTCACTTCCGACCCAGCTGTAAAAGCCTAATAACGAGAAAGCATGCAGGGACGGACGGTCATTATTCCACGAAACATCGAACAATTCGTTCATTTTAGAATTTATATAGGTTATGTGATTGATAAATACAGTGTGTTCTTCAGTGTTTACATTTTATTTGGATTGTGAGAGTCTAGAATGTATAATATTTTAACAGATAAGTGCAATTTTCCTTTGTGTTTAAGCGTATTTTATGTAGTTGTGGTTTTATAAATATTCCCGCCAGTGGTGAATTATTCGAGTGTTTTCTATTTATAAGTGGCTGTGGTAAAATAATATTTTGATAATGTTCAGGCCTCCGGAAGATCCTCAACCTAAAGCTAGCAGAGAATTTCACGAAGATATGGGGAATGGTAATGGCTCACAAATTACAGAGAAAATTTCGGACATCATTGCTACCAAATATGGAAAAAAACAGCGTAATTGTATTAGATAATGCTTCGTATCATTCGCGACACATCGAAAAAATACCAAATACTGGAACAAAGAACAAGAATTTCGCCGAAAACGTAATTTGGAATTTCAAAAAAAAATTTAAAAAGAATGATCTTTTGGATATTGTTAAGAAGCAAACTTTCTCAAAACAATATGTAATTGATAAAATGGCTGAAGCCCAAGGACATACAATTTTACGGTTGCCCCCATATTTTGGTATTTTCAACCCGATCGAACTAATATAGAGTCAGCTGAAAAGAAGCATTAAAAAAATAACATCTTTCCCAAAATTGATGACAAAGTAATCGACATTATTAAAGCTGAAGTGAGAGAAATAACACCAAGTTATTGGCAAAATTGTATTCAGCATGTCATTAAAATTGAAGATGAATACATTAAGTTAGGAAAAAGCATCAACCCGTTTATTAATATATCTTGATTGAGATACCGATTTATAAACTGGTTGTGAAGTGTTGAGTGAGTATCGTGATTAGTGTTTTGAATAAAATATTATGTGATTTAGTGTACATTGTGAATTAATCGTTTTATCAGTGTTTTATATACGCGCAAGTGCAATATAACATTATTTTTATTTATTTGATAATTATTCGTTTATTTTCTAAAATTTAATTTATTTATTTAATCTAGATCAATTAGATCAAGTTAGGGTTATTGATATAAATATAATGTTTTATTTATTTAAAGAACTTAAAGATTTGCTTTATTCTTTTATCTATTTTAATAATATCGATAACCTTAACTCTGAACCCAGATTTTTTGGCAAGGAATTGCTCGTACTTCCTCGCTGGGCAGTAATAATTCGATATATTAAATTATTATTGGCTAAACTGAACAACAAGAGAATATTGGATATAATTTTAATTTAGACTAACAAAATTCACCAATGCTCCACCAATATATAAAATATTATTCCTATCTTGACACAAGCAAAACAGAGTAATTTTTCTAATTTATCATGGTATCAAATAAGTATTTATTTATCAAAGATACGATACTTTTAAATTTCTAACATTGTGTCTCAACGCACAAAAATTGTAAGTACGGTACTGAGTCGCATGTAATTACGCCGGCTTTGACACTTTTATGGCCGGTTTTTATGGACTTCTTTATGTGTCTCTTAAAGTTGTACTCTACTATACCTACTAGCGATTCTTACTGGGCAATAACAATTTTTATTAAGCGAACTTGAATACTGCAACTACTGTATATATAATCAATACTTTAATTTCAAGTCAATAGTTTTTTTTACAATTGTTAAATTGTTGCTAGTTAACCTGAGCACAAAAATCTACATTAAAAAAGTAAACGAGCGAGCAATACAGATAAATCCGGCTCTGCATTCTGCAGCGGTTTACTCCGCACGTCCCGTCACTAAAGCGATTTCTCGTTCTGTATACATATAGGTATATGACTTTTTGTAACACCAAGACTCTATTTGCCCATAATGAATTGTCCCACATAGTAATTCCATATCAAAAAAGTGATTTAAGGCTTAAGAAATATTTTTTTGTAGTGCTCACATTTCTATAGAGATATTCACGACTTAGATGTTAAACTGTTTGTTTTTTGTAATTTAAACCTGAAGAAATAAACAGCTGTATATTATGTATAATATTGTTAAATTAATTAAAATGAAACAAAATTAAATAATAAAATAAAATAAAATTATCAGTTGAACTAAATTTATTTGGGCCACCGCGTCCAAAATATAGATAGCATTTACAACGTCATGGTACTACAACCGCTCAACCAAGAATGCCCTCCGGCTCGTCGCTCTGCGTAGTTCGTACCGCTACTCTGCTTAGGCCAACTGCATACCCCGCAGAGAAACCTCAAGAAGTGTTGCTAACAATTTGTACGTTTACAACATATTCTTATAAGCAATAGTTCATTCTCTGTAAAATAAACCTATTTTTTTACAAATTAACCTTTTTTTTACAAATTAACCGTTAATTACTTAAAGCTATACATTATGACCAACTGATATTGTTAAATTGTTTTTATAAAGATGTCATTTTAAGGTTATTCCAACACTCGATTTGCGAAGTTGTTCCTAATGAAACTATTTGTTTCTTGACCTATCACGTAAAAGCTGTGTAATTAAATCTCTCTTAAACAGCCACAAATTAAAAAAACTATCTTGTTTTCATATATTTATTTATTAGAACATTAGAATAGTCGACTCTTTTTTAGTTTCTTTATTATCGCAATAATAAAGTTTTCTCAACTGAACTCCAGTATAGAAGTTTGTATTTTTATTTAAGTTATGTATGTAGTATTTTACTTTCGTCGTTTTAGAAAGCTAACAAGTTATTAACTTTTAAACGAATGTACACAAAAAAGGCCCGGTATTTGACATTGGATAAATAAATGTTATAAGTTAAAAAGTACATTTATTCTAAATAGAGACCAACCTAAACAAGTAAACTTGACATTTGAATAAAAACAATTACATGACGTTTTCTCATAGGCGGGTCGCTCTGTCAGATTTGGATTATGGCCCCTCTGAGGCAACACTAAATCTGTTGGGCCACTTTAATAAAATAAATCCAATGATAGGCTAGCACTGAAGATAAACGGCTGCCTATGCACGGCCTGTTTTAATTTCCTGGGTACATTACATCAGCTTATGCATCAAGCAGGGGTGTAAAACCAGAGCAGGACTACTATGCATATGAAGAGGGTAGGTTGCTCCTTGAAGGATACCCTCTTCTAAACATTTAGTAATTACAACTACTACTATTACTTTAAGATAATTAATTGTTATGTATTGCTATAGTTCTGTCCTTAAATTAATTTTCTAAAAACCCAAAGTAAACACAAAGAATAATTTTTCTTACTAACAGATTTCATTAAATTGATTCCATGCACACCCAATACGATTGTTAAGTAATCGCACACATTCTTATTTGTGTACATTAATTAGTTTATTTTCTTTTAGTAAATAATTAGTTAATATTTTTCTAGTGTAATTATTTTCAATTCATCATTTTTCTAAATATTGATATTAGACCCGCGCAATGATATACTGTCAATTATTCGTCGCAAATTAACCCTGGACAAAAAGAATTGTTAGACTTCCGTATCGAATGCGAATAGATATGCTTTCCTGAAGAGTTACAGCTATTCAAATATAAAATAAAACAAAAAGTACGTCATGAAATCAGGACATGTTAAGTTAGGCAAAAATAACTTACCGGACAAAAAGAATTGATACGACCTCCGTATCGAGTGCTAATAGATATGCTTTCCTGAAGAGTTACAGCTATTCAGATAAAAAATACGCCATTAATCAGAACATGTTGGAGCAATTAAACTAAGGTAACTATTACCTGCCAAGTATATTTGCTGCTTTAATTTTTTTGAATTCAAAGTTTTGTTGTAGAAATGCATTATAAACCTTATATGAAAGTAACCATAGTTCGCTCCAGTTGGAAATTAAATATTTAATTTCGTTTACATTTGTGAAGTCAGCTAAAAACTCAGACGAATGCCGCGCTTTAGTAGAGAATTGGTGAGTCGTTCTTTTTAGGTATTTGGTGTAGGTACACTTTGTTTCATGTGTTGGAACATTATTAGAATTTATCGCTTTTTCAGTAATTAATAGTAAAAGTTTCTTAACTGCCTATCTTAGATTAAATATGAGCTAACTTAAAATACGGTAAGTACATGCATAACTTGTTTATTAAAAAATAAAAAACAAACAAGGCGCCCAACAATCAAGCTTTAGGGATTAGTAAAAAAATACCAAAAACTAAATCTTAAACATGGCGCCCCACGTCGGGCGCCATTTCCTCATCTGCTTGTCCCAGATTAAATATGAGCAAACTTAAAACATGGAAAGTCCATGTATATCTAGTTTAATAAAAAATAAAAAACAGGGTTTAGGGTTTAGTAAATAAATAACAAAAACTAAACCTTAAACGTGGCGCCCAACGTGGGGCTCAATGTTTAAGAATTAGGGTTTAGTAAATAAATAATAAAAACCAAATTTTAAACAGTTTAGTGAGGGTTGTTTATTATTTTTATCGGAATCGGCTACTCCTGTGAAGATAATGAAAGAAAGATAAAAACGTTTATTTTAATTCTCCTTACCTGTCAACGGTATAATAATTCATATGGCCTCAAATTAAACCTGGAGCAGATCTAACAAATCCAACAAGTTTAGATGCATACAAGCGCGGATCCAGGGGCAATGAGTGCAATTGCCCCCACTTGGGACATAAAAAAAAATTTTAGAAAATGGGTAACAACGTAAATCACAGAACGTCTAACTTTCGTTTTTTTTTCTTTAACATACACATTTTTGCCTGCTGAGCATGAATTTTCAGTAAAAAATCTCCGCACGGCTACACTTTTCGAGATATTGATGCGCAAATTGCCACCATTTTGCTTTTCCCACTGCCAACTGCAGTATTTAGTCAAGTTTTTGAGATTATTAATATCAGTAGGATTTCTTTGAATGATTTTAAATACTCTTAACACATTCACTTTAATATTTGTCTGCTATATTCGTTGAAAAATACATGAAAATATAGCAAAATTTTCCAAACTGTTCTGCAGTATTATCGTTGTAGATATGAGCCATAAAAGTGGCATATTCCTTCTTTCATATAAGAAACGGACATATAACTACCGACGGCGGCGCGTATGTATGTTTTTTATGTAAAGAAGGAACATGCTGCTCTTAAGATGCTCATCCTTGTAGTGCATACGGGCCATAAATTATTTCAATATAATTTGAATATCTAGTTGACTACTCCAGTATTGTCAATTGTCCAAAGTTACCACAGTTCGATCAACAGTGTCATATTTTATAGGTTGCTTGTTTGTCCAAATTAACAGATATTTATGTCAAATAATTGATTGAAGATGAAGTTACTTTGTGAAAATACATTTTGATTTAAAAAATTATAAACACTTTTTATTACTTGTCTAATTTACTAGTCTTGCAATAATTGATGACCATCAACCTAAAATATGATATATTTGTGGGAAAAGTGAAAAACTTAATTTATTAGAAGTGCTAGAAATTAATAAATTAAAATAGGAATAAAAATTACAACATATTATAATAGATTTAAATAATTCTCCGTTATTAAACTTGTTCAGATAACCTAATGTTGTTAATAAAAATCACACCATAATATAATTTACTATCTTGAAAAACCCCTACATTTAAAGACATGACATCTCTACAAAATTGAATTATATGATCAACCATAAAGTGACCCATCCTTCTACTTAGTTCAGTTTATATTTAAATGAAAGTAAAATCTGTGTATATTTTAGTTTACTTGAAAATGTCCGAATAGGATGAAACTAGTTGTAAAATAACAAATAAAATGAAAATTAGGCAAGTAATAAAAAGTGTTTATAATTTTTTAAATTAAAAAAAAAAAGATATTTATATAAAATTAAGTTATATTTTAATGCATTTTTCAACTAATATAGCAGGCAAAGTATATCGATGTGAACATGTTTAAAAGTATTCAAAGGATCGTTATAGATATTAATAAATTAAAAAATCTGTAAATATATACGACAACAGGCAATGGAATGTGGGGTGCAAAATGTTTTGGCATTTTGCACCCCAACATCTCGAAAAGTATGGCCAAGAGAAAATATTTGACTGGAAATTCGTGTTCAGCATGTAAAAATAGGTATGGTATGGGGGAAATATTATGATAATTGGAAGGTCTGTAGGATACATCATTATCTGAAAATGTAACTATTCACATAAATCTAATTTCGAAAATTTAATAATAATAAAACTAATAAATAATAAAATAAGTTTATTTACCAAAATAAAGTATACATGCGTTTCAACAATAAGGACATGGGGGTGTGGAGTATCTCACAAGGCAATCATTTTTCTAAAAATTTTATATTTTGCAATTTGAGTTTAAAACAAAAATATAACATGTTAATACAGTGTGCAAGCTAAAAGACTACTTACATAAAATAGTAAAGTACTAGCCCACAACGAAAATCCCGCGTGTGGACCATACTTACTGTTGAATATTCAACTTGAACTGTATCATTGTAAAAGAAAACAAATATTAAACCTATGACAAATATGTATATTATGATCCTAGCCATTATTGAGAATTAAATGTGTTTAATTTATCTCGAGCGGAGCAAGCGACCAAACCGCAAGTGAGTATATTTTATATTTTATTTTTTATTATATTTTATTCTATTTCCATTATTATTTTTATTTACAGGAGCTATAATAATGAAGTAATGACAACAACAACTGACGGAACAGGTGATACGTGCGGAGTTAATATTGTAAATTTTTTTACGAATTATTTAATGAATTTTATTTCTAGAAATAATTAACAACCAGTTATTAAGCTTCTGTTTTATTACTGCAAGAGTAGAAGCTTTCTATATTTCCTCTGGTATTTGGCATACACAGTAGAACAAAGGTAGGCAAAAGATCTTTGGCCAATGGTTTTTTTACTTTAGGTATTAAAATAGCTTTTTTGGAAAATCGGGTGTTGTGTTGGTGCATTATTGGTGTAAGATTACTTTGGCATTAGAATTGTCTAATTACTAAGCGATGGAAAAAGCTACCTTATATCAGACAGGTTAGATTCCATAAATAAGACTGTAGTTGGGTAGGAATAAATTTTTCATATATGATTTTAAGGATCCATTTTTGCATACTTTCTATTCTTTTTAAATGGTTATTGTTTACAAAAAATGTAATAAATGCATAATTTCCCTTTATTTGTAATTTATGAACATGTAATTTTTGATCAGTACTGATATCTTTAATTTATGTTGAAATTTCTTAAACTTCTTCTCCTCCTTATTATTTATGTGGAAATACCATTTATATTCTTTTATACCTTTATTATCATAATTATTCTTCTTTTAATTTAATTAATCTTTATTTTTCCTTTACAGCAAAATTTTCATCTTTTCAAAATTATCAATCTTCAATTCTCTTGTATTTATTTCTTTTCTTGACTACCTCTTTTTTTTATTTTCCCAAATGTTCCCATGATAAATTTTCTATCTTATAAATGTTCACCATCTATCATTAAATTCTGGCTTTGACTTTTTTTAAACTTCACATTTCAAATTTTAGGTTATAAACTTTTCTTCTGTCATACCCTTCAACACTTCTATTTTCAGGTTATAAACTTTTCTTCTGTCATATATCTGTCCTCTTTCCACTTGATCAAATTTAATACAATTTATCCAAATTCTTATTCTACTTACGTTTATCCAAGTGGATAAATTTAATATTATAACTTTTACTAAACTAGTTTAACATATCATTCGTAATAAACAATTCTGTGTTATTATTAATTAATTGACTAGTAATAAATTCATTCTATTTCAGTTAATGAATTTTCAACATCTATGACAACTCAATTATATATATATATATATATATATATATATATATATATATATATATATATATATATATATATATATATATATATATATATATATATATATATATATATATATATATATATATATATATATATATATATATATATATATATATATATATATATATATATATATATATATATATATATATATATATATATATATATATATATATATATATATATATATATATATATATATATATATATATATATATATATATATATATATATATATATATATATGTACACTATATACAAAAGTTGAGTATATTGTAACATTTAGGAATTAAATACATTCGAACATCTCTAACTATAACTTCCTGTTCGAGAAAATTTGTGTTAAATTTTTTTTTAAAGCTAAGTATATATCAAAGGCACAGAAACGTATTCGAGTTAGAGAGATTTTAGAGATATAGAAGTTCGACTTTTCATTTTAAATATATGAAGAAAATTAGCTTTTTAATGTTTCAAATTTATTTTATTAGAAACTCTATACATGTTTCGGCATTTTAGGCAAGAGTACAGGGAATACTTATTAACAAAGGCCTAAAAAGCCGAAACACGTGTAGAGTTTCTAATAAAATATTTTTGAAACATTAAAAAAGCAAATGTTGTGTATGTATGTAGGTATATTCGGCAAAACCTGAATGTGAATTCTTCTTCTTAGTAAATGTATTGATCTAATAATGGCACATAATTATATTTTCTAACCTTCCTTAAACTTTATCACACCTAAAAGGAATAAGACACGGTATCCACTTTCTTGATTAAAATTATATTGATCCGCCTAATTTTTCAAGCTCCTTTAATATTTTCATCCACCAATACATTGTGAAAAGTGGAAATCGCTAGTTTATGGTACGGCCTAAATCAATTTCAGTTCGGAAATGAAAATAAGTATCCAACATTAAAGAGAGAGGCCTGAAATATGGGGCCAATTTCGTACAGAATTGCGATCTGCGGTTTTAAATTAGCCTACATTTACCAACGTAGTATTTATTGAATTTTTTACCGGTCCATAGTCTCTTAAAGGGAAAAGCTGGGCGGGACGCCCCACTAAAACCTTGCCAAGTGAGTGCACACATGCTATTCCAATAAAATGCTAAAATACATCAAATACGATTTAGGGCATTTTTTTTGTACCAGGAAATGTGGTTGAGCAAGTTCAAGTTCAGTATGCCAGAGGAGGCCCTTTTATTACATTTTTACTTTAACTTAATGACGCTCTTATGTTGTTTCTGTGGTTCAATGAAATTAAATTTTGTCGACCAGGCGTGTCAGAAGTAAAATGAAAAATAGGATATGATCAAAAAATAAAAAAAACATAGCACTTATTCTTATTTTTTTTAATAGTTTTGGTGAATCTAAAAAATCCTTGCCACTAAATGATGTTATTGGATGTGGTAAATACTCCAATATTTTGAAAATTGAAGAAATCAGGATGTATCTCTTAATATTTATTACAAATAGATATGAATAACTATCATACCTCTTCATTCGAGAATTAGTAAAAGCAGTAATAAAACCTTTCCAATGTTAGCGCTGCTGCATGCTGGTTTGCGTAAATGTTTTATTTAGTGTGGCTAGGTGTTGACTGATATGCTCATGATGCGGCTTAGATTTCATAAGAAATGTCTATTTTCGTAACATGAACACTCATTAACACACAGATAAAAAAAATATTTTAAATGAAATAAAGTTCCATTTAATTTTTCTTTCATATACAGGGTGTCTTTATGTATCTAGCCATACGCTAGTGAGGAGTAGGTAACCTTGAGATGGTTTCAGAACGACTTGTAATATATCCCCTAAAATCCTTCGGTTCTAATTTACATAATGTTTGGACTACTACTATCTGCGATGCTCTTCGGGCTAGGGTTACTGCTCCAGTACTGGTCATATGGGTGATATCTTTTGGAGCGCCTAACTTCGGACTGATTCTGTGCATATGAGGACGACGGGTTGGTCCTTGTGATCGGCCGCTTCCTAAACATTGTTTGCAACAGAACGCAGGTAGCCTGTCGAATAATAAAAAGGTCTCTCAGTCAATCCATCCAAGACTGAGATGATCCTTTTCACTAAGAGAAGAAAAAAGAGGATTTTAGGGCACCAATCATGTATGGTAAATCTCTTGCGCTTACGCAGGAGGAGATACCTGAGAGTGATCCTAGATAGTAAACTGTCAGATCGCAGATCGACAATGTCATAAAAAAGTCGATTGCAACCTTCTGGCAATTGCGCCTAGCGGTAGGTGTGGCCTCAACCCACGGATCCTACATTGGCTGTACACGGCGGTCATCAGACCGAGGCTTCAGTATGGATCTGTGGTCTGGTAGCCGAGAGTGGAATTAGGCGATCATGTCCCAAAAGCTGGCAAAAGCCCAGAGACTAGCCTGCCAAGGATCACTGGTGCAATGAGGACGACACCAGCAGCTGTTCTGGAGGTTCTGATAGGCTTGCTAACGCTTCGCTCTTAGAGAAAGAGGGAGGCTATGGCGGCCTATCTGAGAATGCGGGATTCTGAGAGCTGGTAGTGTTCAGGTAGAGCTGAAAGGCCCGCAGCAATTGCTGGACTGGCAGAGGGGGAAATCCCCATCTGTACTAAAGGTAAGAGAAGCGAAAGATCAATTAAGGTTGGAGAGGAAATATAATCTCTCACTCTTCCCAGTAGAGAAGAGTGGAGTGAAGGAAGAATTGACTTTCCCCCCGACTCTCTGGTGTGCTACACAGATGAATCTTGCGTGGCCACTAGGCCGTCCTCTGGGGCGGGAATATATCTGGAAGGCAAAGGGGTACAGGAGAGCTTGGCTCTAGGTTCGTACACCATGGTCTTCCAGACAACGATTTACGCCATCCTAACGGTGGCGGATAAGGCTGAAGTTAGCGACGGGACGGAACAAATGGTATATATCTGCTCCGATAGCCAGGCTGTTCTAAAAGCGGTGTGCTCCTCCAGAACGAGATCAGTTCTCGTTCAGTAATGTGGGGACGCCTTAAAAGAGCTTGCCAGGCATAAACAAGTGAGACTGGTGTGGGACCCGGGACATAATCAAGTTCCAGGCAACGAGAAGTCCGATGAATTATCTAGACTTGGAGCCGAGGAACCCTGTCTCGAGCCTGAGCCTATGTTAGGCATTATAAGAATGCCGGTCACAAGACCGTCAATGAGTGGGCCCACGAGACACTGAGGAAGCATTAGAGGGCCAACAGGGCTGCAGATAAACTTAATATTTTGTGACGGGGCCGAACAAATCGAGATCGGCCTGTTACTGGGCCGGAGTCGGAAGACTCTGAATCTTTTAATCGGAGTTCTGACAGGCCACTGCAGACTTAGAAGACATCTATCCTTGATAGGTATTGATGAAGACTCTATATGTCCAGAATGCGGCAGCGGTGAAGAAACATCTTATCAATTCCTGGGACAGTGTAAAGCGTTTGGGAGCCTGAGACATAGTATCTTCGGTTCTGAGGCGCTTCTAAGGTAGGAAACGAGTTCCCTCGCATTGAGTGATATTCCGACCTTTATTAGAAGGTCGGAAAGATTCGACGATTGAGCAAGAGGAGCACATGGCTGAGGGGACAGCTGGAGGTTGGTAAAAAGTGCTCGTCTGTAGCCTACTTGCCAGGCGTCAGCCTCTCCCACCATTACCATTACCATTACATAACGTTTTCTACTTTTTGCAAAAATTTCGATCAGCCATAGTTTTTTAATCACAAACACTCAACAAAAACGTCCACACCACAAATTTTCTACAGTATAAGTGTTTAGTGAGGGTTAATAAATATTAATTTAATTAACCCACATTTCTTTGAGGTAGTGAAAAGTATTAAAATTTTTTACTAGATACACTACCTCATTTACTACTACTGTATTTAGGATAAAAAGAATAAAATATACATGGTGTTCGAAAACTGAATCTTATCTCACAAAAAATACAGTCGGCCTCTTTATTATTCTTGTAGCAGGAGCGACGCAAATACATTTGAAATGTATTGTGAAACAGCTGTAAATTTTTGAACCATTAAAAATGTGCAAAAAAACTTAATGCATGATTTGGGTATGTATTAGAATATCTTCAAAATTACTATTGAAAATTGCCAAAATCCATATACAGGGTGATATTTTTATATAACATCCTCAAGAAAAATTGTTGACCACGGCCCTGTTATTTCTCCGTTTGCAGTACTAAAATACGTAAATTTCCATTAAAGGAACATACCTACTAAAGTTGGTACAATTTGGTGAAGATATTCAAAGAATATAGCCGATCGAAATTTCGGCAAAAAATAGAAAACATCAGAAACGAAGGGCATTAGGGAATATAATGAGGGTCGTTCTGAAACCAATCCCGATAGTGTATGACCAGTCTATCATGAAACACATTGCATATGCAAAAAAAATCCAACCAATATCGCGCTTTATTGAACTTACAAAGACTACATTATTTCAAAAGTACAAACTGTTACAAATGCGGGAGCATTGAAAGCTAAGTCAATCGAGCAATCTCTCCAGGTAGTCAAGATTAGTATTTCATCCACAGTCCTGAGACTTGCTATTAGTGGCTACTCTCCTTCAATTTTAGATTGCGAGAATCCCAAAGAGGAGGGAAAGGAAGGCAATGTAAAGAAAACGAGGGGAGAGGAGTGGAGAGGAGAAGAGAGGAGAGAAGTGAAGAGGAGAGGAAATAATGGGAGGGAGGAGAAGCGGAGGAGATGAAAGGGGGAGGTGGGTAGAGGGGAGACTGAGGAGAGGAGAGGAGAGGGTAGGAAAGAAAAGGAAAGGAAATGAGAGGAGCGGAGATGAGAGGAGAGGAAAAGAAAGGAAGGAAAGGAAAGGAAAGGAAAGGAAAGGAAAGGAAAGGAAAGGAAAGGAAAGGAAAGGAAAGGAAAGGAAAGGAAAGGAAAGGAAAGGAACGGAAAGGAAAGGAAAGGAAAGGAAAGGCAAGGAAAGGAAAGGCAAGGAAAGGAAAGGAAAGGAAAGGAAAGAGAAGGACAGGAAAGAAAAGAAAAGGAAAGGACATTTCGAAAGTCTAAAAATAATGGTCAACCGTGGGATGAAAATCACATCAATTAGGATATATAATGAAGGTCGTTCTGAAACCAAACCCGATAGTGATGGCCAGCCTATTACGAAACACACTGTATATGCAAAAAAATCCAACCAATATCGCGTCTTATTGAACTTATAAAGACTACGTTTTTTCAAAAGTACAAACTATTACAAAAGCTAGAGGATTGAAAGCTAAGTCAAGACTTTTTCAGAGAGCGAGGAAGACAGAGAGTATATTAGAGGAAAATTCAAAGAATCCGCTACCAATACTAATATGTGTGATGTACTGTAGTGAGTAGACATGTTTTAGTCGCTCCTGTAATTATTGTCATTATGTGTGTGAAAACAAAGTGAAAACAAATAATTCTTTCAACTAATTGATACATTATTATACAGTTATATGGTGATTTGAAAATGCCATTCTCAAGGCAGCAAATATCAGAAATTAAGGACATTTTAGTTTCTACTATCAATGAAAATCTTACGCAAAATAAAGATTTAATTCAAACAATAGCTGTGGCTGTTGTAGAGCAAGTTAAATGTGAAATAGAGGATCGTACAAAGAAGTATGAAAAAACTGTAAGTACAATTGCTAAAGAAAATAAAACATTACAAGAAAAACTAAATATATTAGAACAACATCAAAAAAGAAATGGTATAAGAATATTTGGATTAAAAGAAGAAAGAAATCAAACTTTAACTAATAATGTTTTACATACAATAAACAAGAAATTTAAATTAAATTTAAACTCGAATAACTTAGAATATGCATTTCGCACTAAAGGGAAAGATAATAAAGCACCAGTACTAGTATATTTTAAAGATTACACTGATAAACGATATATAATGGAAAATAAGAAATGTCTAAAAAATTCTGGAATATTTTTTTGCTGATGATCTAACATCAATGAATTCTATTCTACTTAAGAAAGCTGTAGAAAAATATGGGAAAAATAAAGCATGGACGCTTGATGGTACTGTTTTCTGCGATGATGGTAATGGGAAAAGAAAAATACAAAACATCGAGAACCTAGAAGGAATTGAAAACTAAAATTTGTTTAATTAGTAAATGATTACTTTGTTTTTATAAAAGGAAAAAATATATATTTTCTCTCAATGCAGGACGGCAAACTTGTTGTACTAGTATTAAGTTAAACTTTTTTGTTTATTTTTTTGGTATTGTCTGCTGAGATATATTATACTTAAGTGACATAATTAAGTTTAAGATTAAGCTCAGATTGTATTATGTATTCGGTTTCAGTGTATTTTCAGAATTTTAGAGGTCTGGTAATAAAAACAAATCAATTTTTTACTAACACTTCAGATTGTGATTATGATGTCATTGGTGGGTGTGAGACATGGCTGAGAGAGGACATTGGTGATGGAGAAATAGTAGATAATATCTATATAATCTTGTAAGATGTGATAGAAATTTGAATATTACAGGAAAAAGTAGAGGTGGGGGCGTAATGTTGGCGGTAAGTAATAAACATAAAATCACAAGAATTATTAAACATGCTTCTTTATTTGAAATTTTATTAGTAGATATAAAAGTTACAGGAAGTTTTAAATGTTGTTTTATAGCAGTGTATGTGCCTCCTTATATCACATGTAATTATTATACGGATTTATTTAATTTTATGCAAGATAATATAAAATGTGATAAAGTTTATATTATGGGAGATTTTAATTTACCAGAGATAAGGGGTCTAGACACAGATTTTTTAAATATAAGTACTAAAGCGTCACTGTTATATGATTTTCTAAATTTTAATTCATTTAATCTATATAAAACAATATAAAAAATTTGCAAGGTAAGACATTGGATCTAGTAATTAGTTCAGAAATAAATCCATTGTGTTGTAAAGTTACCAAAGAAGATATTCCTATTGTCCCAGAAGATACTTACCATCCGGCTTTAGAAATAGAAATAATTCTTAATCAAAATAATACCCAGGTAAATGATTGCATTGAAACAAAAATTCAGTTTAACTTCAAAAAAGCAAATTTTTTACTATTAGCGGAAATGGTTAGAGATGCTAATTGGAAAGAAGTGTTAAATAAAAAATAATGTGAACGAAGCTGTTGAATCTTTTTATAAAATACTACTGGACATTTTTGAAATCTGCATCTCTAAAAGCAAAATAAAATTAGGCAATGCAACCAAATTTCCTCCTTGGTTCACACAAGAAATAAAACTATTATTAAAAGAAAAAAACAAATTAAAAAAAAGTAGAAGAACTTCGGAAACAAACAATTTAAAATTTAAGGATATAAGAAGAAAACTAAAATCTCTCTTAGAACAGCTAATAAAAATTATATAAATGACGTTGAAAATGATGAAGCTTAAACCCGAATATGTTTTGGTCATATGTAAAAAAAAGAAAAAATGCAACACAGAGAATGTAGGTGAATATCATATAAACAAAATACCTATAGAAGTATCAGAAACGTCAAAAAACTTTGCTAAATATTTTTTCTCTATATATGAATCGGAAAAGCCTTCACTGGATATTAACAACATTGAAAATGATTCGTTTCTGAATTGTTCTGAAATAGATTATATTACAGCTGTCAAAAAATTAAAACCAAAGAAATCACCAGGTAGTGATGGAATTCCGCCATATATAATTAAAGGGTGCCAAGAGTGGCTAAAACTGCCACTATTTTATATATATACATACAATACTGCAATAAGAACTCATACATTCCCTGATCTTTGGAAATCTGCTATATGTACACCGATTCATAAAAGCGGAGACAAAAAAGATATTGAAAATTATAGATCAATTTCCGTAATGCCTGCTCCGGCCAAATTATTTGAACAAATAATTTATAGTCATTTGTGGAATCATTTGAAACTTTCTATAATAGAATATCAGCATGGATTTGTTCCTAACAAATCGGTAGATATCAACTTATTAACATTTGTCAATGATGCAAATCACGCGATAGAAAGACAGGATCAAAATAGACGTTATTTTTACAGATTTTCAAAAAGCATTTGACAAAGTCAATCATGATGTTTTATTGCAGAAATTGTTAAATTCAGGAATAGCGGATGCTACTTTGGCACTCTTTAAAAGCTATCTGCAGAATATCTTTAGAGATCAATATAATGTGTAATATATAAACTTAAACCTGTTTGATGGATTTTTATATGTTTTCAGTTGTTGTAAAAAGTTTTAATGATTTTTTTTTTGAAAAATTGAACTGATTAATTTGCAAAAACATTTATTTAATGACAATCTTTAAATAATTTGCCGAACATTGGCGTAATATTAAGAATGTGCAAGAAAATAATTGTATAATGTATGTATTATTTACCAATGCAAATATTACTAAAAATCGTATAAACTATAATCAGTGACGTGATGTTTGAGGCGAAAATTAGTAAGAAAATTTTCTTTAGATACTTTAATAATGCTCACAAATTTAATTAAATTAAGAAGAGTTAACTGGGAGAATCAAATTAAAAAAAAAATAACTTAATATGTATATTAAAAATTTGCTGATGTTCTTTTAGAAGACGAACCAATATGAATTACATTTACTCAATTCCCTTAATGATAACATCAGATTTCCCTTGCCAAAGCACTTTTAAATTCAACGTTTCAAATAGTGTTCTGATACTTCTTTAAAAATCTGTATTTAATTTAATTTAATGATATCACATTCTGTTAGTACTTGTGGATGTTCAAATATAATTATTTAATATTTTAATAAAAAAAAATTATGACTGCTTTTCAGTCTAAATCATATATAATTTATTTTTAATGATATTCCTACATTACTACAAAAGATTTGTTTTTGAATGAAATAGAAGATTATAACAGAATAAGATGAATAAAATGAGTATGTTTTTTAATAAACAGTTTCTACGAAAGTATTTCAGTTATTAAGCGATACATAAAAATAAAATAATCTTTCAAAAAATAACTAATAATTGTTAAAGTGCCATCTACCATTTTGGTCACTGATTCATCAAGTTTAACGAAAAGAGTGTCCAAAATTCTTAGGGAAGGAAAATCAGTTAATACAAATTATATTTTAATTTCTCTGAAAATCTTTGATATGTCAAATGTTATCTTTGAAATTATTAAAAAGCTTTGGTATTTTTTTTTTGCAAATAGCACTATACTATTTGATTGACACTGAAAAATACGACAACTTTTTTCATGTATTTATAATAAAATACTTATTATACAGAGCTTTTCCAAATGTCTAAAGCAAAATTCAGTTTCTTACATTTTTAAAATATTCTGCATTCCTTAGATATGCAATAGAACCAAGCAAATTTAAATAAATATAGTTTAAAAAAAACTAAAAAACACGCTTTTAAAACACATCAAACTAAAAAAGTGAAAAATAATTATTAATAAAAAACTGAAAACAATAATGAACGAAAAATACTAGTATTATTGTGAAAAAAGCGTGGGTTGCTCGATATACGAAAAATATGGCAAAAAGCGCCCCACGCTTTTTTCACAATAATACTAGTATTTTTCGTTCATTATTGTTTTCAGTCTATATTAATAACTATTTTTCACTTTTCAGTTTGATGTGCTTTAAAAGCGTGTTATTTAGTTTTTTTAAACTATATTTATTTTTCACTTTTTAGTTTGATGTGCTATGAAAGCGTGTTTTGTAGTTTTTTTTAAACTATATTTATATTGCTTATTAATGCTGATATTATAACATATTACGATCCAACAGATATTTCTGAAAAAAAAATATTTTTTTATTTCAGCCATGGGATTTGAACTCACGCCCAAGGAATCCGGAATCACGGAATATACTTACAATATTAAGCCTCTTGCTCTCACGCAGAGGATACGTGAGGGAAAGACTGGCGATCGTGATCAGGATAATGATATAAACTTATCAAATTATTGTATTGTTACCGGTTCTTCGTAAGTGTACAAAGTTTCAATTAAATCTGTCCGTTTAAATTGGGTCAAAATCGAGTCCAAAGAGTCGGTTACAAACAAACAAGCAAACAAACAAACATACAAGTAAAGCTAATAAAAGCGTGTTAAAAAGAAAGTCTTCTGGTAGCTATTAGTTAGCGCATATTTAGCACAATTCAAATTAAATTTTGACATGATCATAGGAAAAAGCTATTAGAAAATCGCTTGTAAAGGTACCTACTTCTTTTTGGACATGTGAAGGGTTCTTTTTAAAGAACGTGACTTAGACTCCTTATCTACAATAAATTCTGTTTAATGTTTGACTGTAACTATTGACAATTAGACATTCCACGTTCATATCATCCACATCATACTATTTAAAAAGCATTGTTTTCCTACAGGGATAATATGTGTTGAACTCTCAAGTAGCTCGAGCTATTCCTATTATTAGCAGAAAATGAATAATCATGTGAAACTTATCAAACGCTGAAAAAGTTCATGCAGATTTGATGATACATTACTACAGAAATTGATCGGCCAAGAAATTACTAACGGTATTTTTGCTCCTGCTTTAATAAAAAAAAAACAGCATCTCTATAGCAATGTACCAGCAGCATATACAGGGTGTCCTAACCAAAAGTAGGCACCCTGAATAACTTTGGAGATAAAAAGTTTTTGAAAAATTGGTGAAACACGTCGACCTTGTTTCCAAGGAGGATATATTTTAATGTAATACTTATATACCTATCATTATCCCTCTACCCTACACGGCCACCTCCTCAAAAAATTCAAATGACAAAGGGAGTCCAGTGATACATCTTTTGAAGGGTCTTTCAATTCTCTACATAACTATATATTTTTTTAAACTTTTATCGATTCGTTCCTGAGAAATAATTGTTTCATTATTTTAGGTTCTGGAAATAAAAATAAAAGAAGCAGTTTAAATTATCATATGTATTGTTTAAAATGACCCCCACCAACTTCCATACAGTAGTATAACCTATTTTGAAATTCTGTACGAACATTTCTGAACACATCTGGAGTCAATAAACGGCATTCTCGAACAATTCTTTCTCGTGACTCTTCCAGAGATGCGGGTTTTGTTGCAAATACCTTCGATTTCAAATGTTCCCACAAAAAGAAATCCAAGGGAGTTAAATCGGGTGACCTAGCGGGCCACTCTACAGGACCTCTTCTTCCATTTAAATTGTCAGGAATAGAAAATGGCCCGACAATGTGATCCCCTAAGATGCCAGCCCAAACATTTAAATTCTAAGGCCTTTGGGTATGAGTTTCCATGAACAAATGTGGATAGGTTTCACTCCAATACCTACAATTGTGAATGTTTACCTCCCCATTTAACTGAAATGTCGATTCATCAGAAAAACACATATTGTACAGTAGATTGGCATTACCGTTTAATTGTTCACTAAAAATCTCACATAATTCAAGCCGACGATTGGGATCATCTTCGTTTAATTCGTGTACCAATTTAAATTTATATGGATTTAATTTGTGGGCCTTTACAATTCGATGAACACTGCATCGTGATACACCGGAAGCCTCAGCTACTTTCCTGATCGATTGAGTATTATCCATCTGCAAATGACCCAGAACTGCCACTTCGACTGCATCATTCCTAATCGGTCGCTGAGGTTCATGCTTTTTGTTTCCTACAGAACCTGTTTCCATAAATTTTGTCAATGATTGTAAAACATACTGAGAACCAACCCTTCTATCTGGGTGATTTCTATTGAATATGCGCTCCGTAGCTCTAGCACAATTATCGTTTTTAAAATAAATGCTGACAAATTCTATTCTCTCCTGAAGGGTAAAAACCATTTTGAGAACTCACTCTGGTAAAATGTATCTCGATTTGTTGTGAACAAATTAATATTCAAGGATTATCAAATACTTGTGAGTCTTTTATTATTCTAAAACTAAACGGTCAAGGAAAGTGTTTTTTGTCGAAAAAACTCATGTTGATTTGAGAGCACTAAAAACGTATTTTTTTTTATAAATTCCAATACCCAGTGCCGTGTATTTTAGATGTTTTAAACGATTTCGATTGTGTGTAATCATCAAAAATAAAATTATTTTCCTTAAGAACGAATCAATAAAAGTTAAAAAAAAATACAGTTATGTAGGGGATTGAAAGACCTTTCAAAAGATGTATCACTTGACCCCCCTTACCATTTGAAATTATTGAGGGGGTGGTCATGTTGGGTAGAGGGATGATGATACGTACACAAGTATTACATTAAAATATGTCTCCCTTGGAAACAAGGTCGACGTGTTTCACCAATTTTACAAAAAAATTTTATCTCCAAAGTTATTCAGGGTGTCTACTTTTGGTTTGGACATCCTGTATAGTACCACGGTACTTTATATACTAAAACCGCGGTTTCAAGTCTGTCAATATTGCGGCTACTTGTGGCGTCCCTTAGGCTATTTATTATATCGTGAGTGACATCACCATTGACCTACAATGTAAAACCATACTTTATGGCTGATGATTTGAGGTTATTTTCCTACATTATTACAGTTGAGGACTGATGATTAAACAGTTGGTGCATTAAAAATAAATTATATCTAATCATTACTAAATGTAATGTTGTTATTCCCATTAACTGGAACCACTTGAATTAAGGTATAATATGGATGATCCTACTATTAATAGATGCAGTCAGTTTAACAATCTGAGAGTATACGACTCCTGACTGACATTCAATAGACAGTCAATAATTGTATTCCTAGCGTTTCTAAAAGTTTAGGTTTTATAACCAGATATTACAAACTATTTAATAACACAGAGACGCTTATCCTCTTATTTAATGCTTGTATAAGATCAAAATACAAGTATGGAACCCTGGATACGAAGTTGTACATATAAAAGTTATCGAATCAGTCCATAGCCGTTTTGCCAAACTTTTGTGGTACGAAGTTGATGAAATCTATCCAACATTTGGAATTCCAAATTCGACTAGGGCCTTTACCTTTTTCGTGGACCGACACTACCTTTTACAACCGAAACAAAGCTTCTTTCACTTTCCATGATAGATAGAAATACAAGAGTAAAATAACAGCTAACGAACGCCATCAAATTTGACAAAATTTAATGAACAATAGTGATTACTTGTATTTTCTGTGTATCTGCACTGCGATGTAAAATATGAGATATACAAATCACGACTATTCTGAAGAGTTCGAAATCTAGAATGAGACGTATACTTGTTCCATTGTCTGGTAGAAGAGAGAAGTTGTAAAAAATTAGCAGAAGCCATCGCTGCATATGACGAGGACTTGTTTATTCTTGTTTGGCGTAAAATTATTACCTTATATGTAAACATTGGAGTTGTTCAAGTTCAACTTTGCTACAAAGTGACCACTTTATAATATAATTAAGCAATATGTTCAGTGTTCAATTAATTGGTTTTCATATTTTCATCCCTGTCTATGGATATATCTACTAAATTTTGCATTTGGGAGGACTTGTTTAGTTTTGCGCGAGAGCTGTTTAATTAATGTTCTTTTACTTTCCCCACTTTATATAATGTCTCAGAATTATGATTCTGTTATTATTCATAAAAGAATCATAAGTCTTGACTCATTTACTTGCAATTTGAATGTAATGAAAAAACAAATATTGTGGGTTACAGCGCTAGTTTTTTGAGAGCTTAAATCTTTAATTTCAGTTCTTCACATTTTTGTTGTCCTAGTTTTACTTTACAGTTCGAATGTATATTCTGGTCACTGCATTTGTTTAAAATTTTTTTTTAGTTCCTATTAAATAATGTTCATAATTTGCCAATATGGATATGTCATTACTAATTAACTATGTTATAGTTATTGCCTTATAATTGGAAGTTTTTTGTCAGGGCAGTTGTATTGCTTAATAGATAAATAAATAAATAAATAAATAAATAAATAAATAAATAAATAAATGAATTAACTAAATAATACGCAAATAAATAAATAAGTATATGCTGAAGAAAAAAATACACTTTTTTTAATATTTAATCACATAAATTCCTATTTTTTTCCTATTAACATTATTTTTATGGCTATCTTTTGTAAGATAGATTTATTTCATGCAGTGAAATTATTACAGTGGTATTTCAATCATCCATTAACAAAAATCTGCCAAAGCTTACTTATTTACCTAAACCATTCTGCTCTCCTAAGCCAAAATTAAATATCTCAGAAGTGAATTACTTCTAACTCTCTGTTTCACTTAGGAGATATGATGAGCTTGATATAAGACTATTATTGTAAAGCAGTATAATAAAGAAATTGATAAATTCTGAATTACGTCATTTTTGCTTAGGAGGGCAGCACTGTTTTTAAAGAAAACTACCTGATCTATAATATTTATATCTTACTTGGCAGTATTAAGTTCAAGTAAAAAGGCTCCACATCAAGCCTGATTTGCGAAATCTCATTTCCAGCTTGTTAGCAAATTACATTGAAACAAATGTCCGGATTTTCCACGAACGAATGAAGAATTGAAGTAGAAAAGATTATAGAAAAAAAGAAATCCACTAAGGGTTAGGTAATCCACTGGGATCGAAAAACTTTTTACTCTATTATGTGGAATATTTGATGCCTTCTTTTATAATTTCCTTGTGGTCTATTTTTTACATTTTGGTAATAACAATGCATTGTCAGTACATTTTTAAAATATAAATCTATTTTAAAAATGTGTCTTGTAAAGAGACTTAAAATTATTAAAATAAAAGTATTAAAATTAAATTTTCGTATTTATTTTTTTTAGATCCAATCTAAAATAAAAAAAAAACGAAAAGGTAAAAATCAAACAAGGAACAAAAAGATTAGATAAAGTTTTACTGTAGCAAAAAAATATTACACAGGTTGGACAAATTCGAGACTCAAGTATTGTTATCACGTTTATTTGTAAAATTCTTATCTTTTAGAGCTATAGGTCATTATTCCGAGAGATGGGTAGAAAACAGTTATCTACTGGCTAGCTTTAATTTTGAGAGTCTGGAATTTCGCCGAATCTGTTCCATGCTAATTTTTCTCCATAAACTACTACATAATAAAATTGATTGTCCTCAAATTCTTTCACAAATTAATCTGCTGATTCCTAGAGCGCATTCTCGATATAATCTCACATTTTACACTATTTGAGCCAACAGCAACGTGATATTAAAATCACCTATATATTGTGTGTGTGACAATTTTAACAAAATAAGTCAATACTGTAATATAAACACTTGTACACAAAAATAGCTATTGAAATATGCTTGACAAGCTTTTGAAATATAATCTTAATCTTTAGAACCAAAATTTTCTTTATTTCCTTTTTATATTATTTATTTACATTCTTCAAAATGCTCAGATATTACCTTATACGAATTAATTATTGTCTTATATTATTTACCTGTCTTAATTATTATTATTGTTTTTTTCTTCCTTCTCAACTATATCTGAACTACTTTAATGCCTAGTGAGATTAATGTTCACTATAAAATTTACCATATTATGTATCATGTAGGAACTTTTACTTTCACTATACTCAGCTTCAAAGTTTGTATTTCTTTTTTTTATAACAGAATTATGAATTTATGTTTATTACCTTAGTTGATAAGTTTATAGTTTAATGGTAGTATAAGATTTAAGTATAATATTTTACGCATATTTTGGACTGAAACTTTGTCCTCTAAGTGGGGTTACCTGTTGGGCAAATAAAGCATATTATTATTATTACAATTGTTATTGTTATTAAATCAAGATCTGCAATGTTTACACAGTGTTATTAGTTATAAATATTCATCAAGTTATTTTTCAAGATATGTGGAACCAATTCGTAAGTTATTTATGGTATTTAAGCTCAGAAGCCATTGCTTTAGCACTTTTTCATAATGTGTGCATTTTGAATTGAAAAGAAAGATGAAACATGATTTGAAGCAGGTCAAGGGGACTGTGAAGAGTATTCTTATAATCTTATACTCGAAGAATCCAATAATGAGAGAACCGGCGGGTAATAGTGAAAATAAAAGAATTGTAAAAAACCTGGTTCACATATGGTTTTCAACCTTAATTTTTATTTAACGTTAGTTCTTAGCTAGTCCGATAGAGGGCACTATTTTAATCAATTTTCATTTTTAAATATTTATTCCCTATTAGATTTTAAACTGTTGTAGTGTATGTATGTGTTTAAAAGAAAAATCACGTTAATTTTAAGAATTTTATTAGAAAGTTAATTAGATACAAAAAAAAATTTATATCTTACATTTACTTACATTTTTGACTATGTTGCAAAACTATTTTAATTTTGATTACCCTGGTTTGTATTTATAAAAATGTAAGTATTATATAAAAATGATCCTCTTTTTTACACAATTCAATTAATTAAATTTTACATAATTCTATATTATAATTTAAACTAACGTAATCCTTATTAATTTAAATAATTTCAATCTTTCTTGTAAACTAATTTTATCAAACAATTATTTACCAATAAGTTTTTACTAGTACATAAAAAATGGAAATAATTGTCTTCTGTATTATTGTTTTTAAGTTTTATTAACTTATTAACATTTATATTTATGTATGTAACCACAATACTCATTTTCTTCAATTATTGTAGTCCTGTGTCTGAAGATGTGAAGTAATTTACTTGTTCACGAAACCGGTCACACTAATAAAGGAATTTTATGAGAATTTATCTGTTTGTCTTATCATGAATAATTACTCATATGGGATTAACCTACCTACGTTAAAATAAAAGAAGTTTTAAAATTAACCGGAAAAGGCATCGAATATTTTGTATCTCCAGAAACAAAAACATTCTTCAACAGATTTCCTCCACGTATAAATTTTTTCGAAACTGATTCCTTCAGTTGTTAGAAGAAGAGTACAACAAACTTTTAACTACAAATGACGATTAAAAGCAGTTTGTATTTGTAATTGATTATCTGGCTGCTTTCTCCAATGCAAAGAAAATAACTGTATTCTAATCACTGTAATACGTATTACCGTAGGTATAACGTTAATGAAATGCAATATTAATACAAATCATATTTGTTAAATAAACATTTCGCATTTGTTATTTTTTTACATGGAAACTGATTTTACAGTTTACTTAAATTCCTATAAATATTTCGAATCAATTTTTTCAAATTTGGAACATTAAGTGGACTATTGGCACCATTCCCTGTTCAATCTTTTACAGAAATTATTTTTTCATAAAATGAAACCATTCCAATATTTGAGAGTCGAAAAATAAGAACCACTTTTATGGACATACTGCATAAGGCGTTTACAAAAATTTACTCTGAGCAAATTGAAATTATCATTGTCTTCCTCTAAAATTTATAAGAACAGTAATCTAGTCACTCAGGGAAAATTTTCGTAAACCTCTATTATCTACTGTCATATTGTAGTCCGGATCCGAATATTAGATTCCAGGAACGAATGTACTCGCAACATATGATACCGTGTATTTTAATGTTAGTGATATCAAAATATCTGATGTGGCCAGCACATAACTTTCTTATACCAGTATATATCATCCTGATGTAATAAAATCATTATATTTAATTTTTCACTTACCTCAATTAAATTTTAATAGCGTACCTTGAAATATTTCATTAAAATTTTTAAATAATTAATTTTCAGCGTTATTCGATACCGTCAGTAATAATAATTCATGTCATATATTTTATTAATTTCTTCTTATTGACATTGACATGTTTGTAACTAAATTAGACATTTCAAATATCAAACTGTTAAATTTATCCTACCCCATTTTATGAGGTCAAATGTGTAAACAATTTCAGTTTACATCAGCTTTATTTAAGTACTTGGAAAATATATTTTAATCGCTTGATATAGTAAACATGATTTATAATCTTTCATCACGAATACATTTTTTTGTAAAGGCAAACACAAAAAAAGTTTGGGTCTCGTGGAGTTCCTTTCAACTGACCAATTTTGCTCATCATCGAATTTATCATTGTATTTGTCGTGTAGAACATGTGTACCAAATTTGAAAGCTTTATCTCAAAAACTGTGGCTGCTATCGCGATACTACAGATATGCAGACAGATTATTTCCATAAAGTTGTTTTTTCATTATAATTCGTCGAAATTCGTCCAGAAATGCAATAAACAATTTTAATTTCTTTTTCGCGAAATTGCACCTTTTTTCTTCTTTCATTCATTATGTCTCTTCTGGTGGTACCACATTTACCAAATTTAATGTGTCACCTAAAATGTTGTTGACAATCTTAACTGCAAAATTTGGGAAGTCTCCCATTAGTATTTTTTGAATTATTGCGGACGCGGACGCGGACACACACGCACGCACGGACGGGAAACACACACATGCACGCACGCACGCACGCACGCACGCATGCACGCACGCACGCACGCACACACAACACACACCGACAGATATTATTGGGAAAATAATCAAAATGGACGTATACATCAATCAAAATCTCGAGGTCAAAAAAAATCACGATTTCTATACTTCTTTATATTAGGTATAAGAAAGTAAAAATGAAAACCAGTATTTATCCTAAACGCCATATAGACCCAAAATTATAGGCAATACTGATGCGCATTATTTTTATTAATTAGAAATACGATTATTCAGTGTCATAAAATGACAACAAATAAAATACACATCAGTATTGCCTATATTTTTTTATATTAAATCCATATGACATTTAAGATGATTTATCCGTTTTCATTTTTCGTTTTCGTCAATAGATACATTTAAACAGTTATATAAAATTTTATATTGATAATCTTGGAGACGACGGCGTGCTAACGCAGCCATCCCCACCTATTTAAACGTCCTATCTAAAATACGGTACAAGTCTAATCTTAAATAGGAGAATGTTGTGGAGCATTTTAAAAACGTCGCGGTCACTTCCTCGAAGAGTTGTTGTAGAGCGATGGATGAAGGATTTTCCAGAGTTAGGATTTGATGGCACAGAACTTTGGTGAATTATTTGTGAGGTAATACTCTCATGAATAGTGAAAACACAGATTTTACTGAAAATCATAAAACACGTGTGAGAGTATGAGTGCTACTGAAAGACAAAAACAAGTTAATTTCGATTTAGTTAAAATGATTTCGGCGTGTAATATTCCGTGGATCAAACTAAATAACCCAACAGTTTCTGCAAAATTGTGTTAGTGGAAAACAATAATGTTACTGTGCGTGCAGAATCCACATTAAGGAAAAATTGCATATCGCAGGGGTGCAACGAAATTAAAGCAGATTTTGTTCCGCGTTTCAAGACAAACACGTATGGATTAGTGTAGATGAAACTGCCGACGCTGGTGGTCAGAACGTCTCAAATTTAATGTATTGGTTGGAGGGATAGATGAGATAGTGGCAATGCTAGCCCACTTAATATAAACAAAGGTGTTAGAACGGACAAATGCAGAAATTATATGTGAATGTGTGGATAGCAGTCTTAAAATATGCTTATTTTAATCCGGTATATGTGGTATGTTTACCATTTCTGTGCGTGTGTTTACACCGGTATAATGGATCTGCTTCTGATATTGAAGTCATCTAATATTCGAATCGTTATTCTAGTCATATTCTTTATGCTAGTCTAAATACTAGTAAACCACTGACAAATTTGAATGTGTTAACATTTTTAGTTTTCATATAGGAGTTACATAAACCGATTTGCTGAGGAAAAGCGAGAAAATTTGCCTTTAATATTATAATATGCTTATTGTCACAAATTGTGATCTTTTCCAGATTTATTTTTATGTTTAGAGTTTGCAAAATTCTAGCTATACATCATAGCAATTAATTTTCACCCAAAATGAGTTTTAAATGATAAAAATTAGTTTATGAAAATTCGACAGCTCTCTATTTACCCCATAATTTATCCAATAAACGTCAATCGTGATGCATAGTAAATTAAGATGAAATATAACAATATAACTTAACTGAAAATGTCAGAAACAAAATTAATTCTGCAACATTTAATGAAATTTTAATAAAAATACTTAGAAATAAATAATCTCTAAAATCATATCGTACATTTTCGAATCTTATAATCAAGTATCAAATGAGTATATTGCTTTCTTTAATAATTAGTTTCAAAGGAAATATATCGTCAAAATACTACAAAAATTATTAAAATTTATAAATACACATTTTTATCCACTACAAATAATATTTTTTACATTATTTCTCTGATATAAAAAGCAAAATTCATATTCATAATACATTCATTAATTTCAGGTTGAAATGCAGGTAAGACAGAATCAAAGATAATTAGACAACCGAAATATTTCAGAACCAGGCCTGCCGTCATCCCTCATGTCTCTTCCTCTCCCAAAAGTCCTAAATACCTTACTCCGGTGTTATATATGTCGCGTGTGTTCGATTGAGCAATAAGCAGTGATTTATATGGCCTATTAATTACTCCATTACGCGATGTGATGCTATACAATGAAGCTGCCGCTATCAGGGTGTAACGGGACCCCTTGATTGAACCCGATGCATATTATTACTATGCCGAGAGGTATTATTTAGGAAAGGACGCGCGGTGTGAGGATTCAGTATCGTTATTTCGTTTATTTGAGGCATTTGTCATTTATTGTTATTAATTATAGGCTGAAAACAATGAACTAAATTTGAAGAATTTAAATATAAATTTCCTTTATGTGAGATTTATAAAATTACAAAAATATATGAGATGATTCTTTTTAGTGTCTATCTGGCATTTCTATCAGTCTAGCCCAATTAACTAGAATATATTTTTACATTTTAAATTATATTATTACAAGTGTGCTGGCATAAATTTTTGAAATAATTCTATGAAGTATGCAGCGAATGCTGAATCAATTCGAACAGGTGTTAAAAGAAAGCAAATTTTATATGGGTAGATTTTTTTATGTGACTTATTGATGATGGTTCTCGCTACAAATGGAGAAGGCATAATCCATACACTTCAGTATTTGCTTTCTTATTAAAACCTATTCATCCTGAAATTACGATTTTTCTAACATAAATCTGTTTTTTGAAATGAGATTATCCGGAAATAGACAATGTTTTTAGGTTAGACAGTACAATAAACAGAAGACGAAAGTGACAAAATGTTACGCTCATTTGAGTCATTGCTACGGGTTTTACAGTGTTGCAACTCTTCTCATTTAAAAGTATTAAAACAGTTTTACTCATTCTTATTAATCAATTTTTATCCAAAGACTAACTGAAATTCATTTTTAATTCATTGTCATTTTAAGCACTTTTCACATAGGCATAGAGTGATCCACCATAAATTCCCTCCTCTAACATCGTCAAAGATTTGAATACATACTTTTAGAAAAATGCATCTCCGAAATTAGAAGAGATACGAATATAAACTTTTTTTTAATGGAACACACTATAGTTTGTTTGAAAATCAGAATTTTTGTTTTTTTCTGATTTCAAAAATATATACTTTTACATATTTGTCTTTAATAGTTTTGATGATATTGCCCAAATAATCATTTTATTTTATTACATAAAATCGTTCCCAGAACAATTGAGGGCTTTGACATTTATTGAGGCAATTACCTATTGCAGATATGTCAAATCATTATTTATCTGATAATTTCATCAATTATTGCTTGCACAAAATCTATATTTTAAAAGTGTATTATTCAATTCAAGTAAGAATGGACATTAAAATTCAAAAGCTGCCCACCGAGAATATCGGCTTTTATATCCAGATCGTCCAGTTGCTGACAAAAACACATTCAAAAACGTGTGAAATAAGATGGCAAATTGTGGATCTCTCGCAAATAGAAAAAAATTAAGAAATATTAATGAGGACCGAGAGTTACAAGTCTTATTATATTTTCAAGAAGATCGCAAGAGATGCCTCAAGAGATACAGGTATTCCTTATACTACAATATAGAGAATACTGCACAAATATAAATATACAGCTAGAAAGCCTGGATTGTTGCAAAAGTTGTTCCCCAATGATAAGAATGTAAGATTAAAATTTTGTCAAATGATTTTGGAGAGATACAGACACGATCATGACATTTTTAGACGCTTTTTTTGAACTGACGAGGCATCGTTTACAACTGGGGGTATATGTAACAGAAGAAATAATCATTGCTGGGCAACAGAAAATCTTCATATAGTCGAAGAAACACAGTTTCAAGTACTTCGAAGTTTGAACGTGTGGGCAGGAATTATTCAAAAACAAATAATATACGTATTTTTTTGATGGACATATGAACGGTGAAAAATATTTGCAGATTTTAATAGAAAATACTGAAAATTACCTAGAACATATTATCGTTTTGATTAATAATATAAATAACAGCACGATCCTTGAAGACGTAGGAAGAAATTTTTCTAAAAAAAATTAACCCATGCTTACAGAATGATGTCACACGTAGAACAATTATTTGAACTCTTAATTTAGCTTAATATTTATGTTTGTGAAGTATTCTCTATATTGTAGTAAAAGGAATACCTATATCTCTTAAGGCATCTCTGATGGACCTCTTGCGATCTTCTTGACAATACAATTTATTTCACACGTTTTTGAATATGTTTTTGGAACTAGACAATCTGGATATCTATTTATGTTTATCTTTTGATTTAACTGAATACTTATTAAACATTTTTTCTTTTACCTAATTCTGTTTTTTTTATTTGTAACAATCCGCTTATCAAGTGTGCATTAACTCAATCAGCATTGATATAAAAAAATACTATAAAACATTAAAAGTCGGTTAATTTTCCATTGATCAATCATCAAATAATAATGATTTGACATATCTGCAATAGGTAATTGTCTCAATAAATATCAAAGCCCTCAATTGCTCTGCGAACGATTTATGTTATAAAATAAAATGATTATTTGGGCAATATCATCAAAACTAATAAACACAAATATGTAAATATATAAAAGTTTATATTTTTTAAGTTAGAAAAAAAGCAGCGAATCTGATTTTCAAATAAAATATAGTGTTCCATTAAAAAAAAGTTTATATTCGTATCTTTCTAATTTCAGAGATGTATTTTTCTAAAATTATATATTGAAATCTTTGAAAAAAACTCTATAATTTGGTTCCTGAAATTTTGAAATCCATTCATAAATGACGCATTTAGAGGGGGGTGAATTTATGGTGGATCATTCTGTAAATCACAATAATTACGTTTTTAAAAAAAGTCAGCCGTTCAGTTCAGTCTTTGAAACTTCTTGGAAATATGTCAATAATTTGGTGTATGTGAAGAAGAATGATATTCTTGCGTACAACTAAACACAAAAATTAATCGTCATATTCCTGACGCTTAATATCACTTAATTTATCACCTCGTTTCTCAATTACCATCTATTGATATTGTAGGCATAAAAGTTGTATCTAACCATTTTTCACTGTATATTTTGTCTGATTATAGAAATTTAATTGCTCGAATTGAATTCACTTGACTATATACTATGTGCACGGGTTTAATCTATTTATTATTGGCGATTATAATATATTTATTTAAATACGCGGCCTATCTGGAAAACTCTCAAGCTAATCGTCAACTTTATACCTTAAATATTTCACAACATAATTTTGTATATGTACAGGGTGATCTACCACGAGTGTGCCATATTTCAGAAGCTGGTAATTTATCAAAAAATAAATGAACTTTCATTAATCAACATATGTCCTAAATCGCATAATAAAGGAGCTACAACCCCTTGAAGGTGGTTGATGAATACCAATTTTTCGATTATAAGTCCGATATGGTGGTGACTAAAAAAAATGAAATTTTCATGCATTACGACCCCGATGTAGGCGCATAAAAGTACAAATTTCGTAATTAACAGCTGGCTTTATTGAGGTAGTTTTGAGTGGTGAGGGGTAGTTTTTTACCCTAAACTTTTTTTGACATCACTTCCGAAGCAAAACTTTTAAATAACATTATTTCCCATGCAATCACTCAGAAATAAGTATTTTTCAAAATTTCTGTCACTCCAGCCGTTTTTGAATAATTTGCGTTGAACGGCAATAAGGTTTTTCATGTGAAATATTCAAAACTTAATTCGATCAATCTTCAAATCAAGTGGCTTGAAGTCACCTATATTTAAAAACAATTGATATTTTTGATTTGTAGTATTATGTCATTTACATTGCTTAAGTGTCATTTCTGATTCTAAATTATTTAAAAATAAAAAATAATAACAATGAATCAGTTTAATACTTATGAATATGTAAACCTTATTGCCGTTCAACGCGAATTATTCAAAAACGGCTGGTGTGACAGAAATTTTGAAAAAATACTTTTTTCTGAGTCATTGCATAGGAAATAATTTTATTTAAAAAGTTTTTGCTTCGGAAGTGATGTCAAAAAAAGTTTAGGGTAAAAAACTACCCCTCACCCCTCAAAACTACCTCGGTAAAGCAAGCTGTTAATTACGAAATTTGTACTTTTATGCACCTACATCGGGACCGTAATGCATGAAAATTTCATTTCTTTAATCACCACCATATCGGACTTATAATCGAAAAATTGATATTCATCAACCCCCTTCAAGGGGTGGTAGCTCCCCTTATTATGCGTTTTAGGACATATGTTGATTAATGAAAGTTCATTTATTTTTTAATAAATTACCAGCCTCTGAAATTTGGCACACTCGTGGTAGATCACCCTGTATAATGACATTGGTAAGTCACTTGATTTAGTCGTTTACAATATTATTTCTTTTGTAGAAAAATCTGCTGATCCATTTGTAAATATTCTTTTATGATAGTTATTTTCAATATCTAAAATTGTAGGATCTATATAATTAAAAGAATGAGCCATTACCTATTTAACTTTTTTTCCGATATTTTACACATTTTGTTGAAAACAATTTTTATTTTTATGCCATGTATTCATTTTTATCTTTATAATCACGTTTGTAAGTATTATAATAATTAATAATTTTTTTAATATTATAATGTACACTTTTAGATATCTTGAGAATGGAATAAAGATATTCCGAAAGCTAGATAAAAAACAGAGATTTTTATTTTAATTTAGCCACCAAAGAACTGCATCCCCACGATTTATGTATATATTTGTACATACATATTTAAACATTACTTTATACATATATATATATATATATATATATATATATATATATATATATATATATATATATATATATATATATATATATATATATATATATATATATATATATATATATATATATATATATATATATATATATATATATATATATATATATATATATATATATATATATATATATATATATATATATATATATATATATATATATATATATATATATATATATATATATATATATATATATATATATATATATTTTTTTTTTATATATTTTATGTGATATTTTGTTTTTAATAAAAATGTTGTTTGTTATATTTATTTTATTATTTTGAGACTCTTTATTATTTTTACCTCTTCTCTCAGGGTTCGGGCAGGTTCCTGGCGATTAATCTGAAAATATAATGGTACAGCCCAATCTCAAATAAAACACACCTTGACAGATTACAAATAAAAGAATTTATTTTCAAAATTTCCGGTGTGGTTTAGAAAACGTATGTATAAAAATCTTAAAATTAAAATGAAATGGCCTTTATTTTTGATCAGATCTGTTATTATTATAGCTGCTATTAAGTCGTCGAGTACCTAGGATTTATTGTGGTTTTACTTACGGCGATTTCTTGTACTTCACGTTATCGCGATCTCTGTTGAATTACGCTTCTGCTTATATTGTTGCTCAGTGCTTTTCGATCCTTCCTCCGTGGCAAATTTCAGATTCATCAAACTTCAGTAACAATGGCTGCACGGCACACTGGATTTATATTTTCGTAGCACAACACTATATTTATTTAATAATCAGCAAACTTTTATTTAAGGTACGTATTTACCTTTACTAATTTCCTCAAATCACATTTACTATTCTATACAATACTTCTTAGTTGTTGCAACTAGAAATTACTCTTCTATTCCACTAGGAATTATTTTATGATATTCATAAAATTTAATTTTTTTGTTGTTTTAGGTTTAGAAACCCTGTTTTAATAATTTTCGAGCTTGAGTATGGACTTCCTTTGAAAATATAAATTTAAAATTTTTAGGTTAGGAAACTTCTTATAAAATTTCAATGCTCTTCCTTTCAGCTTTCTATCCATACTAATTCTTAAATATGACCTTTTTTATTGGCCTAATCTGACGTTTCTCCAAAAATCATGACACTTGATTTTTGAAATTTTAAATATGAAAATTTAATTTTCTTTTTATTTCTTTATTATACCTTATGGCTCTAATTTTATTATTGAATAAAGATATAGAGATGATTAGCTTTATTTTGATATGCCATACTATGGCCTTTTGTGAATATTTAGAAAAATTACAATTGCAACAATTTTTAACAAATTCTCTTATATAACTAATTACAATCATCTAAACCACATACCAGAGATTACTTTAATACCTAATGAACAAATCAACACCATAATTGCATGTCTAAATACATTTAAAACATTATTTTACTTTGCCTTTCGTTTTAGGACTTCGTTAAACCTCATTGGCTGGAAACTTTTCAAATACAACAAATTACTTAAAACTAACTGACTGGAAACAATAAATAGATGCTATTCTTCTGACATAGCTATAAAAAAGTTCAACAAATGGTTTTTATTTTAGAAAAAACTTCATATTTGTCAAAGTTATGTACCTCCTTGGACATAATTTACACATACACCTTTTAAATGTCTTTACATTTTGATGCTATATCGTTGTACTAGCTCACAAGGTGAGTCTCTTTCACTTTTGTAAAGTTTTAAAGTTAGACGATGCACTTACTTCGTAGAAATGATTGAAAACTCAGATATCGTAGAGTTTACGCTACCCAAATTATGAAAGTAGTTTATAGCACTTTTTTTCCAGTGTTCATGATTGCTATCATACTTGTAGCTATTCTATGACTAACTTTATTATATTTGTCTTTAACAAAGTTCATAATTTTAATTAATAACAATAAAATTTTTTTTTTTTCCAGGTTATCCAAAGGTTTTGGTACCTAAAATCAATAATGTTCTGGCTCTGGTTGCCATGCTATACACAATAGTCCTTCTGATGCTTATTCTATATAGAAACAATGTTTTATACCATAACATAATAACATACAGTTCATTTACCACACGGTAGGTGTTTATATCAAGCGTTTAACAACATTTATTACAAATTTTACCTATTTGATATGCATAAAGTTAACGTAAGTGTCTCTCATTGAAACTGGGCTCTCATACCGCTCAAAATTATCATTTTAATTTAAATTATAGAGTCTTTCTTTGCTTTAGTATTGGCAAAATATCCCTATTACTTTCTTTTTATTATTTAAACATAATTTTATTCTTATGTACTCTGTATATTATACAGGGTGTGGTTTGGTCATCGTATTACCCCCACTTAACTAATATAAAATTTTGAATTTATGAAAAATTTTCTGTTAGTTTACAAAAATTGCGGTGACTGAACCACAATCATATTTATTTTATTTAATCCACATTAGATTCTGTTTGAAAAGGATATAACAGTTCAACATGAAACTTCCCTCTTATAATATCATTCTCGCAGTTTTTTAATTCATAAGTATTTTCATTCAAAACAGTTTTAATTACATAGGGACCCTCATATGGTGTTTGTAATTTTGCCCATATATTATTCTTATAATCAGATACTTTCAAACGTTTGACAATTTCTTTATCTCCTACTTTAAATTTTACCCTCTTTTTTAATCTTGTAGCCTAAATATTTTAATGTTCTAAAAATTTTATTTAATTTTTTCTGTTTTAGGGTATATACGAAAATCATCGATATAATGAATACAAAACTATCGTACTTGTCTACAATATCCGATTGTAAACCAAATGGTACAACTTTAAATTGAAGAATATGTCCATCAATGGAATTTAAATTTCTTACCTCTAAACATAAACGTATCGTTTCGTCTTTCTTTTTGACAACGACTATAGGATTAATGTAATTAGTTTTAGCTGATTCTATTATGTTAGCATTTATCATATTAGTTAGTTCTTTTTGTACCTTTTCTTTATATTTAAATGGAATAGGATAAGTTTTACTTTTAAAAGGTTTGCTTTCATCTACTTCTAGTTTATGCATATAACCATTAGCTACTCTTGGCTCAAAATTAATTAATGAAATATGTTTTTGTAACAGATTTTGTACTATTTTATCATACTGGGCTTGACAATTTAATATTATTTCTTTGGGCTTATTAAAACTTGTATTTAAGACATACGTGTTTATTACCACTGTATGCTTACCGCAATTCACATTCACACTATTGGCTTTTTCGCCATTTAATTCATCATTTTTATCATCATTGGCGCGTTTGCCATTTACCTCATTATTAATTACCGCAATATTATTTTCAGCTCGTTTGCTGCTCACATTATTCATATTAAATATGGGTATTTTTTCACCCTCAACCATTAATATTTTATCACCCAAGTCTATTTTTGCCCTTAACTCTGTTAAAATGTCTTCACCTAGTATTACATCATAATTCATATCTGAAATAATCACAAAATCATTTTTAAATGTTTGATTTTTAATCTCAAAAGTAGTATTTAATATTTTATTACATTCCGCAAACTTTTTGCCATTAGCATTAACCAATTTAATCTTAGATATCCTTATACATTTATTATTTTTATTCAATTGTGTATTATACACCTTTTCATCCAATAAACTTATTTCAGAACCCGTATCAATTAGTGCATTTAATTTAATATTATTTATTTTAATTTGAATTACAGGTAATTGACTAACTTTTACATTTTGTGAAATTAGACCATTCTCGTTTCCTATAAACTCACGCATATGTTCGTACCTAGTATCTATGTTTAAAATTTCCTTAACTAAAAATCCTGATTTCCCGTCCTAGTATGTATTTGTGCAGTCGTTTCAATCTTATCAAAATTAGCTTGCGAATATTCATTTTCCCGTTTATCCTTCTTTATATTTGTATTTGCCACTTGAGCATAAGTCCGTTCATCTGTCCGCGTATTTTCATAGGAATTTCTCCTATCCCCCCCATCTAACTTGCTTTCTTTCATTTCTTTGATTCGCTTCATTTGTCCTTGACCTATAATTTTCCTGTCTTTTAAACTCATTACCCCCACTATAGCTTCGCATGTCCCTATTCTCATTATCTGTTTTATAATATTTATCTTTGTCCCTTTTCTCATAAAAATCCCTGTTATTTTTACCTCTATTTTGATAGAACTCATTTCCATTATTATAATTATTTCTATTGTTAGAAAAATTATTTCTACATTGATAGTTGTAATTTTGCCCCGATTGATTATTATTTGTATAAAAATTTTGCCTATGATCATCTATTTCACGTAGATATTCTATTAGTTCATCTAAATTTCCTATTCTTTGCGTAATTATAACATTGTATATGTCACTAGTAAAATGTCTTGCTAAATAACGTACCATTTCCCCTTCTGAAAATTTAGGTTCTAAATGCCTAACATTATAAATTTTTCTCATAACATATTGCTCCCTACTTATACCACCATTATATTTACCGTTGAACAAATTTTGTCTTACCTTTTGCTGAGTGTACTCACTCCAATATTGTTTTAACAGTAAAACTTCAAACTCATCGATTGTTTGAAACTTACTTTCGACCAATTGGAACCAATAATCCGCCTCACCTTTAATCATGTTTTGTATGTGCATTTTTAAATCAGCTTTGGGATGTAATGTACCCATGTGCTGTCTTAACCTGGTCATAAAAACTTTAGGATGTATCCTATTGTCCCCGTAAAAATGAATTTCCGTTTTACCGGTTGCATATAGTCCTTGTCCTTGTGGAATCACCCTTGTATTCTCTTCTAATAGCCACGTATTCTCTAACATCTTTCTATCCAGTTCTTTTAATTTCGTGTCATATATTTCCCCATGCTCTTTCAAAGTTTTCCCCATTTCACACATTCCTCCATCAACTATTTCCTCAACATTACTCCTAATTTTTGCTCTCAACTCTTCTGTACTTTCCAAGATTTTTGTGTCTATTTCTTCCCCAGTAATTTTCCTCATGTTTTCCCATTTGTATTCTAACTCTTCCATTTTCTTTTTCAACTCATGGTTGTTTTCTTCTATCTTCTTAAATTTTTCTTCCATTGTCTTCCCCAAATTCTCTTCCAACTGGATCATGTTCATGTTAATATTTCCTATGTTTTCTTCCAGTTGAGATTTGTTTAGATTCATTTGTGTGTTCAACTTTCCGTTTTCTCTATGTCTGTGTTGTTCTGGGCCATTTGGGTGTTCATTCCCGCTACCATCTCCACCAGTCTCTGGAGCAATGAGTCATTTTCTGCTCTGTCTCCACTTTGTTGGCTTGTACCAGCAACTTGATTTGTGTCCTCCATTTCTTTACCAGATCTTAATTTCATAAATAAAACAAATACCTTGGTGTCATGTTTGGGAAATAATACAAAAAAAAATGTACACAAAATACAGAATTATAGAATTATGTTTCGAAATTGTGCTGTTATTTAAATATTTAAAATTTTGCCAGATACTAAATACAAATAAATGTTTTCGGCTTTTCGCCAATCGCCCCACGTTGCTGCAACAATTTTTTATATATTTTTTTGGATGATTTTGTTTTTAATAAAAATGTTGCTTGTTATATTTATTTTATTATTTTGAGACTCTTTATTATTTTTACCTCTTCTCTCAGGGTTCGGGCAGGTTCCTGGCGATTAATCTGAAAATATAATGGTACAGCCCAATCTCAAATAAAACACACCTTGACAGATTACAAATAAAAGAATTTATTTTCAAAATTTCCGGTGTGGTTTAGAAAACGTATGTATAAAAATCTTAAAATTAAAATGAAATGGCCTTTATTTTTGATCAGATCTGTTATTATTATAGCTGCTATTAAGTCGTCGAGTACCTAGGATTTATTGTGGTCTTACTTACGGCGATTTCTTGTACTTCACGTTATCGCGATCTCTGTTGAATTACGCTTCTGCTTATATTGTTGCTCAGTGCTTTTCGATCCTTCCTCCGTGGCAAATTTCAGATTCATCAAACTTCAGTAACAATGGCTGCACGGCACACTGGATTTATATTTTCGTAGCACAACACTATATTTATTTAATAATCAGCAAACTTTTATTTAAGGTACGTATTTACCTTTACTAATTTCCTCAAATCACATTTACTATTCTATACAATACTTCTTAGTTGTTGCAACTAGAAATTACTCTTCTATTCCACTAGGAATTATTTTATGATATTCATAAAATTTAATTTTTTGTTGTTTTAGGTTTAGAAACCCTGTTTTAATAATTTTCGAGCTTGAGTATGGACTTCTTTTGAAAATATAAATTTAAAATTTTTAGGTTAGGAAACTTCTTATAAAATTTCAATGCTCTTCCTTTCAGCTTTCTATCCATACTAATTCTTAAATATGACCTTTTTATTGGCCTAATCTGACGTTTCTCCAAAAATCATGACACTTGATTTTTTGAAATTTTAAATATGAAAATTTAATTTTCTTTTTTATTTCTTTATTATACCTTATGGCTCTAATTTTATTATTGAATAAAGATATAGAGATGATTAGCTTTATTTTGATATGCCATACTATGGCCTTTTGTGAATATTTAGAAAAATTACAATTGCAACAATTTTTAACAAATTCTCTTATATAACTAATTACAATCATCTAAACCACATACCAGAGATTACTTTAATACCTAATGAACAAATCAACACCATAATTGCATGTCTAAATACATTTAAAACATTATTTTACTTTGCCTTTCGTTTTAGGACTTCGTTAAACCTCATTGGCTGGAAACTTTTCAAATACAACAAATTACTTAAAACTAACTGACTGGAAACAATAAATAGATGCTATTCTTCTGACATAGCTATAAAAAAGTTCAACAAATGGTTTTTATTTTAGAAAAAACTTCATATTTGTCAAAGTTATGTACCTCCTTGGACATAATTTACACATACACCTTTTAAATGTCTTTACATTTTGATGCTATATCGTTGTACTAGCTCACAAGGTGAGTCTCTTTCACTTTTGTAAAGTTTTAAAGTTAGACGATGCACTTACTTCGTAGAAATGATTGAAAACTCAGATATCGTAGAGTTTACGCTACCCAAATTATGAAAGTAGTTTATAGCACTTTTTTTCCAGTGTTCATGATTGCTATCATACTTGTAGCTATTCTATGACTAACTTTATTATATTTGTCTTTAACAAAGTTCATAATTTTAATTAATAACAATAAAATTTTATTTTTTTTTCCAGGTTATCCAAAGGTTTTGGTACCTAAAATCAATAATGTTCTAGCTCTGGTTGCCATGCTATACACAATAGTCCTTCTGATGCTTATTCTATATAGAAACAATGTTTTATACCATAACATAATAACATACAGTTCATTTACCACACGGTAGGTGTTTATATCAAGCGTTTAACAACATTTATTACAAATTTTACCTATTTGATATGCATAAAGTTAACGTAAGTGTCTCTCATTGAAACTGGGCTCTCATACCGCTCAAAATTATCATTTTAATTTAAATTATAGAGTCTTTCTTTGCTTTAGTATTGGCAAAATATCCCTATTACTTTCTTTTTATTATTTAAACATAATTTTATTCTTATGTACTCTGTATATTATACAGGGTGTGGTTTGGTCATCGTAATATATATATATATATATATATATATATATATATATATATATATATATATATATATATATATATATATATATATATATATATATATATATATATATATATATATATATATATATATATATATAATATATATATAATATATATATATATATATATATATATATATATATATATATATATATATATATATATATATTTTTTTTATATATATATATATAATATATATATATATATATATATATATATATATATATATATATTTTAAATTTTAACAAATTAAAAATAATTCTTGGATAACCTACTAAATTTAATTCTTTGGCTTTTTTTTTTATTCTATTTTTATAATATATTACCTTTTTACTCGTTTTTATGTTAATTGTAACCAATAAGCACTTAATTAGACTTCTAAAATATCTTATATATTATCATAGTTCTTTTCTATTCTACTTGAGACATAAACAGATGTAATAGATTCTGTTTTACTACCAATTCCTATTTTTTTTTTGTTTTTTTTAATTATTTTTATTACTCATTCCCTGTAATTTTTGTAAATGACATTGTGAATGTTTCAGGCGTAAATTGGCTCTTTTATTACGTTATTTAAGATTTTTCAGTTGTTAACGGTGTTAGTGTGTCTCCATTTTGGACTAAGATATATTCTGAGCCCTTATGCAAATAACGCATTTTCAATGAGACGCAATTTTTTTATGTCACACACATAACTCCGTTTAGAAATGGAAAAGGCGGTGTTTAATACAATAGAATAATATTTACTATCCTTTTCCCCTACCTAAATCAATTATACAAAACAAAATTAAAACTAAATTGTGGAATCGTTTTTTATTAATTTGTGCACCAAAGGGGGGGGCACCCACCCCCCCATTGGATTTCCCCAAAGGGGGGCCTTGGAAAAACATTCTGTGGTAAGTCTTCAATCCAGGCGTATTGTTGAGTGTTTCTTTTTAAAATTATTCATAATATCACTGATTGTCGAGATGTTTCATTTAAATTAAATTTTATTGTGCCTAGAGAAATTTTTGGGGAAAATTTAACATTCTACCTCCCCAAACCTCGCACAAATATACTCAAATATTCTTCGTTATATTACTGTTTCCAATAATAGTAATTCAGCTGACATCCATTTATATATATTTAGTAGTAGCCTTAATGACTTAGAAATGTTGCATGTTTTGTATTTTTTTAATGTAGGTGTATAGTATGTTCATAATTTATTTTTTGTCTACTCCCCTGTTCTGTAATTGGGTCATTTACCTGTTGAACTGTGTATCTAAATAAATAAAAATAAATGCAATTTTATCACTTTTTACTATTACCTTAAAATTTTACATGACACACATCGACAACACTGTAAAATGATTAAGTGAGGAAATAGTTTTTGCCTAAATTGTACAAAAAAGGTGGAGGTAGGTTGCAAAAAGTGACAGGTTGCTTTCTTCAATTATTCAATATCAAAATGGGTCAAAATATAGTTGACCATCTCATATATAGAAGAATTATGTGCTCGTGACAACTAGCTACTTATAATTTAAAAAAAATATATCGTTAGGTAATAAATTTATTATAATAAATTATGTTGATCTTGAAATATGGAAATTTACATTTAAAAATATGACGAATGCGCCGGTTAAAAGGTAATTCATATTTGTTCATATTTTTTAATTCAAAAAAATTAAATGTCAGCTCTCCCAAAGAAAATTTACATGTATATATATAATTAATGTCTATAAATAACTTTACTGTTGTCTGTATTTCATTTGAAAATAAAAATATGTCTTGGACTGCATGTAAACTATTGCCATCAGAAGTTAAATAATAGTATTTACTAAATCCGCAATATTATAATATTATGGATGAGTTAATTTTGTAACAATTTTACTCAGCAAATAAATCATACACCCTAGTCAATATAGGGTAAGAATAAAGATGAAAATTTAGGGTAAGTATTACTAAGTAATACACAATATGGCACATGTAAGGAACATATTGGCAATTTGGGACCACGCTCATCCACAAATGTAACAAATATTGTCTATTTTGAGTAAGACATAAATCAAAGTTAACATATTCATTTACCAATAATGGTGAAATATGTGGTAGTGATGGAGAAAATGGTATATACTAAGTTATTAAAACAAGATTTTAAAAAATATATTTATTAAAAAATCAACATGTTCGTATTTCTGTTTCAAATATATTTATCCTAATTTAAGTTACATTGAGTTACTTAATATTCAACTAGTAGATGAATGGGACCAATAAATACGTTAAAAGTTAATAAAACAGTATTTTATAAATAAATAAACTGAACTGTTAAATAATATATAACGCAATAAATGTTTAGAGAGAAAATAGTTGCATATGTCCTGTATGATGCAAAGACTTCAGCTTGTTATTTTTTCTGAAATAAATTTGTTTATACAGGATGAATTAAAGTCATGCAATACAATCTTTTTTATTATTAAATTTATGCGACTGCAAATTATGATATCTCGTTAAAGGTATGTAAAATCAGTTTTTTATATCCAGAAGTGCTTTGTTAGCTTAATATTCAGATGAATTCATTTTGATATACAATAAACCTTAAAGTACTCTTTGATCTCATTTTACACGAAAATTTCGATACACATTGACGTATGCAAATAACAACACTATATTTAAAGAAAATAAATTTTTTCATGACAACGATTTAAAAATTTTATTGCAGTTTTAAAGCGATCATTTAATTTTGTCTAGTTATGATATTGTAAAATTATAATTTGGATATGATAATGAGATATGATCACACATTATTAAATTTCAGAATGATGACATCGTACGATATTGAAGAACCTATTATTTATTTGATAATTTTTTAATAATTTAAGTTAATATTTCATTTAATTCCATATATTAAGTATAATACTTATTATATTATATGCTAATTTTTAAATTTAGTATTCCTTACTTTTTTAGTTTATATTAGAATAGTAATACATGTTTAATTTAAAAAATATTTGTTTGATTTTGTTTATTAATTTTATATATATATATATATATATATATATATATATATATATATATATATATATATATATATATATATATATATTAGTTTAGTCCACCTGGGCTAGGGGTCGCCGCTCTCGGTACTTGCTGTGATGCAAGTCGCTATCCGCCAGAGAGACATCTAGGATGTCGGTCGGATAGTAGCATTCAGACCATATGAGAAGTTTCATACCTCTCACCACTATTCACTTCACCTTAGTTAGTATATAACTAGCAGGTTGGCCACTATCATTTGTCGGTTCCATAACCTATGGCATACTGAAGAGAACAAATAAGTTCGAAATCGATCTATGTCTGGTTAGGAATTGACAAATGATATTGGATTTCCATCTATCATGATTTGAAGGTAATTCAATGCAGGTCGGGGTATTTGCCCGCTGAGTAGTTGTTTCCTTCAAATCATATTTAACAATATATATATATATATATATATATATATATATATATATATATATATATATATATATATATATATATATATATATATATATATATATATATATATATATATATATATATATATATATATATATATATATATATATATATAGTATACTTTACAATGAAAATATTGGTATTGCAATGTGATCCCTTTTCCAGTAACAGTAAACATGTATCCTTCTCCTATGAACTCATTGATACTACATGCTGGAGGAAGGGATGACATTGTCAGTTCGGAACGCCAAATGTGCGGCAACCCATAAAACGTACATATTCTAAACAATGTTAAGAGATGGCGCGTTGTATCACCTGTAGTTTTAATCCACAAGAACCTCAACGAATATTAATATTTTAAATAAACAAAGAAAATTTGCTTCTAAATGTTTCAATATTAATAAAATTAGTATTAATAATAATGTTTCAATATTAATAGAACGTTATAAAATGTTTCAATATTAATAAAACGATCCATTGCGATGTCATCCCTTTTCTCCAGTCTCTAGTACCAATGAGTACATAGGAGAAGTAAACATGACTACTGCTATTGGAATAGAGGATCACATCGCAATTAGAGGTGTGTCGGTTAGAAACGTTTCGTTCAGTTTGAATGAATCATTTTAATGACCGAAAGATCCGAATTACTGATTCCAACCGAATGGATCCTACCGTTCCGCACTTGCAGATATAGCGAGGACCGACCGACTTTTTACACATGAACCAGAACTGATATTTGTGTTTTGAGAATCGTGATTTGATTGATTTTTTAGTTGTGTTCCTGATTCGGTGGATGTTCGTTGTTTCATTTTTATTGTAGGTGTACATCTATTACGAAACTACAACTATGTAGTTATGTAATGTAACTGTTTCGCTTTAAATGTACTGGTCGGCGCCGTCGGCACCGGGACCGACTGTTCAGAGGACTTGGAATTATAATTTCTATTTTCTGTCAACCATAATGTCGAATTCTACGTATTGCTGTAATAAAATAACTGAGAAAAGAAATATTTTATTTTATAAAAATATAAAAGTGAAATGAAATATTATAAATATCTAGTATTATATGTACTTAAAAGTATATAAAGTACTTTGTTATTGTTAAAGAATTAAACAAAGTACGACACGTACGCAAGCACAGTATTTTTGTATCCTATGACGCAAGTCATGCAGGCAAACACTAAACTAGACAGTGGGAGGGTGTGTGTAATGTGTGGATCACAGAATAGTGATGCGTATTTTGAGTGAGTTGTGTGTCGCAGATTTGCCGCTTAGGATCCGGGATGGGACCCGTCTTACATCAGCGCCTTAGTTAAACGGAACAATTGACCGATTCAGTTCGATGGATCTTTAATCTCACCGATTCAAATGATTCTAATCAATAAGGTGTTCCACTCAGCCCATCTCTAACTGCAATACGCGACATCAATATTCTTTTCGTGAAATATTTAGTGGCATTACTTAATTGTATATGTCCGATGAATATAGTATTGTATGAATATTTTTACAACAACAGTGGATAACATCCTTGCACAGATATGATAATGTACTCCATAAATCTCATATTTATCGTACTCTAACTAGAGATATGATGACATTAATCTGAATTCTGATCTTTGAGTTTTTGTGGGGTTATAGGTCGAATGGGAAAATCAACAACACTTATTGAATTTAATGCCGACGACGTTTCGAAAAATTTATTTTTTCATTTTCAAGATTCAATTCATAATGTTGTTTGTGTTTAAAATACAGGAGTTTGTTACAAAACACGATCTCATAATTATTATAAAATAAATCTCATAATAAATTTAAATGTTTTTTAACAAAAGTTAAAACTTATGAAATAAGTAAGACAATACACATACACGTTAAAATAGTTACTACAATAACTATTATTATAATAATTATTATAGTAACTATTTTGGAGTATTTTGTTCTCCCAAGAATGAAGGGCACCCTTAACAAGAACCTTGTTTATTACCTATTTCTCGAAAGTCTGTGAAATTCGGTTCATTTGTTTTGTCCAAAAAAATGTTAAACCTGACCCACTGTGCACTGCATATAATAACGTATAGGACTCCTTGACATTTTTCACTGCAATGTAGCCTGAATAAAAAAAATGAAAATTCTTAAAGTATGGAATATCTATTATTTGTAACTATATACCATCTTGGTCGTAGGTATATTATATTCTTGATTGTTAAATTCCTCTATATCTCAAGTATTATCATGTGTTCCCTGTAAATGGATTCAATATGTTGAATGGTTGTATTTGTAATAAATAAATATATAAATAAATAAATAAATAAATAAATAAATAAATACATAAATAAATAAATGAATAGATAAATAAATAAATAAATAAATAAATATATAAATAAATAAATAAATAAATAAATAAATAAATAAATAAATAAATAAATAAATAAATAAATAAATAAATAAATAAATAAATAAATAAATACAAATATATAAATAAATAAATAAATAAATTAATTAATTAAAAATAGAAATGAGTATCGTAATCAATGTTGTTTAAGATTCTGTTATTATATAATGAAGCCAGTAACTTTAATTTTTCCCCAAGCAATGGCTCCTCAGTTATACCATTTTGAATAAAACTAGATAGCCTTTCATTTGTTTTTAAATTATAGTTAAGTATTAATACTTATTAATCTATGATCAATTGGCAGGGATATTTATCCGAAAATTATAAGGAATATTACTACTAGTAAACGAAAATCGTTACATTTCCGTAAAAATAATTAGAGAGCAGCAGCTCACGTACTTCAACCAGCAATTGCTCTAATCGTATGCTACTATGCTCTTAAGTCCTGAACTAATAAGTATTCATTATAATGGATCAAAAAGACAATTACATTAAATTTGTTCTATTCGACTTATATAACAGTGCTTAAAGCGAAAAGTCCAAATTGCCCACAATTATTGAAGAAATTCATAATTTATTACAAAGTTCTTCCCCCTCCTATTGGTTATAATAATAGGGTGATGCAAAACGGTATCGATCAAATAAATAATTATACTAATTTTCCATATTTGCTAAGCTCCAATAAAATTTATTGGTGTAATTGTTTATTCATCAACTAATAGGGAATGTCATATAAAATGTATAAATGTAGTTTTATCGAAAATGTAGGAAAATCGGTAGAAGTTGTATATTTCTAAAAAATACTTTGTGACTATCCCAGTAAATATACTGAATAAACAACAGTTTCGAGTATTTCCTAAAAAAACATGTACCAAACTGGGATACACTGACAAGAAAACTAACGAGTTGCAAATTGAATTTTATGAACAGCTTAATAACAAATAAAATTAAAAAAGTGTTTCAAAATCAAAAAAATATATCGATAACAGCAGACCGGCCAACAGTACTTAATTGCCAGTAAAAGATTACATACCGACAATGCAGGAAGTAACTGTACAAGAACTAGTTTCGATTAATTTTAAGGCCACTCTCTGCCAACGTCTATGAATTTTTTTCTGGATTATAAAATATCCGCTTGTAAAATTTGAATATTATCCTTCAGTGCCTGATTTTCTCAAATAAATAAAAAACATATGTTAAATCTTGTTTTTTATTGATGCAACTTCTTTCATGTTCTGCAATTCTTTTTATAAACGTTTTACCTGTCTGTCCAATATACACATTTAATAAATAACTAACTGTTTTAGTAATATAAGGGCCAATCTTTCTATGTACTATTAAATTTATACATTGGAGAGTTGCCTTGGATTACCTGTGGTCTTTAATTAATTTAATTTAATTAAAAAAAAAGAAATTCAGAAAGCATTTAAAAAATATGAGAATTTTTTACTTCTTCTGTATCCTAAAATTGTTTAAATTTTTTTGGTTTTCGAATTGTTTTTTGATAACATAGGACTAGAGTATTGGTTAAAATGTGCAACACATTCTGTCACAATTTTGAATTTGTTACAATATATGTCAGAATCGTGAGACGGAAAAGACCAAAAGTTGTGGGGTATATATACAACAAAGACTTTGAATGTAAATAATCCAACACCCCTCGTCGGTTTGACGAATAGCATATCGTTCAATTCATTCAGCGCTGTAACAAACGCATATGGATCTGATCTAATCAACCTGTATGAATTATTAACAATGCCATAGATCGCGCCCGTCGTCGTTAATAATGCAAAAGCTTTCCTCTAAACAATGATGCTGACCTGCCCGCAAATATTAGTCAAACTGATTGGACCGATTCAGAGCCTACTCTGCAAATAGACGTGCATTATTTAGGGATTCCCAGACATATGCGTTCAGTGGCGGTCTTTTCGGTGAATGCTTTTTTTCCTTCTTTCGTTTTATGCTGAGATTTTCAAGTCTTGTTTGTAAAAGGTCAGCGACCCACATTTCTATTTTAACGTTATCGAACTGCTTTGGAAAAAGTCGAGAGCTTCGAAATTCGATTCAACCTTTAATTTTTATTAAATTTACTTTTACGTTTTTCTATTTACTACTATTATTTAAGGCATATTGTTTCAAAGTAAATGAATGAAAGGACACCGAATATATCTAATATACTGAATTTGTGGCGAGGAAGAAAGATAGATATAATAAAGGTTTAGTGCCATATCCCCAAAAAAACAACTATGCAGCTACGGACACGTGTTTCGGAGTTATTGTCCCTCATCAGCGTAGCGTAGCTAAAGAATTGGATCTAGCATGGGATAGATTACGAACAAGAAACGGGCAGTACACATAGAGCTCTGTGTGTTGATTGTGCTCATTGAGGCCCCAATTGTGGCACATGGGAACATGAAGGCACTAATTGAGTACTGTGTACTGTACTTTCCAGCTTTATTTTAGTTCTTGTTCCTGATCTATCCCAACCTAGATCCAATTCTTTAGCTACGCTACGCTGATGAGGGGCAATAACTCCGAAACACATGTCCGTAGCTGCATAGTTGTTTTTTTTTTGGGATATGGCACTAAACCTTTATTTTATTTTGACCCCAATAAATCTATATTATTTTGTTTGTATTTGCCAGGTGGAAACGGGCAGTACACATAGAGCTCTGTGTGTTGACTGTGCTCATTGAGGCCCCAATTGTGACACATGGGAACAGGAAGGCACTAATTGAGTACTGTGTACTGTATTTTCCAGCTTTATTTTAGTTCTTGTTCCTGATCTATCCCATCCTAGATCCAATTCTTTATCTACGCTACGCTGATGAGGGGCAATAACTCCGAAACACGTGTCCGTAGCTGCGTAGTTGTTTTTTTGGGGATACGGCACTAAACCTTTATTTTATTTTGACCCCAATAAATCTATATTAAAGATAGATATTTGACCAGAAATATGGTCGCTTCGAGATGTAATGAAAACTTATTGTAATAACTTGATGGACAGATTAGGTACTTAATTTACTAATATTTAAAATGACAACTTAGATAAAGTAGTTTGATATTAATTTAATCATTTGACCAGAAAATGACAAACTGCAATAAGAATAGTAATCTGTAGGATTTTTTAAGGTAATTTCTTTATATTTATTTACAACACATTTATATTATATCATGTTTAAGTGAAAATAAATAACCACACACTTAGATTTAGATGCACTTGCATAATGTATACATTAGTTATTAATTAGATTTGAAACTAACTTTTTCAGCCGTTAACGGTGTTCATATTTATATATCATCCTCTATCGCGTCATTTCATTTCAAATTATACCATTGATGGCCCTGATATTGATCCTTGAGGTTATCAAATACATCAATTCACTGATGATAACATTATTGTACATGTATATCTTCATCGTACGATTTAAAGAAATATATGCAACGTAATTTAAGTGTCAATTTACAAATTGTGGTATATACTAATATAAGTGGGTCTGCCATAAATCGACATTACATGTTAATTTTTTCTACATTGTATCATAAATGTAATAATTCTCATCAATTCGATTACCTGTTAATATATAATATGTATTGTCAAATTACCTTTCCTAATATAGTAATATTACAAAAACAAATACTATATACGCAATGACAAGTGTTAAAATGATTTAATTTTCTTATTGTGTAGCAAATCAAATGCCAACCACCGTATCGCGAAAATAACTATCTCTGCGTGGTCATAAGGCAATGCCAACTACGGAACAGGGGAACACGTGTTTAGTTGCTTATAAATTATATACGACAAATCCCGACTTTTCGCATAGATCCTGGTTGCACGATTAGTTGCGTATATTACAGGAATATAAATAAACCCATACATATCAATTAATTTAATTATATAAATGTGCTTTTTAAGAAATTGGATTTTTTCATATAACTGCGGGTTTTGAAAAATTGCAAATGTTTCAACTGCCTATAAAGAAAATCAGCTGGGAATCAATTTGCATTTAATAAATAAAATATTCATTAAAATTTAAAAGTAGCCATCCAAATTTTAATTAAAGAGATATTAGCGGTCATACTTGGAAATATAAACCATAAAAGTAAATGCATCGAAAGAACGGTTCATCAATGAATAGTAGGTATGAAGTGTACATAAAACAGCGAATCTATCGAAATTTCAACGCCTGTAAAAACTAGGGAAGACTGTCACATCACAAGATAAAACGCTTGTCTATACAATTTGTATTGTGGCACGCAAAACTCCAATACATTCAAGGATGATATATTTTACGATTCTTTTCCTAGTTTATAGCTGAGGTTGAAAGTGTGAGTTTTACCCTCGAATTATTTCTTCTTATATTGAAAGTAAACAATATAAAGCGTTACCTGAGCATGTTGTAAAATATTAGCTCCTTCTTGTTGAAAAAAGGCACAGATAGCTCTATTAGCAAATAAAAATGGTTGAAACTTTAAAGAGTTTTTTTGATAATAATAATTATTATTGTATTAAATGTCAGAAAATGTGACAAATAAAAATTATTCAGTATGTTCAGAAAATTAATGAAAAGATGTAGTACTGACATTTTAACAAAATTTCTTTGTATACAGTGTGTCCCAAGTAAAAGTCCCCACCCTTCCTCAAACAACATGGAGTTATAATATTTTTTTAAATTGACTTTTTGGAATTTCACAATCACTTTTTGCTGTGTGTGAAACTTCATAAATTAATTTCTCAAAATGAAATCACACAATGAAAAAATTAGCAAACCAGTGAATAGAGAATTCCTTCAAAATAAATTATAGTCAAGCCCTATTGCCATTTTAAATTTTTAAGGGTGGCTCCTATGGAAAGGTAAAAAGAAGTTGAATGTAAAGTTGTTCTCATAAGAATATAAAAATTGACGTGTTTGTTAAAAAAATAATGTATCTCCTAGTTACTTGACGTGGGCACTTTTAGTTGGGACATATTGTATATTAGCTGTGAATCTGCAATCATCATCCTTCATTATTAATGAAATAGTAAATTTGTTTTGGGCAGCATTCGAATGATATGAAATCATCATAAAGTGACAAACGATTGCAAATAAACTGCCAGCGAAGAGAACCACTCCTGACTCTTAATAAAGAATCTCACTCTCATATAGCAATCAGGCATTTTCAATCACAAACTTCAGATTCTACGTGTCAGCGTTTGTCAGGAAAGCCTGACTACTAAAAGTGCTTTCTAGGCCTGGAACTGTATTAAAACAGTGAATTACAATAAACTTGTGTATCTACCAGACGATCTGATTGAAATAAAGTGTTCAACAGAGGAATCCACCATATTCTTTTGTAAGTTGCTGTTTTCATACAGTTCCAGGCAAACATAGTTAGAATGATCTCTAGGTAACGCCATAGACATAAGTTAAACAGAATAAGTTGGGACAATTTGTTGTCCACAATATGTTTGGTAGGAAAAAGTAGGAAGAAGAAATAAAATTAAAGAGTTTTTCCAAGTTGCTTGACAGTAACGTACTCTAGAGATGGGCAATACGATTTTTTTTAAGGAATCGTATCGTACTGACTCTGAAATGCAAAAGACTTGTACCAAAAGAGTCATATGTTTTATACTAGGGATGCCTATTCAATAATCGATCTTTAGAAAAATCGATCTTTGGAGTTGAAAAAAAATCGATTTTTAATCGATTATTTTTCCATGTTATTTTATTATCAAAATGTCAAACTACGAGGGAATGGCGACTTTTGTTTTGATGTGGTTGGTAGCAAGTATGCAAGCTCAGCGAGATTGATATTCTTTGTTGGTAATTTCTTTTCGTTTTTTCTTACATTAGGCGCGTTTGGCGAATACAACTACTGTTTATGGCTGTATGGCTAATGGCCTAATGCCAAAAAAAAACTACTGTTTAGTAATTATTACTGTTAACAGTTGTAATCTCGCCGTACAGCCTGGAAGGAAGCGGAAAACAATCTGTCAACATAATATCCCAAATTTTAAATAAGGTTTCAAGCGTACATTTGGAAGTGGTTGGAACAATTTGGTTAAATTTGTTTATTATATAATTATTTGAAAAATAAATTGTAGGTATTATCGTCGGCGATTCCGTTCATGTTATTCATATTATTTTTGAGGTTATATACATAGTATATCACTTCGGCCAGTGAACGAAGGCATAGGATTTCACGAATCTGTGCTGGTTAGAAACAACGTAATGCACTATGCGAATGGCCATGCTGCCACAGCCATACATACTCTCGATTGTAGATAGATAGATAGATAGATAGAAACAGCGTGAAAATTTGTCACTGACTACATTGAGCAGCAGTTTATAGTTAGCGCATAGTCAACCGTCTCGTTCAGCGAATTGCTGTCGGTCAACCTCCCAACGGTTGTGTTCGTTAAATGCACCCATTATTTTTTTTTGTTTCACTTTCCTCTCCCCCTCCTTTTCCTTATTTAAAATGGTTGGCTGTATTTGTGTAGTTTTTGGATTTTGCCCTGGCAAAATACATGAAAAGAAACCGGAAGTACCGATATGATTCGTAGAATTGTAATATAATAATTATGTAATAAAAGAATTAAATATTTACCGTGTGTTTTAATACATTATTTGAGGTTATGTTAGTAAAAAATAAAAATTATTATTAATACTTATGTAAAAAATATTTATTTTTCGTTTCGAACTTTTATTGAATCGATCTTTTTAGACAACGATCAAAACGATTCAAAGATCGACTCTTTTTACAAAAAATCTGAATCCCTATTTCGTATCACTGCCGCGTTATGTGGAGTGAACATGAGAAATAGTTAACGTACACGTACTAGTGATGGGTACAATGAGGACTACCTTTAGGCTCACCACTTGACGCTACAGACGAGTAAGGTGGCTAACAGAAGTTATTGTTAGGCGCGGAATATGTTTATAGGGTTTTATTATAATAATTTCGTACACTAGTAAATAAAAAACTTGTTATGCTTCAGTATTGTGCAGTTCAATTTTGTTCGGAAACAAAAGACGGACCTATGTTTCCGAGCGACAAAACTCGCATAAAACAGTGGTTAACTTCACTCCTTCGAAACATTCGTGTGTCTGTAAGAAACATTTTAATCCTGACGATTATGCGTTACCAAAAGGGCCTATTCAGAAAATCGTAAGTAACAATCATTAACATTCGTTGCTTTCATCATACTCATGCTTGATACAACCTAACTTTAATGACATAAGACACCTATGACAGGTACAATAATTTCCCTACTGAGCTATTAAATTACTACTTTCCCCTTCTGTCATCATTGTGTTAAAAGTTTTTCAGCAAAGTTTTATAAAAATCGCTGAAAACTCGTGTTAAAAAGCCATAATAAACATTAACATTCAGTGACTTTTACCATACTCCACACTAGCACCTCTTGTGGTGAATTCAAGCGCGATAGCCCTCACTGAATGATTTCAATAATCAGAAAGTCAATAATCGAATATTTCAGTAATCGAATGATTATTCGGAAGATCATTTAAATGTTTTTAGGGTGATATAAGAACCGAGAACCGCGACGATGCGCAATGGTAGGATCTCAATTCTTTAGGGCTGAAAGATTAACTTTTTGTTTTACTTTACGCAATCACCTGTTTCACTCACTTTAATGCATAAACCTATTCATTTGTTGCCAGTAATTTATTTTATACTAAAAAGTTGTTTTTTAGAATTCTCCTTTATTTTTGTATTTTTATAATTTCATTAATTTTATTTAAATATTCATAATATAGTCTATTTTTATTTTGTGAGTCTTAGTAAGTTATGTTTCCTATTGCTGTATCCTCACCTGTTCCTATCCTTATTCTATGAAATGTACGGTCGCTATGCACTGCTACACGAACACGCAACCAACGATATTTTAGTACATGGCTGTATGTGTGGACCGAGTGCGAGTATCTGAGTGACGCATTTCGAATGTATTACGATTACCTACTACGTCAGCTGAACTCGAGAGTCAAGGTTGTGTTGCATGTAATTTGAGTGGTGAAATATCATTAGAATAATTTCTCAGCAATCGGAAAGTTTCGACTATTTTAATAATCGAATGACCGATTATTTTTCATTCAAATTATTCCATCACTAACTGGTACTGTATTGTTTCGAAACGATAGTATGATTAGTACAATAAAATAACACGATGCGAAATCGGAATCAGCAAACTCCGACTGGTGTGTTTGTCTTTTTGTTTTTCAGGACTGCCTCAACCTCGTGTTATTTCTATCTTGATATCATACTATATTACTACGAATACGAAACTGTACCGATGCCAAAGATTCGTACCATATGATTCATCGGAAATAATCGTATCATTTATACGAATCATACAAATACGACCTATCTCTATTGTACTTGTAGTTAACATTAGAGATGGGCCATATGCAGAACGACTCTTTTTAAGAAATCGTATCGTACTAACTCTGCAATACAAATGATTCGTACCAGAAGATTCGTATGTTTCATATCACTGCATCGTCCGCCGTGCTATGCGGAGAATCAGCTTACAGTACAAATCGTATGGAAGAACGATACGATTTGTCATGACCACGGTCATACTGTATTATTTCGATACGACAGTCTGATTAGCACAATACAATAACACGATACGAAATCGGAATCAGTAAACTTCGACTCGTATCTTTGTTTTCAGCACTGCCTCATCTTTATCTGGGTATCTTACTATTAGTATATGAAACTGTACCAGTGCCAAACATTCGTATCATATGATTCATCCGAAAGAGTCATATAATTTATACGAATCATACAAATATAACACAACTCTAGTTAACAAAGTAAATTATTTTACTGCATAAAAATTAATTTTAAATAAAACATTTATTTAATTGTATTTCGTGGCTTCGTCCGTATAGATCACCGTTTCTAATGACTACGTATTACCGCTTCTCGGTGTCAGATGATGCAGCTATTTTAAAACAGTCCTTTATTAGTTATTTTCTACATTCGAAACAGCTTTAATAAATTATTTTACTTTACGATAAGCAGAGATTATGAATTTTTTTATTTTTATTATACGTAACAAATAAAGCTTATATAGACAAAGACAACAATCTATTGTTTATGTTCATGTTTTTTTTAATCATTTATTTAATGTCAGCCTATTTCCGCTACTATGGCCAATATTACAGAGGCCAAGAGACGAGCTACTCCTCAACCTGGAAATTTTGCCAAATGTCTTCTCTATCGAAAAGTAGGGATTTTTTACTTGCCTAACATTTAATAGATAAAGGACCAACTACTTTACATCCCTACCGAAGGACAACCCTCCTAAGATTGCATAGCTTCTGCGTCTACGCTGATATACAAACCGCTAGTATCGAACGGAAGTATCGATACTGGTATCATATGATATAACCATTTGGTTACATCATATGATAACTTTCGATACTTGGGTGTAAAGTATCAGTACTTGATATTATCGATTTTATATGGGCGCCAAACAAACCATGAAAATTTATAGTGATGATTTAATTTTTAAATAGCATTACTATTTATAAAAATTTGATACATAAAATTTTTGAGCACCTTGGTGGCTCTAAATTAAATGTTGTTTTATCCACGGAGTTATTCAACCGCTGTTAATACTACAAAATCATTGACAGATGTCGTATATGATATTGAATATCTGTGGTGAAAACACAACCTTAACAGTTCGGTCTTCAAAGCACATAATAATTGTGTCGGTAAATTATGATAAAAACACTGTACCGGGAGGTGGACCTTACCACCCAGCTGGCGTTTCGGTTATTGGTCAATATCACGTGCTATTAGCATTAAGTTTTATTCAGGGTCGGGTTCGAGTTTATGGTGACTTATTGTGAATTTGCCAATATTGTGAGAGAATCATTATTTATTATGTGTTCTGTATACATACTATTTTGTGAGTAAATTATAACAACAATTTATAACAGCGGTCGAATTAATTTGATTTAATGTTTGAAATTAGGGCTTGTACTACTTAACAAACATTACAAGGCATAGATATGTGCGAGGCGCCAAAATTTATTGCACCATAATTCACAAAACACTGAACTACAAAATACAACCATTTTCTGAGAGTTACTTTTTGCAATAGCGTACCGATGTAAACACTAATACAAACGTTATGCCAATGATGATCCCCATTCTAAACAACCCTGCCTTTTGCGCGCTTCTCGTTCGTGGATCGAACCTGGGGCTCCAGGGTGAGAGGCAAGTATCCTTATCACTGGACCACGAAGTCACATTTATCACAGTTACAATACATAAACTAGTTTTATCGGAAAATATACTATATTAAATAGAAATGTAATAATGTCGTCTCCAACACCAACCATTAAAATTACTGAGGATTGGCGGAGACTGCGGCCAGTATAAGAAGAATTTTGCAGTTATAAATATGTTGCTATTTTATCAATGATAAATTAATCCAATTGATTAAAATATCCTCCTGATCTGTAACGCAAAAAGATCCCCTGAATGTAGAATATGTTCTATAAAATTGAAGCAAAGCTGACCGTTTTCCACCGTCACTATAAATTTTCTTTGAATTTTGGTTTTCAAATCAGGGGTTTTGTTATAATTATAAATAAAATAAATCTCACATCTCAAACATCAACCTAAATAAACCAGTTATGGAAATTGTTACGACCTATATTTTAGGCCCTTGATTTTATTGCAAATTACACGTAATTAATATAAAGTTCGGTAAGTATTACTGATTTTAATTAACATAGTAAGTACTTTTCCCGCTCTTTCGTGGATGCCAACAAATAAAAATGAACCTAGACTCAACTACCATTCAAACAAGTGCTGTCATTGAAAACGTGTTTAAAATGTTCTCAATCTGCATCAACAATCATATCGATTCCAAAAAAAAAAATTATGAAATTTTCAGCTAAGTAAATTTAATATATAGAATTGCATTTACACGTAAAAAAAAATTACTACTAAATGGGAAGGAAGCTTTGAGCCTCAGCGGTTTTTGTTCTTTGGTTGCCTTTTTCAAATGCAAGAAAAAGTAAGAATTACCTCTTGCGTAGAGTAGCCATTGTGGAGTAAATTAGTTAAAGATGGTACCTTTTCATCATCAGTGACCTTTTAACCTATGTATAGGTAGCTTTAGAGGCTAGCTGACAACCGGTATGTCCGTACTTACCTACATAGCTTAATTTTTTTAACTGAAAATGTTTTCTCAACCGCCTCTGAAATCACCGAAGTAACCCCTATGATTTCGTTAGCTGAAGTGAGACGAGGTTATACACCCAGCTAGCAAGGGTATGTCATAATGACGTCAAAATCTGATGATTACTGGTCATAAGACGTCAGTGAACCAAAAATCGACGACATAATGACGTCTTATAAATGACGTTAAAATGACGTGCTGCATATCACGTTATATAACACGTCATATTGTCGTCTTTCTTCGGTGCTATTATTATATATCAAAGTCATATACAATATGGAATGAAGCGGCATTTTCGCAAATGACATATTGCCATCATTACAAGATTACCTGTATTTTTTTAACAGTTTCCAAAGAGAATAATCAAAGGCATGCAAAAATATTGTTTTTAGTTTGTTTTTGCGCAAAAGCAAAACATTTGCCTATATAATTTTTGCACAAATATTTTATTACTTCTAGGAACATTTTTAATATTTGCACGTCTCAGCCATTCATCATATAATTTTTGTGATATAAATTTCGTACCCTGTATCCCATTGAATTCAAAAGTACCGCTATATAACCAGACATGAGCGCAACTACGTTCGAAGTTCTGAAAAACGTGATTAATATTAACCAATCGGTGTAGGTATAGCTTATGCGCGCGCAGTCCATCTTACCACAGACCACTGTGAATTCCCAGGCGTTTACGACATTTTCTATTCTGTGTTTACTCTGGCCTATTAGTGAAATATCTGGCAAATGTGTTGTTTTGACGTTTAACGAAAATTCTGTAGCAATACCTATTATTCACAGTTTAGTATATGATAGTAAGATAGAATCAACATTTATTTTTTTGAATATGTAGTATGTTATATAAACATAAATTTTATATAGTAATATATTTTTTCAATATATGTATAAACTAAATACTAATAGTTTTATCTGTATTACTGAAAACCTGGGAGGGGGATACCAAATATAACCTGAAAAAGACGTCAAAATTACGTCTAACTAATGACGTGAAATTAACGTCAAGTAATCAACGTCATCGGTCCAAGACATTAGGAGGACATTTTCACGTCATATTTACGTCATTCAACTAGTCATTTCTCGTCACTCGGTGACTATTTTTTCACGTCATTTTCACGTGCTCTTGCTACCTGGGCAGTTTATTGTGGAGTCCGAACCACATCTGGGGTATCGACAATGCTCTCTCCCAACATAGTCCGAAACAAATTACAATACATTGGTAATTTGGATGTCATGGCGTAAATAACAGAAGCAGACCGCAAAACAGGTACAGGTAGTACAATTAACAATATTTATTTTATAAAGGATGGAATCGAACCATAAATATAATAAATATAAGCGCTTAATTCACATAGCTACTATGCCCATATTGCCCATGCTACTAACTGCACTTGCGAATATAACCCTCTTGGAGGTGGTAAACATGTTTTCTAGAAGATTTTTTCAATTTGGCCACTCTATTACCAATACAATCTATGCTAAGTTGGTAAAAATTATGAAATGCTTTTGGTGGAAAAATGTGCCTTGTTTTATGATTAAACTTACTAAATTTTAAGTAAAAGAAAATATACTTACAGATTTTCCTATTAGCGAAAACACATATGCCCTTACCTGTAAAAGAAAGAAAATTTATAATGCCATTACATTTGAAAATACACTGTGATAATAAATGAATGATACAAAATGAAGTTACTGTAATTCATTGCCTAATAAATATATCGGAATAATTAAATAATTACGTCATCAAGTACTCTATGAACTTTTGTATTAATACCGTCAAACAACTTATGTCACTTGATAAAAAGTAATATGTCATCGCCACAGGTGTTATTAATGAATTTATAACAAAACTGACTCAATTGTTCTTGCCCAAAGGCATTTTAGAAAAGAAACAAGCAGACAACCGTCTCACTGTAATTTAATTCGTCGATGGGCATAGAAATTTTGGGAGGCTGCAAATTTAAATAAAGATAAGTCAAGTGCAAGACCAACGCGATCTTTAGAAACCGTACATGCTATTCGTCAGGCCTTAGAATTCGAAAAAAGTCAATTTGACGGTGTGTTGCCGGGTTTTGACGTCATTAATACCTAAATTTCGAGATATTCAAGAAATATTGAAAGATTTAGAAAACATCGTTTTTAAGGAGTGTGCGTGTGATGATTCTTCTTTCCGTTCCAAATTCTAAAATGCAATTGGCTTTAGCATTTTATTTTTTCCAAGTTTTATTACCATGAAAATTAGCATGGTTTCTACGTCCATGTCATTAAAGTGAACATTTAATTAAAATACTTGAACCACCACTGTCCGGGAACTCAGGGTAGTTTACCCTTGTCTAGGGTTATCCGTAGGAATTTTACATAGGGTGCATAGACGGATTATGCGAAATTATTTGGTTTGGTTTTATTACACACATAAATCTACTTGTCTAGAAAATGGATTTAGGATCTTGTTAATTCCGGTGTATTATTCCCAATTGAATTTAATATTACAATAGAATTCCAGGTCTTTGAATCTCACATTTCATGACCAGAAATTAATATTTTTGAGAATAATCCGCTGTTGTAGATTTATTTATTTATGTTAATTATAAAAATACAATGCAATTAAAAAACATTACTAAAATAAGTGATAAAATGAAAACATAGTAACAACAAAAACTAGTAATTACTATTTCCTATGCTTTTACAAAAAACTTATCACAGATGAGTATAACGCATGCCATTTTAAACAACCACTTTCTTGGCTGTTTGCGGAGATGGATATTGAATTACAAAAAACATAAATGGTTGTTACAAAGTACGCTCATAAACATTGTTTTCTAGTGCTAGTAATTTAGGTATTTTGTAGGTCATAAGTGTTTGTTACGGGATAGTATCTTAAATAATTCACTAATTTCCTGTCATTTTAACGAATATTATATTCATACAATGTTGCAACTTGTCTATTTCCTTAACTAGAATATGGATTCTATGACTTTTATTTTATATTTATACTGATAATATTTTTCTCGGTGCTCTATCCTGGATGAGTAATCGATTAATTTTAATATTAAACCTTTGTGGTTGCAAATTTTTATAACTTTCCCATTTTTTCTTTCTGAAATATTAAACTAATCAATGTTTTTTTTTATTCTTTAATAACTGTTAATATTAGTACTAGGAGTGATTCCGAGAGAGATGACAGAATTTCTACCTCGTCTCGTCTTAATTTATGATATATTTTTCTACATCGTATCTTCAGTCATTTTGTAAGTCCGCCAAGCTTTTTCATTTAGCCTAATGTTATTCCTTATATCTACGTTAAACCAAAAAGGAAAAGTCCTTTTACTGGTGGTGCTAATAATATGAACATAATTTTCAAATATCTGATATAGTAGTATATAGAAAGAAGTGCATGCTTCTTCAACATCATCGTAATCATGTATAAAGTTCCAATTAGTATTAAGGATATGTTCGTATAACAAAGGAACATTAGCCTTGCGAAAATTAAAAGTGTAATTGAAGTTAGTAGGAACAAAAGTCTTTTAAATTTCTTTTTTTGAATTGATAGATACTGTAAGTGCGGGATGGTGAGCATCCTCCTTTAATAAAATATCTCCACATCTCTCGACTAACCATTGATAATAATTAGCCAGGACAAGATCAAGTATTCTATTATTATTATTATTAGTTATAATGTTAAACAGAGATAAATTAAGAAAATTCAAAAATTTATTTAGGCTGAAACGGGAGGATTTACTTGATTATGTAACTAGCTAAAATACTAGTTAGGAATATTAAAATCTCCTAATATTAAAATATTATCATTATGAATTATGTCAAGCGAGCTAATAGTGTCAAAAATAACTTCCACTTAAGTAACATTTATGGAAAGTGGTGCATTAAGCACAAAAATAAAAAACAGCAGCAGTTCATTTATGTCTGTACTGGTTTTCTTATATAATTTGTCTTTAATGTGGCTCCAAAAGAAAAAATCCAGTGGCGTTAAGTCAGATGGCCACCTCACTGGTCCGTTACTTCCCATCCAGTTATTTTCAAAATTGGTATTTAATAATTATGAAACGGTACTGATATTATGAGGTGGTGCACCATCTTGTTGGAAGAACTGATTTCTTGCCTCACTTATGGGTAGATTGTCCATAAATTCCTCAATAATTTTCTGGTTTAAGATTTTGTAGTACCATTGGCCATTAAGATTTTCTTGATATATGTGATATGTTAAAACACGATTGCCACGTAGCGCACACCTAACACTAAAACCAAAGCGTCCCTGAGATCGAACGTCAACAGTACGGTGAGGGTTTATATCCCACCAATGGTGCTCGTTATGCCTGTTGGTAATTCATGCACTGTTAATGTAGGCTTCATCTGTCTAAACTACATTTCTTGAGAAGAATGGATCTTGTTGACTTTTTTGACTATATCATATACAAAAATTCCAATCGTCGTTGAAGATCAGTTGGTTGCAGGTGAAGTGTTTGTAGTCCTAACATCCCTTGAATTCGAATTGGCATGACTTGGAATATTTTGGATTGCACAGCGGCCAAGATGACCTATGAGTTGAAATGATAGATCGCGTATGAATTGTCATCTTCGAATGTTCCACTTCATGTTAGTTGAATATACAATGAAAGAATTTATTCTAGCAATATTCAACCACTAGTAAATTACGACCATGGGCCAACGTCGAGTGTTCTTTGACACATTATACGCAGCACATAACTTGTCAACACTATCGACGCCTCCATTTGTCGAGTTGTAGTCCATTATTGTTTCAAATTTACCTATCTTTGTATTTATTTCGTCGTCATAATGAATTCCTGATGGCAACAACACATTTTTATTTCTTTTTGGAATGAAGGAAACCAACGTAATGTTACTTGTGAAAGCAAACATGCTTGATAAAACAGGATGACCTGAGGGAGAAGCGACTTCTGGAAGCAACTCTCTTTTTTGTTTTTCCGTATAGTACCCAAGAGATTTTGAAATATTGCTGCAAATTTTTAAGTAGTTCCACACTAGTAAACCCATTATCTACCGTAAGATTGCGGCCAGAACCTTTTATTGGTTGACAAAGTCTTTTCACTACATCTTTCGCCGAATTACTTACTGCAAAAGAGCCATCAGGTTGCCAGCCAACATATACTTCCAAATTAGACATATAAAATATTTTTGAATCAGCCAGTGCAAAATTTTTTATTCCATACTTGGCTGGTGTATTTGGTATGTATTGGCGGAAGCCGCATCTCCCACGAAATGCTTCTAGCTTTTCGTCAATGGTAACGTAATGAAATGGAGAATAAGCGGATTGACAGTTGCTGACGAAATCATCAAAAACTGCTCTTATAGGAGCAAGCTTGTCGTATTTCTGTCTTTCATTACGTGTATCTGCAGCGTCAAATCTTAAGATTTTGAAAAAAGAAAACGAAACCTATTGTGGGACATTTAAGTCTAAATATTTCGACCCCGGTACCCTTTTTACTCCACATTTCTTCAACATTTAGGCGATTAGATTTTAAAACTCCCGCTAAATACAGCAGTCCAATGAAAGGTTTCATTTCTTATATATATATATATATATATATATATATATATATATATATATATATATATATATATATATATATATATATATATATATATATATATATATATATATATATATATATATATATATATGTATCTTTAGCGTCTCTCTCCCGTTGATAGTTGGCACTATTCGCTTGTATGCGTTTATTAGTACATTCCACCATCATATTCAATGTTGTATCTAGAAAAAAATGCTCCAAATTTCAGCTTCACTTTTCAAGTGATTTGCTCGTAATTTTACACCCGCTAGAGATTTTATGAGATTTTCTTCCCTTGTTCTTCCGCGCATTGGAGGTGTATATTTAAGTCATACAGTTGTATTATCCTTTTCAATAAAAGTTGGTCGTCGACTCTGTGAATCATAGTATACCTCGTTGTCTGATATTTCTTGCTCTGTATCAGTATCAGAGTTTCGCGATTCTAAAATATCTTCTTCCTCTTCTTCATCATCAAAATCAATAGATTCCTCTATATCATTGTCATTTAGACATTTTTCCATTACGTTAGCTAAGTGCTCTTGTTCTTTCTCCTACGACCACATCTGAGAATTATTTAATATTTTTTGAAAACAGTTTTACAGAAAATTACACAAAATACCTTTATAACAACAATAAGAAATAGTTTTTGAAAAATCACCTAAGACAATACTAGTACAAAACTGCTCGCGTGCGGGCTGACACTCTGTATATAGCCACAACTATTCAACAAATGAATTGCGCCTACTTCTAGTTGCATACTGACCATTAGTGTTGGGCGGTATCGAATAAATATATTGGTTTATTCGATACTAAAATGTATCGGATAAAATTATCGAATAGAAAAAAGTATCGTAATAATGTGGCAGTTGAATTCTAAATCTGTGGATCGTAACAAATTATTTGGTTATTGAAATTTTATTTGAATCGAATAAAAGCGAAATGAATGAAATGTGATATGAATACAATTGTTACATTACCAATCCGTCGCGCACATCGACTTAATGCAGACCAGGTTCAAACTAGGCTTGTGTGCTTGCTTATTTTCATTTTCGTATTTTTGTTTTGTTGGGTTTGAGGGTATGGAATGATTGATATCGCGGTTATTCAAAATTAGTTGTCGATATTAAATTATTATTTATACTTAGAATTGTTAGTGTATAGATATAATATATGTGTATTATTTGATTTATGATTTTACGTTGTTTAGACACACTTTTGCAATAGCAACGTAGCTTACTCTGTTCCATGCTCAATTATTGGAGTTGTGATGTAGAATTCAAATAAATAAATACACGTATGCTTATGATGAATAAAAAAATACATATTTTAAATATTTGAATGTACCTAAAAGTTCCCACTGAAATTGAATGAATTAATTTAAAATAAATTAATAACTCACTCGCTTAGACTAAAACAATTATTTTAAATAGATATTCCTACTCAGTATTCATAATCATAATTTCATACAACGCCAGAAAATAGTTATAAAAAGTAGCGGTATTAGTCGATCAATCGATATTCTAGACTATAATAATACAAAAAATAATGAATAATTTTTATCGAATACTTATTCGATACTTTATTCAAGTAACGATGTTTATATCGATACAAAAAATTACTAGTCTAATTCAGGAGAGTACTGAAGAGCGGAGCGTTCGGTGACGGCGCACAAGGAAATTATGACAATAATATTTAAAATGCGGAGTAACAGTCCGCGCGCGAGCTCCGGAAGGTTAAAAACATCTTTATTAGGTTATCTTCCTTCTGGATAGCGATTGAAATATATTTCGGTGCAATATCACAATTGTTATTACTTTGAATAAAGCATTCTAGCATATCATATTTCTCATAATTTTCGTAAGACATCTTCACTTTTACGGTTAAATGAGGTGTAATTATGACGGAAACAAAATTGTTAATATGCAATTTACTGACAAACGGATAAACACTGTCATAGATGACATACGCATACTTGGAATAAATATTAAAAAAAACGCGAAAAGTAATCTACTGAAAGATTATTTTCGCTATTAAATACTTACACATGGAAAGTGACCCACCATATAATATATAGTTTGAAAGAGAAAAAAAATCCGATCATTTTCTAGAACACGGACTTTTGAGATACCACAAAACCAATTATACCGACACACTCTACACATCATCAGATGTTCATTGCACAGTGTTATATCTTGTGCAAATATCCCTAACCACCCTTAAATAAATTAATAAGATTGCAACACTTGACATTATCCACCCGATATTCATTTATATGGCTGTCTGTGTGTGTTGTATAAAAACGCTGTCAGGTGTCGCACGATGTTCTCCGATTTTGCCAGATTGAGATAATTCAACCAAGTTAGGGACAAATCCCTGACGTTTATTTTTCTAATAATGGCAGGTCAAATATTTATGTTTAGATTGTTACAATCTGGCAACGGTATTGGACGCGCATTTTATTAATTTCACCTGTTGAAATAAAGTACATTTATCGCGGAGATTCATGTGAGGCTCCTCGAGTACGTTTCAGATAATTTTAACTTCATATTGACAATTTTCTTTTTAATAAAGTCTTCGCGAAAAGGGTTTTCGGGTTAGTATAAACAAAAAGCTCAGAGCTGATTGGTTGAAAGCGTATAGGGACGCTTTAGAGGGCATTTTTCATGAAGACGCCATTTCAGTTCTTTGTTACTGCGTGACGATTGAACTTGGCGATCAATATATTTCAATATAATATGCAATATAATTTTTAAAAAAATGTCGGAAACAGCGGGCGCGTCGAGTTGCGTTAACAGAGATTCACCTGTGCCTCGTTGTGATAAGTGTCGGGTACTTTTTTCATCGACACGGCATCGTACCGTGTCATTACAGTTGTCCTAAGTGTTCAATAAGGTTAGTGCCAACGTCTAAGGATGATTTAAGTGTGTTTCAATTTCAAATAAAACAAAAAATATTTTTTTGCCCTAAAAAAAATACAATTTCAAATACACTAACAAAATATCAGCCAATTTCGGCTCGTTATTACCCACCGAGCACCCCTATTAGCTCCACGATCCCGTAAGTCTCTTGGATTATTTATTATTTTCACAACATTTCTTGTAACAAATTGTTACTACATCGTTTGTAAATAAATTTATGCAAAAAATTTCGAAAAATTGCAAAAGTGCGTGTTCTACAAAATTACCAAAAATCCTTTTTAACTAAACCATATGATTCCCATTTGAAAAAATACAACTTTATGCCATAATTCGAAATTGCACCCCTTTTTTTTAAATTTTCTCGACGCCACTGTATTATACAGAAGAAGGTGCCTAAAGAATGTAAAAGTTGTATTTTCATAACTTTACAAACAACCAAGATATTGACATGTGTCTAAAAGTCGAAAATCAAACTTCTGTCTACAACTCGAAAATAAAGGACGATAGCAAATTTTTGTTTTCACCGGTGAATTTGTCTTACAAAAAAAGATAGAGGATGTGTCTTCAATTTTTTTGTATCTCTTAGAGTTACCAAGTTACCCTATGCTAACATCGAAATTTGCCCACCCTGTAAATAAACATTTATAGTGTACCAATTTTTTATTTTAATATGATAAAGTCTGCTTAATATTCACTGTAGAAATTTGCCTTAATTCCCACGTGTATTCGATAGTTAATATCCTAGACATTTCCAATCACGCCAACTTCAAAACAATTTTATGCAAAGCTCGCTCCATCTCCACGTTGTTTTTACTTTCCACTTCCTTAAAGCTATCTATTAAAAACCCCGGTAATAGATCCAGACTCATCAATATCACTTAATATTTACAACACTCCAAACTTCCTTTCAAAGTTAAAATCATGTTTAGCGTGGCCGTGAATCTGTGATACAAAGTTTTATGAAAAGCGTTAGTCGATTGCATACACATTTTACAAAGCCGGACACCGTAAATAATATTTAGTTTACACTATCCGGCGCGGACTAACACCAATGATGTTTATTTCCATTTTCCATATTCATCCGGAGTCGCTCCAACTAAATGAATGAAAACTAACGGTTGGTGCGTAATAAAGATGAATTATAGTCGCGATCGAGAAGCCTCTGGAGGTGAAACATCGAAATGCACTCAGCACAAAACCTACTCTGATCCCATATACATGCGATCTAATGATAGATGCCTGTTGGTGTCTGTACGGTACGTAGAACAGGTGGTATGTTTGAATAAGTGCAGCTTAGTGCCACGGGTTACATAGAAAAATGCGGAGCATATTTACGCTGTCAATCACCTGTCAATCGAAAATGACAATATATTATTAACAGGAAGTACAAGTGTATAAAACAACAATAAATACTATATTATTCTCTTAATCTCTACTTCGTTAGCAATATATAAAGAAAATTTAATTAACATATTTTTTACAATTTTCTAAATCTATTTCAACTATTTCTACAAAGATATCGCTCTGTCCTTTTGTTTGTCATTATATTTGGTTGTATTTACTACGGTTAATTAGAGCACGAGCCACCACAAAACATGCTTGATACTTTAAGGCAACACCTCTGTTAGCCGGCAGACTTTAGAAGATCTAGTTGTTCCTAAATATAATCCATATAAAGGGTGATCCATATAACTCCAACCATCCCCATTGTCTTGCTTATTTGAAGAGATATGAAAAAAAAACGCTGCCAATTATTTGGGATCAGAACTTCCTCACCATGGTAAAACTCGATGTGTGGTGGAGTTTATAATAAAAGTAATTTTTGACGTTTCAAAAAAGTAAAATTTTTTTACGTTTCAAAAAAAGTCACTTTGACGTTTCAAAAAAACGTGACGTGTGGGGGAGTTTGTCATAAAAGTAATTTTTGATGTTTCAAAAAAGTCACATTGGTGGAATGTCACTAATATTTTTTTTTTTGAAAAAGTAATTTTTGACGTTTCAAAAAAAGTCACATTGGTGGAATGTCACTAATATTTTAAAATTTTAAATTTCAAGAAAAAAATTTTACATTTCAAATTGACGTTTCAAAAATGTCACTAATATTTTTTTTGACATTTCAAATTTTAAGAACCGATTTTGCTCATCAATGAACTCAATCTCTTCCTTGACCTCTAGAATGTGTGTACCAAATTTGAAATCTTTATCTCAAAAACTGTAGCTGCTATCGCGAACCAGAGAGACAACAGACACACAGACAGAAAATTATTTTTGTCTGAAATTTTATGTATCGTCATAATTCGTCGAGATTCGTCCAGAAATGCAATAAAAGTTTTCTAATGATTTTTCACGAAATACATACCTTCCTCACTTTGAGGGGTGAGGAAGTAATACGTCAATTGTGTATTTTGTAACACGTTCGCTACCAACCGGCTCATATATGAGCCACCAGGATTTTTTCCTGAGGATCGGCGGCTCATATAAGGGACGGAAAGCCTGTGCTACTAAATGAACATTTCTGAAGTTAGCATACGTGATAGCGATTTCGCATTTTACATCGGTCTTGGGGAATGCCTGTCTCATTTATGAGCCGCGTGGTCCCGGGGTAAAGTTTATTGTTGATTTTTAGGTTAGTTTAAATGTAACTACTGTCAGAGTTTATTGTAAGAGTGTTGTTTACTTGTTTTTTTTTAGTACATCATTTGAATAGGTACGAACGCAGACATTTTTCATCTGCGAAATTTGTAGAAATAAAAATGGACAGGAAATAGGCCCATGCGTGGATCCCTGCTTCAAGCAATACCACGAAAATATGAACTAAGTGAATTTCATCGTTAAATGTTCTTTGAAAGAGTTACATTTTTAGTTTTTTAATAAATCCTGATACAACATTACATTTGTTTATGAATATGTGACTCATATACAATGACTTCATTCTGAAGTCATTGCTCATATATGTGACGAGTGGTCTATTGTTGAAGATCTATTATTGCTATAGACCAATGTCTCATTTATGGGACATGTTCTTCAAACCGGTCCACATTAATTACAGTAGCCTCATAAGCACCCCCCATAAATTGAAAAATATTTTAAAAAAATCATAGCCATTGAATTTTCCTACAATCTCTGGGGATAAAAATCAAAATATAGTGTGGTAGCGAACGTGTTAAGAGGAACTAAATTATTAGTGGAAATCTCTACGTTTTACACCACATTTTTCTGATTTTAAAAATATATAGTTTATGTATGGTATTTTTAATAATAGGAAAATATTGACTAATTTTAGAATTAGACAATATTCAGTAGGAAAGCATAAACAATGTTTCGTGTATTTCAAATTTATTTGCAACTTAAAAAAATATCGGTTTCTTTGATGGTGGTAAAGGGATCAAAGAAGCCGACGTTTTTTAAGTTGCAAATAAGTTTGAAATAACCTTTATAGTTGGCTGTGAAAATAAAACGACAGGGATGCAGTAGTTTATGGTAAGAATGATGACAGATTCAAACAATAACACTAGTATATAACCCATATGGACTAAATTTACCCCAGTTGGCCATGACAAAAAACAAATTTAAAAATAATTTTTCGTTGAGAGTTTGTAGTTATTATAATAATTTAAGCGCGCTTATATATACAATATGTAGTTACACAGTGTTAGAGAAATATGATATGCTAAATTTATGTATCAAAAACAATAAAAACGCTTCTGCTGCCCAGCGAGAATATGGACTACCAGACAGAAAGAAGATTACCTGATAGAAAACAATTAAATTGGCGAATTCTCTCCAACTATCTATTAATTTTATGTATTTCTTTGTAAATAACTATGTTTAATAATAAAAATATGTTAGTATTATATATTCTAATTGAAAGATATTAGCACAAAACAAGTCTTTTCTGGTTTAGGTGCTACCGTCATATTAATGTAGATAATTTATATATATTATGTTTAATAAAGGAATTTGATTGATTTGATTTGAAAAAATATTGCCATTGTTAAAAGAACCTGGATCAATAACACCTAAGAAGAGATGAGTTGTAGTTGATATAAACAAAGAATTAAATATTTTATTATACTTCCAAGAAAATTCGAGAAATTTCATTAGGGATTCGGTAAGAGACTTACACATTTCGTATAGAACAATTCACAGGACTTTAAAGAAACATAGGTAATGGGGTTGTAGAATACTACTTACGCAAAAATTATTCCCCCGAGATGCTCAGAAGCGAGTAGATTTCTGTAGAATTCTGATGAACCGATGTAATGTTGACAACAACAACAAATTTAACAAATGTTGAACAGATGAATCATTTTTCACCACATCACTAAATTTTCAATAGAAAAAAATTCCCATTTGACATGAAAATGAGGAAGTTCAGTTTCAAGGAAAACAATTTGTTGGTGTTTGATTGGGGTTTTGTAAATAAAGAAATTATTGACCCAATGTTTTATGATGGTAATTTATGTGGGCAGAAATATATGACTCTTTTGCAGAACGAAATACATAATACACTCGTCACATTAAGATTACCATTTAAACTTATCTGGCAATAAGATGGGGTGCCTTCTCATGATACTAGTAACACATTATTTAAATGGAACAAATTATCCAGAATGGATAGGAAAATGGGGTTCTATTACATTGCCACCTCGTAGACCCGATATAATCCGTGATACTTTTGTATGAAGTCATATGAAAAATGTAATATACAAGGGAGGAATAATAATTTAGAAGAACTTAAGTAAAAAATAAGGAAGAAATACAGCGTATAAATAATGATAACTATATTATGAGTAATAGTAGTGTATTGAGAATAACGGAGATCATTCTAATTTAGTTTGCTGTTTTGTTCACTTCTCTTATTCTTTGTTAATTTTTTGTTGTATTACTGTTGTCATTAAATACATGTATAATTATTTTACTCAGGTAATTTTTTTAAACGTTTTGCAAATTTAAAATATACTGATATTGAAGGATTTTCATTCGAACATCTAGAATATAAAATGTTGAATTTGGAATAACAATCTTGACTTATTTCGAAAATTCAACTGTCTTCCTCATATAAAACAAATACCTATACGTATATCCATTATCCTCTTTCAAATCCTTGGGATTGCTTTTCATAGCGTAGCTTTACTCGAAAGATTTATGAAAATGAGACTCAATTTGATAATATAGAATATCTAAATATCTGATGTGGCCAGCACATCTTTCTTATACCGTATATATCATCCTGATCTAAAAAATCAATCAATTTAATTCTTCACTTACCTCAAATAAATTTTAATAGCGTACCTTGAAATGTTTCATTAAAATTTTTAAATAATTAATTATCAGCGTCATTCGATACTGTCAATAACAAGTTATGTCATAGATTTCAATAAATTAGACATTTCAAATGTTAAACGGTTAAATTTATCCTAACCCCATTTTATGAGGTCAAATGTGTAAAAAATTTATCATTGTCTTTGGCCTTTAAAACATGTGTATCAAATTTGAAAGCTTTATCTCAAAAACTATGACTGCTATCGTGATACTACAGACATGACGATAGATTTTTTTCCATAAAGTTATGTTTTTTCATTATAATTCGTCGACATTCTTCCAGATATGCAATAAAAATATTCAATTTTTTTCCTGAATTTGTACCTTTTTTCTTCTTTCATTCATTGTGTCTCTTCTAATGGTACCAAATTCACCAAATTTAATGTGTCTCCTAAAGTTTACCACCAGTTTAAAATCTTATCTGCCAAATTTGGGAAGTCTCATTAGTATTTTTTTGAGTTATCGTGGATACACACATACACGCACACATCCACACACACATACGCGCACCGACAGATCATTCGGAAAATAGTCAGAATGAATTCAGGAGGGTTCAAAACGTATATATCAATCAAAATCTCGAGGTCGAAAAAAAAATCACACTTATTATACTTCCTTACATTAGGTATAAGAAAGTAAAAATAGAATCACGAATATTGTGAAAATTTAAATCAAAACGTTATGAGAAGTTGGCGTTGCCATATTAATGCACGTTTTATTTAATTATGTTTGATCTTGTGTACCTTCTTTTGTTATTTAATAATTAACGAAACTATTATTAATCTGTAAAGTAAGAATAAAATACTTCTTGTAAACAATTGATTAAAACAATATTTTGTCGTATGAGGTTCAAACTTTTTACTTTTTCTACTATGCGTTTGACTAAGTTTAATGGAATATTTGTATATAGCGAAACAACATCTAAGAATACAAGTCGGTACTGTTAAGTTTTAATTTTGTTCTTAAATTGCCATGAATCTTTGTGTAGTGTTTGTTTTTATTTATTACGTTAGATATGCTAGATTTTAGGTAATCTGAGAGGTTTTTTGCTCACATCAACGTATTTCCAATATAAAGATAAGTTTTACCAACAAATAGAGGGATGTGCCCTGAGTGCCTCCATATCTAGCGTAATTGCACAACTCGTACTTGAGGATCTAGAAAGTATAATAATCCCAAAAATAAACTTCGAAACTCCATTCTTTTATAGATACGTTGACGACTGTATAACACTCATAACACGACTAAATAAATTACATTCTCGAATTATTTAACTCATGCCATAATAAACTACAATTCACAATGGAAATAGAAATCGACAATAGACAAACTTTCTAGAACTTTCTAACTCTAATGATGACAGACAATATAATTAGAACAGAATGGTTTACCAAAAACACATGGTCAGAAAGATACATAAATTTCACGTCAAATCATCCAATATCCTAAAAAAAGTGTAGTTATAGGCCTTGCCAATCGAGCCATCACCCTCAGATCCTAAATACAGACAAGACGCAATTAAAAAAGCCAAAACAGCCTTTACAAAAAACAAATACCCTAACAGTTTCATTAACACAATTTTTAAAAAACGAATAAATAAATTTTAGAACAAAAATACACAAACCACAACTAATAATTCCGAACGCATTTACGTATCCATCCCGTATACAAAAGAACTGTCAGAACAAATAGGAAAAGAATTTAAAAAATATGACATAAACATTAACCACAAAGGATATAACTTGTTAAAATCTAATTTCAGTAAACTCAAGAGTAAAACACCTACCACAAAAAACCCACGTAGTTTATGAAATACCATGTGAAAACTGTGACAAATTATATATAGGCCAAACTTCCCAACATCTAGAAAAAGAATCCAATCCCATAAATATGATAAAATCAATAAAACAGCACTCACGAAATATATGAAGAAAAGTGATGTGCTCGCTATACGCACAAATTAAACAACATTATTATTAAAACTATAAAGTGCCAAATTTTTCGTTTGGTAAGATATTTAATTCATAACCAAAAATAGTAAAATTGTAGAGAATTTCAAATTGTTCTATATTTTAGTCCATCATTGAAGAAGGTGGAAAACAGCCACCGAAACGTTATATATATATACATATATGTATATGTATATATATATATATATATATATATACATATATGTATATGTGTATATATATATATATATATATATATATATATATATATATATATATATATATATATATATATATATATATATATATACATATACATATATGTATATATATAAATGATATATATATATATATATATATATATATATATATATATATATATATATACATATATGTATATGTATATATATATATATTATTGTGATAATGAGGAATGTTGTATTGTTGTATTTTTATTTATTTATATAATTTGAAAAAAATTTGAATTTTTTTATTAAAATGTAAAAATTGAAAATTTTGTGGTTTATTAAAATTTATGCCCTTGTATACCCAAACTAGCTCAGATTTTAATTTACAAATTTTACTTACTTTTATTTTCTTTTTCTCTCACTCAGGATGCAGGTTCAATTTGGTTCTTTCTATAGTATAATTTCAAAATTTAAATTCACAAAATCAGTACACATAAAAAAAAACTAAACACTTTCAGAAAACAATAAAGGAGTTGTTTTTAATATAGGTTTTTTTTAAAAATTTTAACAAATATTTACAATTTTAACTTACATTTACCCAACCAAAAATTTTAAAATCTCGAGATTTTACCTTATTTAACCGTACAGTTGACCGGTTGCTTTCTTGAAAAATCTCCCTGCTCTGCAAATTCTGTATTCTCTGCACCTGTGCCGCTATCAGCTGTGAATGCTGTGATTAACCTCGAAATATGGCTTCTGATTCTGTGTTTGCTTCTTATTGTGCTTATTTGTGAATATAATTTGGTTTTTTCTTTTTTTATTACCTGGGACCTCTTTTTTTTTTGATGCACGTTACGACTGAATTACTTTTTATGATATTACTACTGGATTTCATACAATGGTGGGTAAGTACCTCTTTTATATTAATTGTTTATACTATTAAATCATATATTAACTTGTTTTCTTACTATTTTATCCTTAATTTCAGTATGTTTTATCAAATTACAAATTCTCAAAATATTTTTAAACTTCTCTTCCAAAATTTCAAAAACTCTCCTCTTCTATCAATAACAACCCACTATCCATTGTTTTCTCTGCTTACTTTAATTTTGTATATAGTAAAATCACCAAATTTCAAAATTGACTAGTTGTCACAAATTATTTTTTTATGTCAAATATTTTTAATTTTGAAAATAAAAACTTTTATACTACCTTTTTGTTGCCTTTTTAAAACAATATTCTTTTCTTGATACTTTATTTAGCATTTTCTGTAAATTTGCATGTGTTACGTTCAGTATAAAAATTTTTATCTTTCACATCTCATTTTCAAAATTTTTCTTAACCAATGCCCTATCATTTTAAACAAACTCCTTTTTTATATAACTAGAACTAAATAACTACTGATAACAAATCTTTTCATATCTAGGTTAACATATTTTTACTCAAAACTAATATTTTTGTTTCTACATTTTGTAGGCTGTCGAAATTGGTTTCACCCCTTTTACACACACTTTAACACTGTGTCTTGAGCTACCCCCCACTCACATACGAAGCACTGAGTTTCTCCTTTGTCCTAATGGCATGTCTTTGCACATCGATGGATTTTCTGTTTAGTTTTTTTGATGAAAATATAGTTCAACTATGCTGTCACACATACAAAAAAACAGTTTATGTTTCAACCCCAATCTTGGAGAAATTATTATGGCATTGATCTAAACATATTACTGCACCCCTGTTTGGTAAGTTTTATTTCAGTTTATATTCACTTTTACAGACCATGCACTTTTTATGTTTCGTTATGAAAGTTTTAAGATAATTTACAATATTTTCCCCTGTTTATTGATTGTTGCTTTTTTACCTTTTATATAAAGTTCAATTACATTGACTCTATGCTAGATTTTCATAAATTTCCCCTTTTAAAAGTTTATACTATAACAACTGTCTCTTTTATAGGTAAAATCTTTCCCCCTGAAACTATGCAACTTTTGATACTACTGGAGTTGATTGGAGTGAATTTTTATATGGGACTACATTGGTGACACCTTTTCGATGGCAGGAAATACACAATATGTCTCTCGTCAGCTCTGCCAGTGAAGATCCAGGACTTCGACTTGACACCTTTTTCTTGTTTTTTATTTGTTTTTCATTAATTCTTATGGCCAATTTGGCTTTGCAAATACCTTTCAACTAACTACATTTTTGATATGAAAATAAATACTTAATTCTACTACACATATGTTAAAAACTAAATTAAAATTATTTTCTGAAATTGTTCATTTTTAAATGTATGCATGCTACGTATTTATTAAACTTTTTATTTTTACTGCACGTTTGCACTCTATTTTTGTACCTCTATTTATCTGCATTTTATTATACTAATAAAAATAATTAAAACCTTTTAAAATAATTTATAATATTGCTAAATGTGATAATATATATATATATATATATATATATATATATATATATATATATATATATATATATATATATATATATATATCAAGTCAAATTTGAAAATGTCTTATTAAATATATTTAAACAAAGATTATGTTGTCATATACAATTAGTATAATGAGTTTTTTATTAAACAAAAAAAATAATAATAAAGAAAAAAGAATTCTCTTGTTTTTCAACTACGTGGAACAAGTACTATGCGTGTGATAACCAAAGATGTGTATCTAGTTGCTTGTTCAAACTTAAAAACACTAGAAATACAAGATTGCTTGGAGATTATTAATGCAGAAACATATCTTGGAGGGATTTTCATTAACCCAAAATAAATAAAACAAGAAAATCGTGACTACATTCCATCTTAGGACAAATCGATGACTTAAAAACTGAATACTAATGAAAAATACATCTGAAGTAGTAGAATGGATGAAATTTAATTATGAAAAGGAGGCCACGCAGAATGTGGTATTAATCTGACCAACTATAAGCAAATTTTATAAAAATAACCTACCATTGATCTTAATTGTGCATATCTTCCTTGTGTAATTAAATACTGACAATCTCGCAAACTTTTGAAATTATTAAGTATTTTTTAACATAACTTAAAAATGCATTGTTTACTGTTTTTTTTTGTTTATAAATAAATGCAAAATAATTCAATACATTCAGAGTACATGAAGGAATATTTTGTGCGGTATAAATAGGCATTGAAAAAACATCCCCGTGATAAATAGAAACACCAACAATTTATATTCAAGTTCTCCAAACCTAGATATCGTATTTTCGTTATTGTTCCCGTTACGATTTCTTGATCCCCTATGTCCCGGAGATTCCCGGGTGTCCCAGGCATACCATGTTATATGAGTGAGTAGACAGTATTGCCTTGATATTGGCTTTATATCTTTTTGGATCTATATAAACTGCACATTGATCAGATTCTCCAGGTGAATCTTAATTTTGAAATTATAATTTTTATTCGATTAATCACAACCCATTATATAAATTAGATAATATCCGAATTCTAATGCAGAAAGTGTGCGAGAAAGGATTACATTTTAAAAAAATGTCTCAACAAGTCCCTCCGACATTGCTATCTACCGAAGCTGGAATTCGAACTCAGAAGCAAATAGAGAGTGGTTAGTCGAGCTTGTCTCACAGCGCGCCTTAGCCCACTGAGATATTGAGAGTTGGGTTCAAGAAAAAAAGCTATGTTAATAACAAATCATCAAATGTTTTTCAAATAATTGAAACCAATATATCATATTCGTATAAGCTCCTAGTACCTCTGGCGTTTACTTTAGACAATTTATTTTTTGGCAATATCTTTTTAAGATGAATCGTTTTCCTTTTAGTTATTATAAAAAATAACAATGACGTTGGTTTTTTAATAACCTTCTATTTTTGCTACCAATGTCAATTACTGACACCAGAAAATATGCTCATTAATGCTAAACGCTGGAGCTTCTAACCAGAAAACATTGCCGAACCCTCACTTTGTTATAGAGTAAGGATCTTTACATTCCTTTCGAAAGATGGTAACGCGAGCAGATCCACGCATCTACTATACCTTATAGACTTAGTCCTGTCCCGATGTGAACCCGAGTCTTCCGGTGGGAGGACGCGTCAATATTCATCACACCACCAAGCCGATAAGGTTAGCATTTAAACATTTTTATATGTTTACATCTAACGTTAACTCAATTTATCAAACATACTTTTAGACAATACAGTCTTTAAATACGTGTTAACAGAAAAAAACTGAATACTACATTTTCTATTTAACCGGAAAGTATCGATTATACAAAAATGTAACTTTAATTATTTTCAATTTGAAATGCATGGTTACAGTTATGTTTATGCTAAGTAAGAGTAAATATTAATTAGGATAAAGTTCAGCTGTATCTGTGGAATTCGTTTGAATAAAGAAATATTATCTTTCTAGATAGATTCTTGGGGTATTATAAAATTACTCTTCTGTGCAGTTCAGTCAATTCCACCGTCACCCTCTTCATAGATAACTAGCGGCACTATCGTCACATCTCTCACGCCTCTGTCTCTTTCAATTATCAATTACATGACATGTCCGTCACATGTCAGACTTGCTATTGACTGTCTAATTAAAAAGAACCAACACAGGGGGATGTTCATTTAAATGTTGAACACAAGGGTATTAAAATTAGTTAAGTGAAATAACCAATTCAATCTTAAGTTTTTAACGACCCTAAGCGGTGAGATATTTAAACTGAAATGTAAAATCAATATACAGGGTGTTTGAGGCTCACTGATGAGTTGCGTTAAAACAATCTAATAACACGTAAAAAAAATTTTAAAACAAATGCCTAATATTTAATAGTTTCTCTGATGATGGTGTAATAAACCGAAACGTTAGAAAAAAAATAAAATTAGTTATACCTGACCGAAATCCCCACAAAAAGAAACTATCAGATATTATTAACTAATAATTAGTAATAACAATCGCATCTTTCTTCTCTATTTAGATAGTAGCAATACTTTTAATATTATTTGCTTGTTCTCATTCAATTAATTCCAAATTGTACATAAAATAATATTCATTTAGTGAATACCGTTGTAATTTAGGTCCAGTGGAGAAGGCTTTGCCTATAGTTACATAAAAAGCTCAATTTAAACATTATTTCTTCTCTGTAACTATTACGTTCCTAGCATTGAGAACTTATCAAGGCGGATAGTAAATATTAAGGATGTCTTATTCACTTTGGAAAGCATTGATTCATCAAAAAACCTTTAGACCTTGGGTTAATACAATGAATTTAAAGTAAAGGCCAGAATACCGAGAGACAGATCTAATTTTTCTTTATTTTTAATGGGTGTCCATTCGAGATTTCGCATCCCTGTTATACCCCTTATTTTTGAAGATACAAAAAAGTTTTTAGTATCAAAGCTGTGTGACTTTTTCTGAAGTTTTCGAATATGTATTAAATTTGTTAGTCATTATTTGATAAACAGACACCTTACGCACAAAATCTTCTTGTTCTTTTTCAATATTCTCTAGATATTATACGATCGAGGAATTTCTCGATCTCTAACAGCATCTCGTATGGAGTTTCTTGGGTGTTCTTTAATATATAATACGACAGCAAATTCTCTGTCTTCATCATCTTCGTTTCGTCTTTTTCTTTCAAAGCAGAAAAGTTTTGAGCAAACTTATTAGCTATATTTCTAAATGTTTTTCTATCCAGAACGCGTCTCTCAGGAAATTGCAGTGCATATTCCCTTTGGGAAGGAAATGCATTTCTATTATTTTTATAAAATATTTTCAAAATTACGGAGCGATCTTTATTTGAGTAATACATTTTGAAACTTTAACTGGAAGCAAACAATGTTTTAAAATAGTTTTGATAGGTAGGTTATGCTTTAATAATCAAATTATTTACGCTTATTAAAGTCAAAACATACTTGACTACTAGAAGCCACTAAATTCAGGTACATACATTTATATATAATATTTACTATAAGCAAAATAAAATTCTCTGTTTAAGTATTGCAAAATATACAGAGCATTTCATTTAAAAAAAACTAAAGTTGTATTCACTGCTCATTAATTTGAAAAGTTGATTGAAGATGAAGTTACTTTGTGAAAATCCATTTTGATTTAAAAATTATAAACACTTTTTTACTTCTCTAATTTTCACTTTATTTGTTATTTTACATAGTTTCATCCTATTCGAACATTTTCAAGTAAACTAAATTATACACAGATTTTACTTTAATTTAAATATATTCAGGTCAGTTTATATTTAAATTAAAGTAAAATCTGTGTATAATTTAGTTTACTTGAAAATGTCCGAATATGATGAAACTAGTTGTAAAATAATAAATAAAGTGAAAATTAGACAAGTAAAAAAGTGTTTATAATTTTTAAATCATTAATTTGATGTTAAATTGACTTTATGATTACATATTCGACAACTGTAGAAAAAATCACATACCTTTGATACAAGTATCTCCAAAAATAAGGAATATGGAGACCCTGTACTAGAAAATTGATATGTAATGCTATTATTTTCAATCGAGCCATAATATATATGTGCAAGAATTCATAATTGACATATCATTATTCTTTTTAATTTACACCGCTTAAAACATATTTTATGCAAATTATACTATTAAGATTCTTAACTAATAAATAATTTTTTTTACGTGGACTTATTTCAAAATATTTTTAAAATGCAATTAATAAAAATTACCGTCAACCAGAGAAACACTAAATACCTTTATCAACTTCCAGAAATAATTTAGGAGGTATTTCACCAATTCAATAATAAATGAGTCGTTAGCGGTTCAGAGAACTGAAAAGTTGGGAACTTTATCGAAAGTTGTAGCTTTTATGAGAATGGCCCAAATGGTATCTAGAGTATTCCTGTATGTTTTAGAATGGGCGATATATAAGAAACATGTTGTTACATTCTATACAAAGTTCATAGTCCATTTAGTTAAAAATTGATTGATTAAACATAACTGCTATAACTTGCTATAACTCTAAAACCAATTCAATCAGTTTAAAATTTCGTAACCAGATTATGTTCTAAAAGCACTACGATTATTGTCATGACGATACATGTAAAGTAATTTTAGAAGACAGGGATGACAGGAGATTTAATGCTTCATATTGTATTCCTAATTTTCTTACCTTTAATATTTTGATTACTCTGACCAAATATGTATTACCCATTGGCAAATTTGAACGGTCATACTAAAAATATTAAACATACTGTGTCATGGAAAATACAACATAGTATATCATTATGGAATTAGTTAATATTCATTTTAGAAACACGTATAAGAACCAAGCAAAAACGTTTATTTTATGTTGAATGAAATAATCGCTGATACAGATGTATTGGTTCTGTTCATTCACTTCGAAAACAACAAGAGCTGAGTTATGGTTTTTACTGGCAGAACAACGTCTCACATTGACTATCGCGCTTACCTGTCAATAAATGCCTTCGTAAATAAATTAGGATAGAACCGACACTATCTGCTCTTCTTCCTGTTGTACATGTACATGTTCTTACTGGATGTAATACGGTGTAATCTTTGTTTGGCACGTACAAGAAATCTAAATTTCAAGTATTAAAGATGATGTTGGAGCCAGACTTTCGTATCATTGCTATGATGCATGTATGTAGTTGGTCTATAAGAATGGCGACACAAGCAGTGACGACCTTCCTGGCTGCATTATATGATCCAAAGAAAAAGTTGGAAGTAAATCGCACATCGGTAATAATTCATTGCGGTATCATTTAGCAATCGGAAAGAGTCCGAAACCGTAATTCGATAAATTGCCTCCATCGTTGCTAGCATTAGTTTAACACATGCACCGAGCCTGCTTATAAACATTTGATTATAAGCAGGCTCAAACATTTTAAATAACTTTTAGATTTATATACATAATTTATATCAGTGCTTTATAGTGGCCAGATCATAAACTAGTGAATTATGCCAGATTTATTATACCTAGTATAGGGTTACTATTTAAAAAAATTTCGTTGACTTTTACGAAAACTATTGCAAATATTTTTTGTAAATGAAAAATAAAGAAATATGTTTAAAAATCAATCGAGCGATATTTTGTCACTCACTTTGTAACGATTTTACAGAATTTATACATTCCTTTACGGACGCCCTGTATATATCACGTATTAAGATATAGACAACGATTACAGCTGATCCGTATTCCATATTTCAAACTAACTAAATGATATATTTTATTAATGATGATGTATGATGTTCATAGTTTTGACATCCATAATATAGGAAGGAACGTTAAGTAAGCGAATAGCCGAAAGGGTTGAATTTGGAGATGTACTTTGGCATTTGAACAATACATTGCGATAAATTAGGGTCTAAAGCGGTAATAATTTACTTCATTATAGTTCGCTTTGATTATTGAAAGGGATGCACGTTGAATAAACACAAGAAAATTAAATTATATGGGAGTTTTAATTGGACGAAAGAATATTAAGCATTAAATATTATCTGATGTGTTCTATTGTTTTAGTATAACAGTATACGTTACGTGGAAACTTTTTTATATGCCTTATAGTTCTAAATCTATATATGCAACATATACAGGGTGTCCCAATCTAAGTAACAATTTAAATACCTTTTAGATTTATTAAGGTTTTATCAGTACCTTATCGTGGTCGGTTCATAAACTAGTGATTTATACTAGATTTATTATATGCCAAGTGCATTTAAAGATAGTTTTGTCTTAAAGAAAGTTTTAAAAAAGTCTTCAAGAAGTTATATCAAAACTAAATTTCGCTTAGTTCTTACTGATTTATGATTGACTTATCAAGGCATTTGTCAAACCTTCAATAAAACTTTATGGCTGTTAAGTCCAAGTTAGGATTATTGAGTGTTATAGAGAATTTAGGACGTGTTGTAGTTTTATAATTGCTTTATGAAATTAACTTGGGGTAGTTGTTAATGCCCGGGTATGCTTTGAGATCCTAAGTTTCAGGTCAAACCTTCACAAACCAACTACTTATTAGAGTTTTAATGAAGCAGATAAACATCTGTAATAAATCAGTCTTAAGCATAAAAAGAGTTTTTAAGTTGTGTTATCTGGGCATCATAAATCCTATAGATTTTAAACAGGTTGTGTTATATGCTCAATGGGTTTAGAACGGGTTTTAAGATTAGCCTATATGTTTCAAGCAATATGATAAGGCCAATGAGGCTTAATATATACTTCTACAAGAACAAATCGACATACTTAAAAAGATCAACTACGCTGTTAGAGGACCAACATTAAGTCTACTGCAATCTTATCTTCAAAATCGGGAACAGTTCGTTTGAAATGGAAATCAAACATCGATTTTTAGGACAACAAAACGCGGGCTACACCATGGCTCTGTATTGGACCCTCTACTATTCATTATTTTTATTAACGATCTTTTTTCTATCTCTTCCCAAGCAATACTGTTATATATTCAGATGATGAAACCTTAATAAATAAAAGTAACAGCTTAATAATTCTATAAACAATTGTTAACGAAACTCAAAATTTTGCTGAACATTGGTACAATAATAATTTGTTAAACCTAAACAAAGACAAAACTGAAAAACAAAACTTTTTGACCAACAACGCGATTGTTAAAGGTGACAGCGTTAAGCTACTCGAAATTGTCTTGGATGATAACCTCAAATGGAACGGTCATATTGACAACATAAGCAGTAAAAGTTCTAGTTATATCTTCCTTCCTCGTCAACTAAAAAAATTCATTAATGTAAAAACGTTGATATCTGCATATCATGCATTAATTCAATCACGTATTACCTATTGCGTTTTATTCTGGAAGTATTCCACAGAGGCTTACAACATTTGTATCTTGCAAAAGAAGTCAATTAGAATAATTGCAGGTATCGAGATCATTGCAAATAGTTGTTCCTTAAATATGGCATAATGCCTTTTCCAAGCCGTTATACAGGGTGGAGCAATAGTTTGTCCGACTTCGATATGTTGAGTTCTATGATACCTAGAAACTTGATTCTAAAACAAAAATAAACTAGACAAAAAAGTCTACACCCGGAAATTATTTTTAAATATACAGGGTGAGCCAAGACGATTCCACAGGGTCAACTAACATTTTTTTAAATGGAATGCCATGTATATCAGAACATTTTTTTGAAATTTCTTTATGGCCTTCTTCCACTCCTTTATTATCATTGACTCTCCACCAACCACTTGGATGTAATGATTTTTTTTTGTTGAAATTATGCCATTTACACTTTTATGTTAAAAAATTACAGTCACAGTTATCGATTTTAAGAAAAAATATGTTAGTACCAGTTATGAGACATGTGTGATGACACTCAGCCATTTTTACTTCCTAAAAGTATACAGGGTGGCCAAAAATAGTTTTTAATTTTTTAACCATTTGACTGAATTTTCTCAATTTTTTCAAATGGAACACCCTATATATTTCTGAACGATGTGATGTAGAATTGAAAAACGAAAATTTTTTTTAAGTAGATCTCTATAGCTATTTGTAACCATTTTCGATTTATTTAACAATAACTGCAAAATTCAGCAATAAAAATTAATTTTTTTTTTGTAATTCAAAAGTGCTCCACATGAGCTCATTTTGATTGCCACACATTTTTATGGGTCTCTAGAATGATGTTGTTACTGTTCATAGAATTGCAGAAGGGATACTTCTAAAAGCATTTATTATCCTTTTCTTAAAATTTTGGATTGTTGTTAGTGTGATGTTTTTATGGGCATCATGTAACACGCTTATTATAACACCTTCTCTTGAACTATTTGAAGAAAAGTGTCATTTTTAATTTTTATTGCTGAATTTTGCAGTTATTGTTCAATAAATTGATAATGGTCACAAATAGCCATAGAAATTTAGATATAAAAAAATATTCGTTTGTTCCAGTTGGAAAAATTCAGTTCAAAAAGTTGTAAATTTAAAAATCATTTTTGGCTACCCTGTATACTTTTAGGAAGTGAAAATTGCTGAGTGTCACTACACAGATATCTAATAACTGGTACTAATATAGTGTTTTTATAAATCGATAGTTGTGATTGTAGTGATATATTTAATATACACGTGTATGGTATAATTTCAACAAAAAAATCATTACATCCAAGTGGTTGGGAAAAGTCAATAATAATACAGGACTGAAAGGAGGCCACAAAGAGGTGTCAGAAAAGGTTCTGATATACATGGCATTTCATTTAAAAAAATTTACTTGACCCTGTAGAATCGTCTTGGTTCACCCTGTATATCCGAAAACAATTTCCGGTTATACACTCTTTTGTCTAGTTTACTTATGACTTTAAATCAAGTTTCTAGCTATCATAGAAATCAAAATATCGAAGTCGGACGCACTATTGCCCCACCGTGTATATTCTACTACTCTGTATTCATAAAAATAAAAAACATCTTTTCTACACATTCTGAATGTCACAAATATGAAACTAGGTCTCCTAATCTATTAAAAACCCCTAGATATCGTCTTACAAAATCTGCTAGAAACTCATTACATCTGAAACTGTACAATATAATATCCGAAAATATAAGAAATCTGGACTGTAATAAATTTAAAACAAAAACTAGAAATTGCATATTGAAATACTGTGGTCAAGCGATAGATGAGTATATGAGTACTCCCATGGAAGACTAGAATATTCTAATTGTATATTTCCTGTGTTTATGAAATATGCTCACAACTACTCTGTTGTTCTGTAGTGTAATTATTTTTTTTTATACTTTTAATAATACATATATTCTTTTAAATTGTCCATGTTGTGTAATAGTATCTGTTATTTATGTATAATCATTTTCTTCTCTAAGCTTTAATTATCCGTTATCTATCTTGTACTTTGTATTTTTTTATTGTAATTTTAGATTGCATTACTTAAGATTACTAAGATGCTGCTTATCTTAGTCTTGCTACAAACGTAATTTCTTTATATAAAGTAGTCAATAAGCATCCATCTATGTATCTATCTATTTTATGTCAGAATTACCTTACTTTCGAAATCCTTTGAAACCTCTACTACTTCTCTTTTTGTGGCATTAGTAGATAGTACATGTGACTAAATATACCTTATATTTAAACCTAAGCCTAACACTAATTCTAATCCGAAAAATTTATTCAAAGAACACAATAAGGATGGTATAAGGACATACATTTTTATCTGGTAGCCTGCGAAGGATTTTTTTTGCTTCACAAAATTATTTCTCTTCCTTTAGTTGTCCTATCCATTATATCTAAAATTTCTCATAGGTCTATGACATTACTCTTGTTTACGCTGTACTACACCTATCGCTGTTCGACTACACAAATCAAATTAGTCAAATAAAACTAGATCAGGCCGTAGGGATTTGGATAATCTAGTTTTTAATTGGTCCCTGCGAAACTTGTACTACTGCAACCATGGGTGTCCGCAGGGGATGGATTTATTCCTTTATTACAAAAAACGTATAAGTAACGTTCTATAGAATTAATGTGTGTCAATAATTCAGGACATATGCATTACTTATTGGTTTAAAAAGGATGATAAGGAGAAATGAACGGCAAGTAGAGTCCGTCGATAGACCTATTTATATCGAGATTTTTGCTCTATAATTTTAATACTGAATGTTTTATACAATTCTTGATTCCTTAATAAAAGTATATCAATCATTGCATTAAATTTTAAAAGTCAGTTTATATTAAAATTTAAAAAATCTGACATTCTGCTTTGTGTTTTGCATTTCCATATAAAAATGACGAATGTTCATATTTCGAATTAAGTAATTAAAATATTTTTTTATTTATATGTTCGTGTTTTTTGAACGCCCTAATGAATTTCAACTAGAATGGAAGAGCTTCATACAGTGATCTAGGGGTATTTCGATTTGCATTGTAACTGGAGGGAATCATTTTTTAAATGTCAATTACTTCCTCACCCCTCAAAGTGAGGAAGTTATGTATTCGTGAAAAAAATTTTAAAAATTTTTATTGCATTTCTGGACGATGTCGACGAATTATGTGTGTCTGTGTGTCTGTCTGGTTCTCTACAGTTTTTGAGATAAAGCTTTCAAATTTGGTATACACATTCTAGAGGTCAAGAAAGAGATTGAGTTCGTTGATAAGCAAAATCGGTCCCAATGTCTAAAAAAAGTATTAGTGACATTCCACCAATGTGAATTTTTTAAACCTCTAAGTGACTTTTTTGAAACATCAAAATGTGACCTTTTTGAAACGTCAAAAAATGTGACTTTGAAACGTCAAAAATTACTTTTATTATAAACTCCACCACACGTCGAGATTTACTACGGTGAGGAAGTTCTGATCCACAAGTAATGTCAGCGGTTTTTCTATTTGATGTCAAATTTTTTCTCTCAATATTTTTTGCCTCTAATACTACTAATATTAATACTACCATTTAATCCAGTATTTTCTTGCATGTAGCTAGAAGGAGTGAAACCTTGACAGAATAGCCGGACACAAAAAAGCCCCGACAAAATAGCCCCGACAAAATAACCCCAACAAGATAACCCCAATCCGTCATTTTACTTTTAATGCTAAAGTCACAGTGGTCATGGTGAAAATAGTGAAGTGCGCCCGTTTCCTTTTTTAATTCCAAACAATTTCTGGTGACATTAACATTGAATTAAGTATGGAGAAAATAGAACGGTAGAAGGGTAAAAAGTTACTCCTCAGGATCGGTTACGGATATTGAAAAGTCCGTAGAACCTACTTCTTGGAGATGTGTTGAGACTACGTATTGAGGACGTATAAGCACTTTTGAAAATATCGATGTGATTGTCGTCACTGATCACAGTCATGAACCTAATCCAGCCAGGTATGAAGCTCTACGAATGGTTTCCAATATGTGAAAACGAGCAGCATCCTCTGTCGAAAATCCGCGAAAATTAGTTCAGCAGTGCACAGATAGTTTTCACTGGAAACAGCCGTTCAAATATCTTCCTACATAATAACTCAAGGGATCATCCTATTAGTTAGAAGACGAGAAAATCAAATTTATCCGAATCATGGAACTGTGGCCTAAAAGTTTTAACAACTTTTCTTAACCGCCTCTCAAGCCGAAATAACTCCCAGAAAATCTCAAAATTTTGTGTTGAGTAAAGAGAGGAGGCCCTAGAGTTTATTGTGGAGTCCTAACCACATCTAGGGCATCGGGGAAATTCTCTCCCATCTTAATCCGAAACAAATTACAAATAAAATTTCCAACTTGCTCCGGGTTGGAATCGAACCATCGATATTCGTTACCAAATAAATAGCTATAAGCACTTTATCCACTCGGCTACCTTGCCCATGCTGATATTGATATTCCGATTGCTCTACAAGTCACTAATATACATTATCATGCAAGTGAATATTTATACTTATTAGTATTTTAAAATTTGCTAGAATTAAAATTAACTCTGATTCCGTGAAGTTATTTATCGGATTTCGAGAAACCAATCCAAAATGCTGCTTGTATTTTTAATGGTGTGGAATTTGTGAAGTGCTTATTTCACTTGGGACAATGTGTATGGAAAAAGGTTTAAGAACTTCGTCTTTCTGAAAATTACCGCAACACGGTGAAAATGTGCGACAACACCTTAAAATGCTACTGGCATTTAATTTGTGTCCCGAAGGAAGATGTCGTTACAGCGTTTAATGAGTTAATTGCTCTCTGTCCTCACGAAACGGATGTGGTCAACGGTTATTGGGAGGATACATATGCTGGACGACAAAGGCGAAATCGTCTAGCAGTAACCAAATATCCAGTCACCGCACCGTATGGAATGTCCATGATACAGTCCTTTATTATCTACTACGAACAAATAATTCGGTTGTATTATAGCACCTTGCAATTCAACAAACTTTAAACTGTCATCACCTTCAGTTTACAAACTCGTCGACCAATTTCTAAAGGAGTAAGACCTGAGTTGAAATACAACTGGTAGATGCGAACGCTGAAAAATTATTAAAATGGACATATTTGTGATTTTCTTCGTGGAGTTTTATATCTACATTCCTGCAATATCTTACATCTTCTTTTAACAATATATAATTTCTGCTAGGTAAAGGTATCGTGTTTGTAGTAAAGGGACAATAAAATATGTGTTAAATTTTAAAATACAAGGTCCCGAGTCAAAAGATTTGGTTGCACTTTACTTTTTTTCTAATTCGTCATAATTTGTTGGATTATTTGCAGTGTTTGATACAAAAGTCGCTGATATTGACTACTTTTTTTTTCTAAATTAAACAGTTGTTTCGCGTCAGTTAAATTCAAATATGAAATTGAAAACTCTGGATATGCACCATTTTTAGATGTCTTAATAATTAGAAACAGTGAAAATAAATTAGAATTTGACATATACAGGAAAGATACCAGTACTCTAAGATATATCCATAAGAACTCTCACCATTGTGCTCTACACAAAATGGCGAGTTTTAATTTTCTTGTCCATCGCCTATTAAGCTACCCCCTCAATAAGTAGAGGTTTGAAAACGAATAGGCATTGATTAAAGATACAGCTGCGAGTTCTGTAAGAGTTCTGTATTGATAAAATAATTAGGAAACGAAAATTTAAAGTCACTTCCTCTACTTTCAAAATAAAAAAAAAATCCGAAATTTGTGTCGATTCCATTCGATCTTCGATTCACCCGTTGTATTGGTAAGATTTTTTAAAGATATAAGTAAGACAGTGGTTTATTCATCGGGAAACAAAATACAACAACTTTTAGGCAATCCAAAACACAAAACTGAAACAAACAAAAAGTCGGGAATTTACGAAATTAGCTGTAAGGACTGTAAACAAAAGTATGTTGGACAAACTAGACCATCAAAATTCAAACTAGATTTAAAAAGCATAATGTGGCCCATCTCAAATACGGTAGAACAGATAAATCTAGTGTTCCCCAACATGCGTTTGAGAACAAACATCAAATAGATATTAGTAATTTAAGATTAATTAGGAATGTAATTAATGCTAGACAGCTGGATGAATTTGAAATCACGAAGTGTAAAAGTATGAATAGTGACAGAGGGCCAATTCCAAATAGCCCACTTTATTGGCTAGTGGGTCATGGTTCACCGAATCGTGATAATAGTTTAGGTATAAATAGGATACATTGTCAGCATAAGATTAGTTTTAATCACCTCCAGTTGATGCCAATTTGGTTGGCGAAACACCCGTCGAGTGCAGTATATGATGTTTTTGTGTTTCGTGGAAAACTACGTCAGTGTTAGTGGATTATCTCCTTGTATAAAGCAATATTTTCATTTGCAATAGGTATATAATATTGTAAGTGGTTTAAGTTGCAATACACCATCCAACAGTACAAGTACCAATTACAGGATGGGGAAAAAAGTAGATTATACAATGCATACAAAAAATATACATGAAAATTAAAATTAGTAATACCAGAGCTAGCAACATCGCCAAAACGTAGGCTAGTTTTTTGATATCCCCATCTTTTACTGTCTCGGTAGGCATGCGAACTGTCTGGCTGGCGGGAGAGGTTGCGTTTACCCTTGCGCATAATACTAATGTAGGTAAAAATATTAATTTCAAAAATTTTGACGAGAAATTTTGAACGCAGGAATGGAACTTTCGGGATCGGTTTCTGTATGCAGATCGAAGTACTAAGGTTGGGAAGGAGCTTCGCGTATCTGCACCTACCCGGATCTCAAAGATTAAGGGCAGCAGGAGCGACCGAAAAGTGGCATTTTTAACGTTTACACTAAAAATTGTAGAAAATCCGAGGCAATATGGCCACCGTTTTTTTCACAAGAAATATATGTAAATTTTCGTTATACGTCAGCCGGTGACGTAAAGGAATTTTCTTACGTGCGCCCATCGAAAGTAGCAGGAAAAAATCATTTAGAGTACCCAATTTGCTTAAAATTTTACAGAACTGTCCAATGAAAGGCGCTTATCACGTTTTAATTTACATCATATTAAACTTTTAGCCATATTGAAATTCTTTAAAAATATATATTTTTTAATTACAAAATAGTATCTGGTACGGTGTTATCAACGACGAGACTGTCTGGCAACAATAAATTTGTGTTGCTAAAAATGAACAAATACCAATAAAAAGAATTGTATTTAAAATGATTTTAAAATTAATATTTTTGCCTGTATAAGTGTTATGCGAATAGGTAAACGCAACCTCACCCGCTAGCCAGATTGTCCGCATGCCTACCGTGATAGTGAAAGAGGAGGATATCAAAATACCAGCGTACCTGAAATTCTCTATCGAAAACGTTGCCAGCTCTTATACCATAAATATAGCATTAAATATGATTTGAAAGAAACAACTACTCAGCAGGCAAATACCCCGACCTGCATTGGATTATACCTTCAAATCATGATAGATCGGCAGCCAATATCATTTGTCAATTCCTAACCAGACATAGACCGGTTTCGAACTTAATAGTTCTCCTCAGTATGTCATAGGTCATGGAACAGAAAAATGATAGTGGCCAACCTGCTAGTCATATACTGACTAAGGAAAATTGAGTAGTGGTGAGAGGTATGTGAAACTTCTCATATGGTCCAAATGCTACTATCCGACCGACATCATAGATGCCTCTGTGGCGGATAGCGACTTGTGAAGCAAGTACCAAGAGCGGCGACCTCTAGCACAGATGGACTAAACTAGTTTAGTTTTCATCTATTACATACGATAAAAATTTTATAAAACGCCTTAAAATATTTTCTAGCGAGTCTACATAGACTAAATACCGAGATTCCAGATTAGAGATAGATATTCCAATTTTGACCTCACGAAGGTGTTAAAAAAAGCAGTGGAAATAAGGAAATATCTGTAAAACCTTTAGTATTTCTTATATCTTATAATGTGCATAATATCTTTTTTTATAATCCAAGTTTCAGCATTTTGACTAATAGCCGGGAAAATAATTGTTTAAAAAGATATATTTTATACTTATCTGTGATAACTCTTTGTAAAAGTTAGAATAGTTATTTACGTAACAAGTCCGGAAAGTGATATTTTTCTGGACGAGTAGACAAGATTCTGGCGTGAACCGTAGGCGAATGCCGGAAGTCTGCGAGTCTAGAAAAAACACTTTCTGGATGAGTTTTACACATTATTTTTTCGACAACCGTCTCAAAATAAAAATGTTAAATATAAACTAGTTAAACCTTTTATATTGCAAACTAATACCACAGATTAAGAAACTTACTCTATGCTCATACTTCTGTTTTAACTTGTTGGGCAATAACTGCATGGTAGCCTGAGTTGCAGCTTCAAAAGTTTCATCTGGCGTATGTTCTATATCTCAACCATTTCGCGGACACTATTCCTTTAAGAAAGTACATTCTTCCCGGGCTAGTCGGGGAAGTACATTCTTTCCGGACTAGGCCGGGCCAAGGCTACTCTCTCAAAGGAAGAGTGTCCGGGAAGTGGTTACTTTCCGGATAGTTACCGAAAAAATAATAATTAGAAAAAAATTTGTAGCGTCATTATATTTTCAATTCATTCCATATTTAATATATGTTAAATGTGAAATTTTAAACAATAATTATTGAAGAAACTTAATCCGTGTTTGATAAAAGTATAGAGCATTACAGTAAATTTATTTTTATTATTATTAAATTTCTGTAATGTACCGAATTGTATATATTCCAACATATTTTGTGCATAGTGGATGATAAATAAAAGTTCCTAAATATTTCTTTCACAGCAGAAAAAATGTCTGTGCTGTGTTCTAACCGTGAAGACCTTCGCCTTTATGTTCATGAGCATAAGTGTCAGGTTCCAATGTTACATATAGGCAACCAGTGTGTTATTACCCTTTCACGTAGGCTGCATAATTATGCGACGGCACATTAATATCGTTCATTACATTTAATATTAATCTCGTAATGTGTGTTACTAAAACACGAAAACAAAAAATTGTCAGCTACAAGAGCTCACAATGTAGGCATATAACATACCATCATATAAAATACTAATATATCCCTACCTAATACAAACGTATTTATATTTTACAACCTAGCAATGTTGTTTTAAAATTTATAACCTATTATTATATATTTACAATTATTCCGTTCCGATATTTTTCAACGGCGCCCATGCCTTCTCGTATTTTGTTCTGTTTGCTTACCACACTATAACTCTACCCTTTCTCGTGTGCGCGTATATATCCTATTTTAAATAAAATCACCACCAGTTCGTATTTTAGCGAATGTCATTTTACTGTAAATTTGTTAACTAAATTCTGATAATTTAATTTTTTCCATCCGAATAAAAAGTTTTGCTCTTTAGGGAAACAATCCATCAATTTGGTTTGATTAGAGATGACGATTATTCAATAACATATACATATGGCAAACGTAATACAAATAGGGATAGCTAATTTTGTCACAAAATATTTTTATAATTGTAAGTGTAACTTTGGCTTGTAAAAATCACCAGTAATTATACTTAGTTAAAACATACATTCATAATGAGATTATAGTTTGATTACAATTCTATTAATGTCCTCCACAGTTAAATCAATAGAATTATTATTTTTTATTTATTTATTTATTTATTTTCTTATTTATTTATTTGCAATAATTTATCCAAAGAGCGGTAAAACCAAGTTACAGGATAAATAAACAACAGATATACAAAAAATCCAAAATACTGAACAACAGCGTACAAAAATATATAAAAATACATTGATAGTTTTTTTTTGTGGGGATTTCGGTCAGGTACAACTAATTAAATTTATTTTTTTCTAACGTTTCGGTTTATTACACCATCATCAGAGAACTACAATTAATATAATATTTTAAACACATAGTTATGGTTATTATACATTAAAATTTACTTACACTATTATTTATTAGGAATTTGCTTTAAAATTTTTTCTATTACATGCTATTTGTATGTCTGTTTTAACGAAACTGAGATATTTTAACCTAGTTTGTGTGCTCTTAAAGGTTTGTTTATGTTACAGAGATAACGTTGGAATGTATATGGTTTACTGTGGGTGTTTTGCTTAAATAGTGAATATATAATAAGATATTTTATTACAAGAATTATTATTTTGTATCAGTCAGATGTAAAAATTGATTTCATGTTGTAATGTACCCCAATTATTTAATTAAGTTAAAGTAGGTTTCGCTTAAATTTTCTATATCAGTGCGATTATTTATGGCGTTGGTATGTCTTTTTATTTGTAGCATTTCATGTATGTTTCTTCGGTTATAACTAGGTTCTTTTTCTAATATTTGTATGTTGTTAAAATTAAATCGGTGGTTCTGTTCTATGGCGTGTTTGGCTAGTGCTGTCGTGTTTTGGTTTTGAGTTTTTATGCTATATTTGTGCGAGTATACTCTTTTATATAGATATTGTTTAGATTGGCCTATATAGGTACCATTACAGTCGTTGCAGTCTATCTTGTATATAGTGTTAGTTTCGTCTTCGGTTGGTAGTCTAGGTTTAAGTTTTGTGAAAAATTTTTTCGTGGTATTGTATGGTTTATGGGCTATTTTTATATTGTGTTGTTTAAATACGCTTGCTATTTTTTCGGATACTGTTGGTATGTATGGCATGGATACATATTTATTATTACTATTATTTGGTGTGTGGGTTGTTTTATTATAGGTTTAGTGTATTCTTTTTTTTATTATTGGTTCATAAAAGTGTTTAGGGTAGGAGTTTGCTTCTAGAACTTTTTTTGATTTTTTTTCAAATTATTTGGTCTGTATTTTGGATGTGAAAGTTGGATGGCACGATCTGTTAGGCTATTGATGACGCTTTTTTTGTAGTTGTTTGATGTGTGGGATTTAAAGTTTAAGTATTTTTGCGACCATACTTCTTTTGTGTTTTTGTGTTTGTGTGTTTTTATACTGACAGCCGACAAATGTAATAAAACAGTAATTATGTATAAAACAGAGTATGAGAGAAAAATGAATAATATGCTTAATGACGAAACAACATACAGAAAAGAAAATCACAACCCAACAAAAAAAATTCAAAATAAGCTTAATGACCTCATTAAGTCATGGCGCAAAAAAAACCTAATTAGTGAACAACAAAAAAATAAACTTATTTGTCACAATGGCCATGCTCCCTTCATATACGGCCTACCAAAACTGCATAAAGAAAACATTCCATTGAGACCAATAGTTAGCAATATAAATAGTCCCACATATAATCTTTCACAGTTTTTATCTAAGATAATAAGTAACGTTTTAGGAAAAACTGAATCCTTTGTTAAAGACTCGTGGCAATTTTGTGAATTTATAAAAAAACAGACGGTTCCCAGAGATCATATCATTATTTCACTTGATGTTACCTCACTATATACTAATATTCCAACAGATTTAGCAATAGAATGTATAAAAAATAAATGGTCCGAAATTAATAAATATTCACCCATTACCCAAGACGAATTTATCAAAGCAATAACCTTATGTCTAAACTCTACATATTTCACGTACAACAATCAATTCTTCTCACAAATTTTCGGAACCGCCATGGGGTCACCTATATCGGCCACTATAGCAAATTTAGTAATGGAAGAATTAGAAAATAAAGTATTAAAATCACTAAACTATAAACCAAAATTTTACAAAAGATATGTAGACGACTGCATTATTTGCTTATCAAAAGATAAAATAGAATATACGGTTAATATTTTCAATAATTATCACTCAAGGTTACAATTCACTAAGGAAATAGAACAAAACAATAGCATAAACTTCTTAGATTTAACCGTTAAATATAATAAGGATGGTATTATCGAAACCAACTGGTACACAAAAGAAGTATGGTCGCAAAGATACTTAAACTTTAAATCCCACACATCAAACAACTACAAAAAAAGCGTCATCAATAGCCTAACAGATCGTGCCATCCAACTTTCACATCCAAAATACAGACCAAATAATTTGAAAAAAATCAAAAAAGTTCTAGAAGCAAACTCCTACCCTAAACACTTTTATGAACCAATAATAAAAAAAAGAATACACTAAACCTATAATAAAACAACCCACACACCAAATAATAGTAATAATAAATATGTATCCATGCCATACATACCAACAGTATCCGAAAAAATAGCAAGCGTATTTAAACAACACAATATAAAAATAGCCCATAAACCATACAATACCACGAAAAAATTTTTCACAAAACTTAAACCTAGACTACCAACCGAAGACGAAACTAACACTATATACAAGATAGACTGCAACGACTGTAATGGTACCTATATAGGCCAATCTAAACAATATCTACATAAAAGAGTATACTCGCACAAATATAGCATAAAAACTCAAAACCAAAACACGACAGCACTAGCCAAACACGCCATAGAACAGAACCACCGATTTAATTTTAACAACATACAAATATTAGAAAAAGAACCTAGTTATAACCGAAGAAACATACATGAAATGCTACAAATAAAAAAGACATACCAACGCCATAAATAATCGCACTGATATAGAAAATTTAAGCGAAACCTACTTTAACTTAATTAAATAATTGGGGTACATTACAACATGAAATCAATTTTTACATCTGACTGATACAAAATAATAATTCTTGTAATAAAATATCTTATTATATATTCACTATTTAAGCAAAACACCCACAGTAAACCATATACATTCCAACGTTATCTCTGTAACATAAACAAACCTTTAAGAGCACACAAACTAGGTTAAAATATCTCAGTTTCGTTAAAACAGACATACAAATAGCATGTAATAGAAAAAATTTTAAAGCAAATTCCTAATAAATAATAGTGTAAGTAAATTTTAATGTATAATAACCATAACTATGTGTTTAAAATATTATATTAATTGTAGTTCTCTGATGATGGTGTAATAAACCGAAACGTTAGAAAAAAATAAATTTAATTAGTTGTACCTGACCGAAATCCCCACAAAAAAAAAAAACTATCAATATTAATTGATAATAACGGTCAAGAAAGGAAAAAAATATATATATAAAAATACAATATTACATTTATAGCAGCATACAAACAGAATAATATAAATTAAAATAAAATATCACATAATACATAGAATATAAAAAACATTAATTAAACGTGCATTAAATAAATATTTTTTATATCAGCAACTTTTCAGTTAAATATATCCTGACTCTACTCGATATTACTATAATTTAAGCGCATTTGATACATAGGAGATGCAATTAAAATGTTTGTACGAGATGTAGGAGACATAACTATATTATTATTTGTCCCTACACTTAATCTGAAAGCTCTATATTTAGTAAGTGAGGTAATAGGGGGAAAGTCAATCTTATTATTAATTATTTTGTGCAAATAATTACTGAGTGCATCACTCGTCTCCTAATTAGACTGCTCATTTCATATTTATTTAAGAAGAATTCTTAATGTCTTCCTCTAACAGGATATGTACCTTCCAAAATGAAAATAATTTTCGTTGTACCTTTTCTAGTGCTGTTATGTAAATATTATAACTAGGGTTCCAAACAATTGAAGTATATTCTAGTTTCGACCCAACAAAACTAACAAACAACATGCGTAGACAATTTCTTAAAATCTTTGCTGTTGCGCAAAACAAAACCTAATCTTTTGAATGCTCCAGCTACAGATTCTTCAATATGCTAGTTTGGAATCAAATGTAATGCCAAGGTCTTTCATAAACTCAGGTCTCTCTAAGATGCAGTTGTCCAAACTGTAGTCAGACATAAAGGGTTTTGTTGTCCGTGAAAAAGACATGACATTTGGTAGCATTTAGAGGGAGACGATTGCTAACACACCAGTTGTTAAGAATGTCAAGATTATGCTGGAGTCTCGGGCAATCAAAATAAGAATTTATGCAAAAATATAATTTTAGATCATCAGCACATAGTAAATAATATACATCTAGGTTATCAACAATAGTATTAATGAATATAAAAAACAATGGATCGAGTATAGAACCCTGCGGCACTCCAGACGTTTGAATAATTTCAACAGATTGGTAACGACAATACTGTACAAATTGAGATCGATGAGATAGATAGGAATAGAATAAATTTGACAAAGAACTGCTAATGCCAACGTCTTCCAGTTTTGTTAATAACATACCGTGGTTAAATCTGTCAAACGTCTTGGAAAGGTCAGTGTAAATAATGCTCACCTGACCTTTAGGATCTATTGCTTGAGTCTGGCATAAAAGGTTCGATGCCGTGGACCGTCCCTGGATAAATCCATGCTAATCTTCAACAACTACGGTTTTAGTATGAAATGAAATATAATAATCATACATCAAAAATTCAAAAACAGAGCGGTTTATAAAAGACACTAGCACAATCTCTAATAATAAATGTAGAAACTTGATCAGGTCCAGTGTTCATATTGCTTTCAGTTTTTTTAATTGACTTAAGTACCTCATTCTCAATAAACTGCCCAATGCGGAGAACGTTATTATTACATAAGCTGATGCTGCGTACGTATTCACTAGAATTGATAAAGTCATTGGAAAGAAGATAGCAAATGAAATGACAATGTCTTAAGGATTTTCATAGATTTGTTTTGGAAATAATTATTATTTATTTCTATCTAATGATGTAAACTTACCGGCTAATTTTATTTTTAACATTTTTAATCGATTTTTTCTGGGTTAATAATGCAATAAAACATTACTTTTATATATTACATCTTTGATATCAAATTAAAAGTCATACCAAGAGAGGTATATATCATAGTTCAATTTTTTTCCCCTTTTCTACGGACTTTTTATTGGTTAGAAATCGTTTAAAAAGCAAAAACGAAATTAGCGTGTAAATTTACATATCTTTTTCTATCCAATCAAATTATATTTTTCAGGAGAAATAGTTTAAGTTTAGGAATTTTATGGTTATTGTAATTGTTGAGTAGTAGATTTGAAAAGCGAGTTAGCTCCCACTCCTCCAAAATGAGCATTCGCAGTAGTATTTTGTTACTATTCTTTGTGTTTTTCATTTTTAAAATATTTTCACCTCTATAAAAATAGAGAATCTTTCTTCGTGTATAATTTGTCAGTCAGGCATTTCTCCAAATTGATTAAAATAAAGTGCTAAACAAAGGGATGCACTAAAATGTTTTGCGAGTCACGTTTTAGTACTGCTCTACATTGACAGAGCACAGGATTCTCTTGTGATAATGTTGACGTTGATAATGATAAGCAAAGAGATTATATTATGCAATATTGCTGAAGTTAATTTTATTCGATTTTAATATTTTTAATACTATATTATTAAGACCACAGGTAATATAATCCACTGTATCCGTGAAGATATCTCAATCTACCTTGTGTAGGAGAGGACTACACATTTAGAGACAATGGACTTACACCCAATGTCCGAGTATGGCAGGATACATTTCTGATTTAGAAAAAATTTTAGCTCCTTAACCGAGGATCGAACCCGGGACTCCAAGGTGAGAGGCAAGTGTCCTTACCACTCGACCACGGATCCACACTATATATGTCGGATTATAGGAAAGTAAATAATATGAAGGTCTAATTCGCAATACGTTTAAACAGTTGAATGATGATATTGATGACATTAAAGCTTTGTTAATGAATAAGCGAGCATTTGGACGTCCCTTTTTCTACCCGTCAAAAACTTGCAGCACAAAGATTTATGCAATGATACTGTCAATACGATTCTCAAATGAAAAGTATTATGATGACATAATTAACGTTCATTGATTTAATAAAGAAAATACGATTTGAGTATCATCGCCGATTTGCATAAGATTTCAAACGATTCCAAATCATAAAGCAAATTACTTTTACCTTTCAACCAGATCGAATATAGAGTTTTTCCATAATGAAGATTGAAATGTATCTCCACTTTATTTCTATATTTTAGCCTGGGAATACCTAAACCATACTCTCCCAATCTGTGAATAGACCTGGGTGGATCTACATCATGACTTGCTTAATCACCTGATTTAAACACGTTGGGTTACTTACGCACTATGTAATGTTGTTATTTTCTTGAATGTTTAGTGACCTGTTACATATTGATATTACAACCTAGTGGGAATAGGTGTTTTCTAATTTCGTCGACGTTTCGGTATTTTTCGCTCATTTTGCTGTGTATCGTTGAGAAAATAAAGACCGTTTATGTGCTTTATGTTGTATTTACAGAGTGCACCATAAGTCACTTGCCATCTGCAAAGTATGGGTAGAGCAGAGACTACTTAAGACTGGAGATTTAAATTCACGGTAAGAAGTGTGGGATGTCCAGAGGTTTATAATATTGAAGATGAAGAAGTTGTTCGAAATATTGAAGACAATCCTTCTACGAGTGCTCGACAATTGCAGCACAATCAAGTTTGTCTTACGACTCGGTGCGTAGAATTTCAGGGAGAAATGATCTGCCTCCATTTAGTCCGCAGAAAGTCCATGATGGTGATACAGGGCTTAGGCTAGATCTTTTATATGGCTGTTGGAGAAAGTGAGACTTAATTCAGACTTGACACGCAATATTCTTTGGAGCGACGAATCAACCTTTACGCAAGAAAGTGTTATTAATTTACACAATTTACATTTTTGGTGTGACGAGAATTCGTATCAATATCGTCAAAAAGGTTTCCAAAAACTATGGTCAGTAAACTTTTGATGCAGATTACTTTACAACTTAGTAATCGGATCACATATTTTTTCTGAACAGCAGCAAGATATCAGGAATTTTGAACTGAAAATTTATCCCCCACTACTTGAAGATGTTCCTAATATTAAGCACGATATTTGACGGAGCGCTGGTACATTTTTGGAATCCAAGTGTGTAATTTTTTAAACGTTTTCCACAACGCTGGATTGGAATTCATCTGACATAACACCGGTCGACTTCTTTCTTTGGGGATTCATCAAAGAAAAAGTGTATGAAGTACTAATTTAAAATCAGGCTTACAAGTAGCATTATAATATGGGAAAATGCTGCAGAGAGATTCACTTTTACGGCGTGCTAACTTGTACATTCACATTGGTAGTGGATTATTTGAGCATCATCAATAAATTCAAAGTTACTCTTTAATTGTTTAATTGCATATCCAAATTATTAAATAATTTTAATTGTATGCTCAAAAACCCATATTGTTTTAGCATATTTGACAATAACTCGATAGGGAAGGCGAAATCAAAAGTTTCAGTTTTTCGTTTTGACCCACTTTTACCCTTATAAAACCCATAAGTATTTTACGGTTGAGGTGTGACTTATGATACACCCTGTATAAACATTCTAAAATATTCCCTGTCCAAGCTATTGGTATTTTCGCCTCGTTTCAAATAATATGCCATACTGTAACAAATTAAATACTGTAAATTGTGTTTTAATACATATATTGAGGTGGAATTAAGCAGATTTAAATTTTTACTGTGCAATTGAGAATTGGGATAGTTCGTTAGCAATTTATTGCTCTAGGAAAAAGTCGTAAATTTCGTCTGGCAAATCGTGTGGCTTTTAATCGTACAATTCTGTGAATGAGCCCGATCAATATGGCAATTGGAGTATTCAGTCACCACTCTAACGATAGCTTATCAGTTCTCAGTGAAAGGAAAATGTTTGAAAAGTGACCGCTTCAAAAAGGAATTAGTTTTATAATTATTTATTTTGAGTTATTTACACATGATTTGCGGTTTTTGATTCCTCCTTTCTCAAAATAAAGGAGACACATTTTAGTAATTTTTTTTCACAATACAAATTTAAATCTAACCGACCATTTTTATTATGATTTTTTTAACAAATAAAATTGTATTTTTATTAAAAACCAAGATATCAAAGATGAAAATATATCAAGCAAATTTACAGAATAAAAAAAATTTAATTCCTTGCAATTTTCTAGAATGAAAGCTTCAGGGACGGGTTTGTTCTCTTAATTTTAGAATAATTTAATCGTTCCATATCAATAATGAAAATTTTTTTCAATCCACTGGTGTATCCAATACGTTTGCAGATTTTTTTTTTTAATTCTTGTGAAAAATAAATTAATGTTAAAATTACTGACGATATTCCATATAATAAAAACACTTTTATAATTGGAATAATTAAAGCAATTTACTTTTAGAGACCGTTCACAAGTTTTTTGCTGTCCTACTTAGAATTCTATTTAATCTCTCTGTTAGTACCAGGTGATTTCCCAATATTACCAAGCTCGGTATCGCAGTGAGCTAGAGCGTTAAGTGACAAACATAGCTAGTTTACTGCCTATCAACTCTCGGGTTCAAATCTCGGTTTCGATTCTGGCAAAGTCTAAGGGTTTGGTTGTGTGTGTCTGCGTTTATTTCAACTGTATAATCTCTGTCCGTGCAGCTTCGACTTTGGTTTAGGGTTGTCTAATTTATGTGGTGTTTTTTTATGTCTATGTAAGACATGACAGTTATATAATATTCCTGAAGTAGGTTAGAACCTTTGATGCGAAGACATCACTGACGCAGTTTTCCACAAAACACCATATACTCCATACAAAGCGCGTTCCTCCAACCAATCATTTGGAGATGATTAAAACCATTATACCTAAACTATTGCTACGATTCAGTGAACCGTAACTGACCAACCAACAGAACGGATTATGCGGGATTGGCTGTATGTCATTATTCATACCATTTTTCACATCGCAATTTCTAAGCTTTGCATAAAACAAAATTACTTTCGATTCAATGTTAGTTATTTCTTCAAACAGCATGAAGGAATACCAATGGGTAACTCTTTATCATCATTCTTTATCAGTATCTTTATAAACAGTCGAAATAGAAGCAAAAGAAGAATTCGAGTAATTTCCCCAGGGTTTAGCTTAGGTATGTGGATGGTATTTTTGCAATATTTGATACAAAAGTCACTGGTATCGACAACTTTATTTTTACTTTTAGTTTTACAAGCACGAATACAATAAAACTGCTATTTAATACGTTTGTAGGGTCTTAATTAGAATATGCTTCTGTAATTTGGAGCTCAGGGTTGATGGTCTTTACCCGGTTATGGGAACACCACAAGACCAACTATTGAAAAAATTTTGTCTTAAGTCATTTGAACATTGACTAAATGTTTGTACGTGTATGTTTCTTTTTAATATTACCAACAATAAAATAAATTGTTCAGAGATATTAAACCAAATTAATATCAGAGTTGTGTCGTTACCGACCTGCAACTGTGCAAATTTTTATTTACCCACTCCTCATATGAATGTTATGAACTTTTTTTCTATTAACTAAAATATGTCACAATTTTAAGTCTTTGTTCAGATATGGATTTTTTTACATAAATCTTCATTAAAACCACGGTTTCGGGAGAGCTCCGGGGACCGTCGCCGCGGCGAGTCCTCGGCGGAGCCGCTAAGGGCACAGAGCTCGCGGCCTTCCCGTGCCGTGGTGTCAAAACCTTGCAGCCTTTGTTCTAAATCGACCATCTTAGGCAGTTCGTGGTCGGGGCGCTCGTAGAGAGCTGTGTATGGGCCTGAGATAGCGCTCGTCGGGGTGCCTGTGGCAGTATATTCGTATAGGGAAGTGATGTCGTCCAAGGAGCTTGGACGACTGTTGTGTGTGTCGTCGTGAAGGAGAGTGGCAGTATTTGGGGCAGCTGTGACTGTGGTTGTGAGGCTGCCTGCGTCGAAGGCCACCATAGTCCTCGGTTGCTCCATGTGTTCTTTCTTCTCTTCGTACTTCCCTGAGTCTGAGAGTGGTTGGTGCTCTAGGGCGCTCATACCCCAGGGATACCGAGAGTTGGACCAAAAACTACTCGAGAGAGCGCTAATACTCTCCGAGTTCAGAAGTGAACAGTGATGCTAAGGCGCTTATACCTTTGCTGTTAGTAAGAGAGTGGAGATAAGTCCTGTACAGGGCGCTAATACCCTCGTGACTTATGTGAGGATGTGTTCCTGGCATCTACTAATGTTAAACTTAATATTACCAGAATGTCTATAAGTTGCACTGTGTGAAAGGGTTAAAAAACGTTATTGCATTCTCGGCAGACTTGAATAAAGTTCTACACTAGAGTCTGATATGGTACACTTGGATTCTGCAATGTGATAGTCTCTGTCTATGCTTGCACAAAATTCAGAAATACACTAAAATTGGATCGACCCGCCGTGTAGCGGCGAGCCTGTATGGCCGTGGTAAGAACTCAAACAAATTCAAGTTAAACTGTTCAGATCCAAATATGTCGCGCAGCGACCCGACTTGGTACAAGAATGGGAAAGTGCACTAAAAGTGATCAGCGTCCGTCGCGATGCGGCGGAGCTTATTGTCTTTGGCTGGAGCTTACACAAGTTCAAAAGTATGTTGAAAAGCAAGTTAGTCTGGTTAGATCCAAGCAAGCTGCACAGCGACCCGACTTGGCATGTATATTAGAAAGTGCACTAAAAGTGAGTAGCGCCCGTCGTGAAGCGGCGTTACGTATTGTCTTTGGCAGAGTCTAAACCTGTCGTGAAAGCAATAAAGCACTGATACGTGAGCTCACCTGAGAGTCCTGTGTCTGGAGTCGGCCTCGAGTCGCAAGGCGCGGCTGCACTGGGCAAGCGAGCGGCACAGAAGCTAAAGAAAAGCATTACGTTCACGAAAACTGTTTATTACTAACACATACACACACATATAATGTAGGAAGATAGTCGGCTACCAGCGTTGACTTGCCGTAATATCTGAGGGTCCAGTAAGGCAAACTGACTGAGTGCAACTTTAGCGGGCTCGTCGGAAATGCGGCGTAAACCAAACTCAGTGACAAAATGACATCGGCCCTTCCAAGGCGCTATGTAATTAATGTTGCTGAAGGCTTAGAGATTTGACATAAACTTGTCAAAAGCAGCCGAAAACGTATACATACGTTTTGGATGCATAATTAAGAGATTGCCAAAAGCAAAAGAAGAAAAAATGTCAAACGTGATACTCGCGTTATGAACCCAAAATTGGCTAGTGTCTATAAGTTGAAGTTAATTCATAAACTTAGGTTCCTTTTATCTTTTTGTATTATGTAGTTGTTATAGTGTTTTATTAATTTATTTCGTTCTATTTATGTTGTTTTTTTTTAAATATTTTGCTTAGATAGTTTCTGCTCTGTAATTGGATTTTTATAATCTGTAAATAAATAAAATAAAAGTAAAAAAATAATAACTAGTAATTATATTATTTCGTACATAGGTATTTCTCTTGTTCCATGGATATAATATAGTTAAGATTAAATAATCAACTGATGAATTGCTTATTTGTAGATTTTTAAAAGGTGACAGCAAAAGTAAACTTTTTAAATATTATTTTTAGTGCAATTCCTTCAATACGACGAGGTTCTATTTACATAAGGTGCAATTAATTTTCCTTGCAGTTGACCTAATGTAGAAGATTTGATTTTCCAGAATCCCACTAACCAAATGTTATAATTTAATTATTAATACGTGACAATATTACTATAGAGCACCAATCTAAACAAGCTAAAGGCTGAAAACTTGAGGTAAATAAAACGTGTAACTTGCTTAAATAACAAAATTTTAATATGTACGAAATCATCACGTGTAAAATATATCAATAATTTTTTTTTAATTTATACATAGAACTACACATAAATACCAAAGGTAATACAATTCCAATTTTTTCTGAAACATAACAGTATCAATATTTAAGAAACCAGCCTATAGAGAATTTTACAAAAAAAAATATTATACCGCCAGATGAGGAACAATTCTATTAAGAAAAGTCGTTAAGGACCTTAAGTTAAGTAAGAATGTGATATTTTGTGGAAATATAAATATTTTACTTTCCGGTATTCCGTAACTTTCTTTTCTGTCAAATCTATGCCAATATTTCACCACGTTTTGTCTTTTGTACCAATTGATTTGTATTACTAGGACATAATACAGTAATGAGATAATAAAAGTCAATTTATGTTGTATTTCCAAATACAAAGTTTTCGATGGTTTTATAATATTCATTAACTGAACAAAAAAAACTTTACGTACATTCAGTACCTGCTTTTGAATTTGTTACAGACCAACAAAACCTTACAAATTATCCATTATGATAAATTATCCTTTTTCTGGTGTGCGTGTCCGAATAGTCGGAAAACAGTAGAAAGTATAGAAATTTCCTCCCAAGTTCAATGTAATTCTGCACGGAAGTAGATAGGGAGTGCATGGAATTTATTGAGCAGCAAAATGGTGTTTTGGAAGGATATATATAAGAATTTATCTAGTAATAAAGTGATCCTCTTTAATAGAACCTGCGATATTGAGGATGATTTCTTAAATTGCACTGAAAAGTAAAATCTTTTTGTAATAATAAAATTTATTTTTATTTTACAATTACACAAGGTGTCCCAAGTAAGCGGGTTTCATTCGGTGACCTGTCTCGTTGCCAAGAAAATAGTTATTTATGATACAAATGTTAAAAATTACTTTTTATTTTGTGAGTGGAGAAGTTTGCGAAACGAGCGTGAGCGAGTGGAGCAACTCCACGAACAAAATAAAGTCATTTTTAACACGTGTATCACACAATGTTTTTTCTACAAACACCATTAAAAGAACAATAAAGTTTCTTTAAAAGATTTCAAATCCTTTTAATGGTTACCTCATAATTCTAGTAGTTTGTAGGATTTATGAAATAAATAAATCAAGTTTGCCCGTTGTTTGACACATACTTGTTAAATGTGAAAAACTATTGCAATATGATGAGTTTCAATATTAATTATAGTCCAGAAGGAAGCGAATCGATTCCTCAAGAAATTGAAGAAGCAGCTACAAGGGCAACTTTAGATTTCTTGCCCACAAAATCCAAACAGCAATATGAATTACCGTACAAACGCTTTGTGGAATGGTGTGATCGGAACAATGTTGCAGGCAAGTACAGTGAAAATGTAATGTTGGCCTATTTCGAGTAAAATTCTAAAATTTGGAAGTCTTCAACACTTTGGACACATTCTTCAATGATAAAGGCTATGTTAAATGAAAAGAACAATCAAGATATAAGTAAGTTTTATAAACTCATCGCATTTTTCAAGCGCAAAGGAGAAGGATATCGTCCAAAAAAATCAAAAATTTTTACACGCCAAAATATTGATGTTTATTGCAGAGGCGCCAGATGACAAGTATTTGATGTTTAAAGTAGCTGCTGTAATGGGTATACTACGTCTTTTTGTTAAATATACTAGTAACAAATGCACGATTCAACCTGTTGGAATAAATATTTTTGGAAAGATGCCTACAGATATTGCAAGATTTTTGAAATTACCAAATAGTGAACTTTACACTGGACATTGTTTCCGTCGGACATCCGCCAGCTTGTTAACAGACTCTGGTGCAAATTTATGTACAATAAAAAGACATGGAGGATGGAAAAGTTCGGTGTTGCAGAAGGATACTTGGAAGATTCGTTAGAAAACAAAATGAGGATTTCTTGTCACATTCTTCCAAATAATTGCCCTTCTTCTAACAATTCAGAAATAGAGCATATTAATAGTATTTCCTTCACTGCTTCAAGTTCAACTTCAACAATTTCTTCTTGTGAAGTAGCTTCCTCACAAGGGATAAATATTACTAATTGCTCCAATTGTACAATTAATATAAATATTTCTAAATAACTTGTAATTTTTTGTTAATAAATATATAAATGTCATTATGACAAACGACTTGTCATTTTAGTTTTTGCACTAGTGTTAACAGTAAATCATGTGATCATTTTTAACGCGAGTTTATATAATATTACATTTTTAATTCAAGTATGCCGTGTTAAAAATTTTGTTTTTAATGGTGTTTATAGAAAAACTAAAATATAGCATTGTGGCATCTTTTAGCTAGAAATATTATTTTTGAGAGAAAGAAATAATATGTTACTACGGAAATCGACATAGCTCGTTATTGTCATAATGGATACAAATCTTAATCAATCAATCAACTTGTTTAGCCAAAAATGACACCAACTTTAAAAAATATATGGCTACACTCTGCATATTGTTGCACATTTTAAAGGAACGCGTTTTATCTAGCATATTACAGGGTGAGTCATAAAGAATGGGGACAATAGAGTAACTAGAGACTCTTTATCTGAGAATATGAAGATTTAATCACACCTGCTTTAGTAAAATTTCCGTAGTTAATGAGATACAGGGTGTTAAAACAAAATTTATTAAATAATTTTTTGGATGTAACTCGAAAACTATTTGGCATATCAGGCTCAATCGTTACAGGTAGATTTATTATGGTGAGAAATCATAATTTCATATTAGTTTTGATCTCAGTTATGCAGCGCATTACATTAATAATTCTAAGTAAGAAAGGTATACTTATCCTAAATCGTTAAAATCAACCATTTTCGAGATATTTAACGATTAAAAGTTAACTGACTACACTATACAGTATTTTCATCATTTGCATCAAATAAACTTCTGCTATATTTTAATTACTTACTGTTAGATTTGTGGGGTACTGTTAATATAATTAGTATTTTAATAAAATTTAAGAGACCACAAAAATTAGCTTTTCAAAGATCTACATTATAAAAATAACTAGATCTAAATCGAAAAATATACTTTTTATGGGTATGAATCCCATCAAAATGGGACATGCTGTACATATATTGTTCCATTTAAAAAAATGTTATCTTTACACACTAATGATTTCATTTAGCCGCATATGGTAAAGTCTAGAGGATTTAAATCGGGGCTTCGCACTGGCCAAAGAAATTCTCTTGCATGAATCCAACTACGTGGAAAACATTCATTCAGATGACGACGTACTGGTAGTATAAAACGTTGTGTTGCTATATCTTACATAAACTACTTGTTTTGTCTTATATGGAGGTTCCACTAAAGGCATACCTAAATCTTTTTCAAGGAAATTTAAGTAAAGTTGACGTTAGGGTTAAGTGGTAGTTCAAATGGACCTATTAAAGAGTCACCAATTATGCCACACCCACATTAATTTTAAATTAATTAAGTGTATTTCTTTCACTGCATGTGGGTTCTGGGAATTCTACAAATGATGATTCCTCCAATTGAAAACTCCGCGTTTAGAGAAAGTCGCTTGTGACGTATTTACCGTCACAATGCTTATTTATGTGTGTGACGTGTCACTTTGGCACCCTTCAGTACAGTAGCAGTACTTTGAACTTTTATTACGGTAACGGTCTCGATCGTCAATTACTGTTTTAAAGTGTAGGAACACCACTTTATTCTATCAGCAGTGTGATAGAAGCTAGAACAACTCAGTGAAGGAACGTAATATTCAGGCGGTCTGTGTGTGGGTTGTCAGTTGAGTAGTAATGGACAACTTCACCTTACCTGCCGAAAATGACTTTTGGTGTATAAACAGATTTACTTACTTATATCTTTGCTTTAAATAAAAGGTAGAAGTTTAACTTTACTTACTCTATTTATGTAAGACTGCTTCACAAAAGAATGAAATAAAAATAAATAAATATTTATACACAATAGTTATATTATAATGCAAACGTAAATATTAACTTATATTACAAGTAAGCAACCAAAGAAAACCAAGCAAGAGGTTGTATAATGCAAAAGCTGTGATCAGTTATATCAAGTACAGCTAGGTTATGGAAACTACTACTACGGTATTACTGTCAAATGTTTACTGTCAGCATCTACAAAGGCAAACAAGCAGTAATTCGAGATAAAGCACAGTTATGGCAGCTACTACTACTAGTAATTACAGCAAGCGGTTAATGACTCTAGTCACTAATGCTTAGGGCGGTATTACAGCAGGCGGTCGATGCAGCAGGTATTTTCAGTGGTAAGCGGTTACGAAGTGCATCAAAATACATGCAGGAGGTCAGTCCAGGGACAGATGGTATGTTTGACTTTCTAATCGCGAGCGTGCTATATCTTTAGTCTCGCTCCTAATGTCCTTTATTTGGACTTCTTGACTACACGTGGCGGACAGAACGGTTCATGCATTACCTCCTGGAGCACCTAGTGAGATTCTTTCCACATATCGAGGATTAAAAACCTCACTTGTGCCACTTCGCGTGCATCTGAAGAAATCCTTTTCATAGATCCAGTATTTCACCGGTACTTTATTGCAATTACGACTGAGATGGGACTCTTTCTACAGATCGAGGATTAAAAATCCTATCTTTACGTCAATATTAAATAAAAATAAAACAACTGAATATTCCCGTCGTTTGTCTAACTATACAATAAAGAAGTTCAGTTTTAATAACTCGAGCTTTCAACTGTAAACTGTCCCTTAAACTTTAAAACCAGCTTCAAGCTTACTTTCTGTACAAATTAGTTATAGTGAACACGAGTATTTGGACGGAACGGTTTATGCATTACTCTTCAGAGCACCTAGTGATACTTTTTCCACAGATCGAGGATTAAAGATTTCACCGGTACTTTATTGCAACTACGACTGAGATATGACTCTTTTCACAGATTGAGGATTAAAAGTCTTATCTTTATGTCAATACCAAATAAAATGACAACAAAATAAATCCATGCTCGTCGTGGATAACCCAACTTTATTAATGAATTGCGAAATTTCCCGAATATCTCCGACTTATTCGGAAAACAGGCACTTCGGACAAAATAAAACAACGGTAAATTTGGGCATAAACAGTAAAACAACGGAAATAAAAACAGTAAAACAGTCAAAATTATTCTTACCACTACCTGATTGCGGAGTGCACTAGAGGTCGGAAACTGAGTTCTTGAGCACTCACTGGAGAACAAGTGATTCTTTCAAGCAGTGGGTTCTATAAATTATTTATACTAAAACTCCTACCCAATAATGGCGGGGATCTATGCAACGAGCGAGCGCCTTGATTGCTGCCTGTGGCAAACGTTATATCAGCTTATCTTGGCGCAACATATTTAAACAAATTCCCTGCGTTAATTGATATAAATAAATGTTTATAAAATATTCCAAGACCGGAAATCTTTCTCATAATTTTTATTTCCGAAAAGAAATAATTTAAAATAGCTAATTAAAATACTAGTATTTAAAAGTAAATCAATTAATAACTTATTCGGTAAATTATTAAACAAATAGAAACATATTTCTTTACTATGAATAAATGACTTTAATTTGCTTTGAAATCAATCTGAATTAAATTAAACTACTTTTCTCTTACTTACTTGATGTTTGTAACATAATAAACGATTTATCATTAGAATAATAAACAAACTAAGATTACCCTGAAAGAAATCCATTTGAAACAATTATACTAGAGAAATAATTGTTATTTCAAATACTGGACTTACAAAATAAATTTAACTTTGGTTCAAAACGCTCTTAAAAGAAATATTAACACAAGTTATCGTATACAGGGTGAACTAAAATCAATGGAAAAATCATTTCCTTGCACGCTTCATCGGCAAAGAAAAGGTTCTTGAAGAATATTCGGTCAGTATTATGTTTACTATGTAAAAACTTCACAAATTCTAATCGAACAGACATATCATGTGGCAATAAATTTTGCACAGGAATATGATAGCGATAAGAATGAAGTTTTTCTTTGCGGAATATTTTGCAAATAGATGACTGTAGCAGCATACAAATGACCAGTACAATTTCAGGATTTTTGGAAATATGAAAATAAAATTTCTTATTCATCATCGACTGACACCATTTTGAACGGCCATTTATTATATTTAAGATAAAAGGAACCTATCTCACCAAGGCGGTCACAAAGAATTTTAAACAGTTTTTGTTTGTGCTGACTTCAATCTGGATACAAAACTAAATATCTTCTTGTGTCTTGCGTCTAGAACAACTTTTTGTGCATTACCATAAATCATGCCTCTCGTTTCTGTAACAGTATGCCGTGAGATTTTAATTACTTATTTTACAATATAACATATAACAATAAAACCTGTTTTCAAAATTGTATCTTTGAAAGCCAACTTGACACAAATAATGAAAATACTGTATACTGTGCATTTGGTATTATTTTACTGACATAGATATTCCTAAATAGCAGTCAGTTAATATGTAAATGGTGTAACGTATTATGGTATGCCCAGAATGACTGCGTGACAATCTCCAATACAGCAACAGTACTTTAAACTTTTTATTACTGTACGGTCTCGAGAGCCAGTTCCTGTTTTCAACTGCAGGAACACCACTTTGTCCCAGCGGTATGATAGAAGCTAGGATAACACAGTGAAGAAATGGTATGTCCAGCGGTCCGTGTGTATGGTTGTTGGTTTCTTAAAAATGGACAACTTCACTTTACTTGCCGAAGATGATTCTCGTTTTGCAAATTGATTTACTTACTACCTTTGCCTTAAATAAAAAGCAGACTTTCAACTTCCCTTACTCTATTTTATTGAAGAATAACAAAAAAATAAATACAAAGCAATTATGTTATTATGCAGCGTAATACTAACCTATATTACAAGTAAGCAACCAAATAACCAAGCAAGATCGGTGAACAGTTATATCAAGTATAGTAAAGTTACGGAAGTTACTACTATGGTATTACTATCAGCAGGCGACATTTAGATGTTTACTACAAGCATTTACAAAAGCAAGCGCTGGTTTAAAATAGAGCAAAGTAAAAACAACTATTACTACTGGTATTTACAGCAAGCGGTTAACGACTCTATAGTCACTAGTGCATAAGTGGGCATTACGATAGGCGGTCGGTGCAGCAGGTTTATTCAGTGGTTACGGAGTACAAGCATGGCACAAGCACAGGATGTCACTCCAGGGACAAGCGGTATATATAACTTTCTAATTGCGAATGTGCTATATCTTTAGATTAGCTCCTGATGTCTCTTAGGATTTCTTGACTACGCCTGATGGATGGCATGGTTCGTACATTACAACCCGGGGCACTTCGTGAGATTCCCTGCACAGATCGAGGTACTGAAACCTCAAGCGTGCCGCTTCGCGTGCACCTAATGAAATTCCTTCCAGAGATCTGGGTATTGAGATTTCAACGGTACCAATTCAACTACGATTGAGATGGGACTCTTTCCAGAGATAGTCAACAATAAAAAAAAGACAACCGAATATTCCCGGTACTTGTTGTTGAACAAATAACCCGCTTTTATTAATAAATCGCGAAATTTCTCGAATGTCTCTGGCCTATCGCAAGAGCAGGCACAGACGGACAAAACAATACAGCAGAAATTAGGACACAATTGGTAAATACGGAAATACAAATAAAAGCAAAAAAAACGGTCAAAGTAATTCTTGCCACTACCTGGTTGCGGCGAAGCACACTGGTTATCTGGAGCTGCGTGTTGTAATCGAGCACTAAATGAGAAGTAACTGTTTTTATCGCGCGTTTGAATTTATATCCAAATTGTGACGAAAATAGTAACGTATCCTGTGCGACGAGCGAGGTTGTCAGCTTATGTTCGTGGCAAACCTATTTAAGCTAGCCTGGCACATCTCGCTTAAATAAGTTCACTGCGTTATTTAAAATAAACAATTGTTTATAAAATATTCTGAGGGTGGAAATCGCTTTCTCATAATTTTAAAACTTTTGTCCGAAAAGAAATAATTTAAAACGGCCATGTACTAATATTTAAAATAAATCAATAACTTATTTGGTAATTTAATAAAACAAATAGAAACATATTTCTTTACCATTAACAAATGCTTTCAACTTGATTTGAAATAAAACTAAATTAAATTAAACCACTTTCCTCTTACTTGGCTTCAGCGAGCGGCTGTTAAGTATAAATACAATAACTGATTTACCATTTTGATAATAAAACAAACTAAGATTACTCTGAAGAGAAATCGGTTTGAAACAATAATTATGTCTGGGAAATAATTATTATTGAAAATGCTGAACTTGTTAAATAAATTCAACTTTGATTCAAAACGGTTTTAAAAGAAATACTAATACTAGTAATAGTATATAGAGTGTATCAAACTTATTACAGCAAAATACTATCACAGAAAAAATCACTTTGTTACAATGTTGAAAGAATACTATACAAAATGACGTAAAAGCCAATGCGGTGACAAAATGTTTTTTTAACCGCCTCCCAAGTCACCGAACTAACCTTCAGAGGATCTAGGATTTTGTATTAGGTAAAGAAAGATGAGACCTTATAATTTATTGTGAGGTCTGAACTACCTTAATCGGATTCAAATTTTGAACAATTTTTTAATTTGCCCGGGACTGAACCACTGATATTTAATATCCTCCCCTTGGCTATCGTTTCTCATACTTAAAATGTTCAACCCAGTTTTACTTTTAGTCGAACATTTGAAATGCTAGTGTCCTAGTTGGTCTTTATGTTTGTAAAAATTTATACTTTTAATACCGAGCTTATACAGAATACAGTAATGAGAAGGGGTATAATTAGTCTGTTCATTTCCTGTATAATATATCATGTAGTTTAAGTCGTGTATTTAATTTTTTTATTTATTTAATTTCGTGTTATCTTTAGAGAATAATTATTTGAAAATGTTAATAATGAAAATATCGTCAAAGTATTTTTACTGGTTACATGTGCCTCACAGCAAAATGCTTTATGTTCTGATTAGTAGAAGCCAACAGTTCCCCTTCTTCATCATCAGTCACAGATGTGGATATTTTTAAATAATTAGACAAGAGACATTTGACGTGTGATTGACTAGCCTTCACTATTCTATTGTTCAGTGTGTGCTTTGATAATTTTATTATATGCAAAGTTTGTCATTTTTTATTAATAAAATTTTATTCTGAAGGATTGGAAGCTAGGATTATTGGAGGGTAGGAAAATTTAAAATATGCTTTTCAATCACATTAACGTATACCCTTATTCCTTTGATGATTTTATATAACTATGGCACAGATAAGTGTGCTTATAACCGCAAAATACACTGACAAGAAAAAGTTATTTGGAATTAAAAAATAAGATAGCATTTCAATGTTTCAAACTTTCACAAATTCGTTTTAAACAAGTCAATTGAATCAGGTAGAAATGTTTCACTTTTCTTCGAAATAAGTAATAATTACCCCAGTCGAGATTTTCGTTTATTCTAACACCTTGAATACGCATAACTTTATAACCAAAAAGACGTCGACAGCTCTTTTGTCCATTTTAGTTACTTCTAAAATAATTAGAGCAAGTAATTAAGTAAAAGTTCGACCCTAGCAGAATTTCTGTATATTGTGCAGTATTAAAGTTGTATCTATTGTGGTATTTTTTATATGTTTTACACCCTAACGTTTCAAATATAGTTCAGCTAAAAATGAATATCTATCTACATCTATTTAATACGACCATCTAATTCGATGAGAACCATTCTATGATGCCCAAGTTAAATATGTACCACATTTTAAATCAAAATATTAATTATAACCAATATTATCTTTCTCGAGAGATATGCACATACTGAGTGTCCTAAGCTGTATGTACCAACATGCCATTTTGCACAATTTTTAACAAAAAAGAAAAAAATAAATATGGTTATGTTCCATAGTGTGTCGATACAAATTGGCCTATGTAAGTACATAGGTCAACCTACAGAAAAAGTATAAGTTGAACTTAAGAAAAAACATAATATAAAAATACCATTTACAACTAATAACAAGCTAGGAAATTTCATTAAACACAATAAAGATAAAACTAAAAAAGAAGAAAAAAATGAAGTATGTAAGCTTACATGTGGTACACACTCTAAAGTATAAATCGGACAAACAGGAAGAAATTTTGAGAAAAGGTTGTTTGAACATAAATGTAGTTTTAATGTAAAAAAATTAGATCGACGTATGCCAACCATTTGTTAGAGGACAATCATTCTTTTAATAATAATTTTGATATTTTACACACAGAAAATAAAGGATTAAAATTGTCACTGCTAGAAATATTAGTAATCAATAATTTAAAAAACAGTAATATTATTTTAAATGGCCAACTAGATTTAAATTTTTCACCACTGTTAAATATTGTCTAAATTATTATATATTATATTTAAGTTTATGACTGGCCCATTTTATTAGCCTAGGTTAGTCTGTTGATGCGCATAGGGTATATATGCGCTTTGTAATAAAGTATTTAGTTTTGTACTTACCATCTGTAGAAGCCAATGTGTGGCGAAACAATTGTTGATTATCAAATTGTGAAAATCAAACAAGTTTATTTTTTGTTTATTTGTAAAATGGATCTTCATCAAGTAAAGGTCGAATTACTCAAATAATATTTTGTTTTGCATAATTCTCATATTAAATTATGTCAAATTATAATATTAATAAATGAGGAGCTAGTTATGCATTTCTCAATTTAATTAAAATGACAGAAGTAAGTTTTTTTATTAAAAATTGTGGAGTAAGATGCTGCTACATATGGCTGAGAGACCTGGTATATATGCACAAAGTGTTTTCCCACATTTACGTTAAACACGTTGTGAAACATGGTAGTATAAAATAAACTATTCCGGGCTCTAATAAACCTCACAGTTTGATAACTCAAATAAGTAGATAGTGAGACAATATGTAGATGGTATGTGGATCGAAGCATGAGCAATTTAAGAAATGGAAAAACATTGGAGTGTTTCATTTAGAAAGTTATTAAACATGCAAATATAACGTTAGTAATTACGTTTTTTTTTATAAAAATCCAAAATATGTGTGTTAATAAGAAACAATGGGGCGCGAGCGTATATTTGCCTTATCAGTATTTGTATTCGATCCTATATGTCGCAGACATCCCGACACACCCACTTACACAAACTATTATGTACGCAGACGACACAACGATCTATTCCCATTCTTATGCCTAAACCGCAACTACTAAGTTGCGGTATCACCTTGACAAAATTGTCAAATACTATAAGGACTGGAAAATAGTGGTAAACGAGACTAAAACCGAGACAATTAACTTTACTAAGAAATTTATTAACATACATACTTTTACACCACTTACTATTAACAATAAGTTACTGAGGAGACAAAAGTTGTCAAATACCTAGGAATCCACCTGAACCAACGTCTTTCGTTCAAGCCTCATATTACAAAAACTTTAAGCAAAACCTACATGGCCCTACATCGCTTATACCCACTCGTCAACAGACGGTTGGTTTTAAATACCAAAAATAAACTGCTTATACACACGACAATAATAAGGCCTATTTTAACATATGAGTGCGTCGCTTCATCTGGAACAGGATGTCCGACACACAGTTCGGATGCCTCCAGATGACGCAAAACAAACTTCTTCGTCTCCTCACTAACTCTAACAGGTACATACACTCAACAACTGCACGAGACAGCTAACCTACCCTATATTAGAGATTACATTACATAGACGGCACTCAAATTTTTCAGACATAACATACAACACTCTGTACTTACATATCACATAACAGACATCCGACACTACCACGGTTACCAGCACACACACAGACTTATTCATGAAAACCTACCAATATACCACGAATAACATTATTAACACACACAACGACAAACATTAACATCCTACCCAGTTAAACCAACATCCCACTTACCCCAAACCTAAAATCTTCCTCGGATAACCCCACCGCCTACCGACCAATTTCAAACACACATCAAAATTCCAAATTATCTTAAGCAGGTTTTTTCCTTAGCTTTTTCCTGCAAGACAGACTACAACGACATTTATGGTATTTTTGTTTCTCTGAATTATCACAAGCTTATGCATAACATCTTAAACGTACTGTGTTTTTCAGGAAAGTACCTACAACACAGAATAACTGAAGAGGCATATGTTTAGCCGCCAGGGCCACAACATCGGCCGGCCGCCCGGGACGTCCTAACCATGCCGGGAAACCCTGGGTAGCAGGGTTAATTGTAACGGTTTACACTTTTGCTTTTGTAAAGCCTGCTGGCTAATTTCATTATTATTTTTGTACATATTTATGCTGAATTATTTACTTAGTTTTAGTTTATTTTTGTTTATTGGAATGAATTATTATGTTTGGTTTTTTAATTTCGCTTATCTGTGTATATATTTTAATAATTTCTATGTAATGCCTCATTTAAGTTGTACTAATGTATTTAATTATCAATAAATGTTTTAAATTGGAATTGGAATTGGATACGAAAGTTAAGCAACGGTAGTCGCAGCCAGTAATTTGATGGTATCAAATGACACTAGACGGCATTGTCCCACCTTCTAGCGGATAGTATATCAGCGTATATGCAGAAGCTATGCAATCTTAGACGATGGTTGTGTAGATGACATAACATCCTTCGGAAGGGATATAAAGCAGTTCGTCCCTTGTCTATTAAATATTAGGCAAGTAAATATTCCCTACTCTTCGACAGAGAAGAGGTTTGGCAAAATTTCCATGTTGGGGATAGCTCGTCTTCTGACGTCGGTGATTGGCCCTGATAGCGGAACTTGGCCGACGTTAAATAAATGATTTAAAAAAAAAAAGAAGGAACAAGATTCTGAGAACACTAGCGAAAGTAAATAACCGTACCTCAATTATTGTTATGTTCCTTTTGATTGGATGGATCAGCCACGCAGAATATCATATAAAAACTAAGTAATCGCGAAAGATTAATAATCATTCATCTTTTCCTATTACTACTTTCTGTAAATACGAGTATTGCTTAATATAAGTCAAATACATCTTATTTTCTCCTCAGATATATTGAACAAAAATATATAACCATGATAGGTCATTTTACCCACAGTATAGTTAGAGAATTCACATACTGCTTTTCCCTATCATATTCATCTCAGAATTTTATAACAGTAAAAGTAATAGCTGACCCAAAGTTTTACATCTCTTTAAAATATATTACTGGTAACAGGTACTTAGTAAAGTAGTGAAAAAATGTGAAACAGATCCTCCCGCCACCCATAAGTAATAATAATAATAATGATAAATATATGGGGGTGCAAAGGACCGGCAACCTCCGCGCTGGTGCACCCTGGACAGTCAGAGGCAACTCTGCCTGACAACTGCCGGCCGGGGGTACCAGGGCTAACCAATTGACAACAATGGCAATGGACATGGACGCGTTAAGTGGACGAGGGAACTAAGGGACGACTTGCTGACGTGCTACGGGAGCAGCGAACTTGAGCGCAGAGGATACATGGCGCGGTTGCATGGTGCCTGGTGTACCATGCGTCCTGAACACCGCGCCTTCTCTCAGCAACATCTGAGAGATCAAGTATCCTTTCTGCTCAGGACAGGTTACGTACGGGCACTCCGTCAGCTGTAAGAACTACCAGCCGCAATCCCACCGCGGCAATTAGAAGCTGATGGGGAACATCCTGTAGAGTTCACTGGTGTAGACTTAAGGACGAGGGTTAGCCTTAACACCAGGGGCTAACCTAAAGCCACAAGACCTGGCTAGAATGGACGCGGTCATCGATGAGGAACTTCCAGAAGATGCAGACATCTGGCATATCAACTTTGCCGTGTACAACGCTGCGAAGCAACTCGTACCCCCTGAGAGGTCAACCAATCAAGGGGTCGAGAAAGCCAAGCGGCGTGTACAAAAAATCGAGAGCAAGATACAGTCGGCCAGACAACACGCTTCTCGGATCCAGAGTGTGGTGGAATATAAGACAACTGGTAGGGTTTTTTTTACTCCCAGAATCCGGCGCATAGCAGCCGGATTAAGCCGTCAACACCATACTTTAAATCTGACAGTGATGCTTACCATCAAGCAGCACTGTCTAGTTAGGATCCGAGCGCTCATGGCGATAAAGAAAACATTGAAGAGGCGGGTGAGGAGTATGGAACAAAACAATTTGTTCCGTACGAATCCTTCCCGCCTCTTTCAAGAGCCACAGCGTGTTGTCGAGAACCCGCCGACTGTAGAAGATGTCGAAACCTTCTGGAAGGGAATTTACGAAACGACGCGTCCATTCAATAGCGACACTCCATCAATTGCACACTTCGAGGCTCTGTGACACAGACATCTTGAAGAGCCAGAAGAAGTGTGCCCGGCAATCAGTACGGAGGAAGTCCAACAAGCACTTGTTGGTACCAAGAACTTCGCTGCCCCGGACCCAGACGGCATTAACAACTGGTGGTGGAAGAAATTCTTCCACTCACCGCCGTCTGGCGCGAGTTTTCAACTCATGGTTGAACGAAGGGCAGCAGATTCCGGACCGGTTCGTCAAGGGACGTACTATACTTATCCCCAAAAAGGGGGATCTTTCCGACCCGAGGAATTATAGGCCGATCACTTGCCTCAACTCCTGCTACAAGATATTTACATGTATCTTGTATGCTAGGACACTGAGGTCTGTTGATCCGGTCTACCAGCAGATACACTAACAGCATGGTGCCAAGAAGGGCATGGCAGGTTGCAAGGACAGCCTGCTGATAGACCGCTGTATTACACAGGATTCTGTGCAATACAAGCGCAATCGACTAACGCGGCTTTACTACCTATACTACCATCTAAGGCACTCGTACGGGGTAGACCAGACACCAGTGCTGCCTTACTTCCCCAGAGATATTGAGTCCGTTGTCGAGAACGAGTAATGCCGGACTTACTGGAACTACTCGTTCCCGACTGTCAGGGCTAATCCAAGCCAACAAGCCTGACATAGTCCTCCTCGACCATCAACTCAAGGTGATGTATGTCATCGAGTTCTCGGCACCTGCGGAGAAAAACATCACCTTGAAGGAGGAGGAGAAACGGACCAAATACCGTGATCTCCGGTACGAGCTCCAAGTGCTGTACCCAGGCTACTCGGTAAAAATGGTTGTCCTTATAATCGGTGTAATCGGAGGGATAAAGCCTACGCTGCTCTTGGAACTGAAGACCATACCGGCCTGCCAAAGATCAGCTGAGTGGCTGGCAGGCCAAATGCAGAAGGCGGTCATTCTTGGTTCTCTCCGTCTGCTTAGGGCACACGATTCCGGAACCTACAGTCACTAACCCTGCGGGATGTGGGGAGTAACTGAGGTTAATGTGCTGGCGCGTCCCCGTGAGGCGTCGGAGGCCACGGTAGGACTGTCCAGCGTCGGGCAACCGAAAAAAAAAAAAAAAATATATATATATATATATATATATATATATATATATATATATATATATATATATATATATATATATATATATATATATATATATATATATATATATATATATATATATATATATATATATATATATATATATATATATATATATATATATATATATATATATATATATATATATATATATATATATATATATATATATATATATATATATATATATATATATATATATATATATATATATATAAACAAAATCACTTCACCTTTGGTTATTTATTTCCACATGCATTGGTTTGTATGATGTACATACATATCTAAATCCTAATTTCTGAAAAACATCGCTTTATAATTACATTTTTATAACTTTGGGGGACTCATAATCTCTCTGCATTTGATATGACTACCACAGAAAGGATACGTTAGTTGATTCGTTTCCACAGGTACGTGAATTCAAAAGTTTACAATCTAACAAAATAGTTGCATTTAATGACCTTTTTCGAATTAAATTCTGCTCTCACTTAACGCTGACAATTACTAATTCTATTTTACGGTCAGAAATTTTCATGTAAGCAAAAAAGCAAGAAATCGGTTTGTACGGAATAGTTGCTAATATAAAATAGACTTTCTAGAACACTAATATATCTTTGAACAAAATAAATAGTTATCACATAATTTAATAAAGGTTTAAAATACAGTATGTTTCAATATGACTCTACAATGTGATCTGAAGTTAGTGTGTTATTAGATCAGTGCCATTCTACACTGAAGTATGCAAACCATTTAATTTGATCTGATTTGTTAATAAATTTGGGGCATTTACTTAGTAACTTCACTAGTTAAACTACATACAACTGAATCACGAGCTACGTATAAATGATGGAATATTTTAGTTCAGTTAAACACTGGAACATATAAAATAATACAATAATGAAAAACACTTAAGTATGCATCAAATATCTCCACTACTAGTGCTGCTAATGATGTATGTTATTTACAGAATCATTCTTCGTTTGAACCTCCAACGTCACTAGGAAGGTTGGGGATGCTTGACTGCAGTTTATGCATGACAGAATATTGTTGAGTATAGCATGAAACACTATCTCCGATTCTCATGAAACCCTAGGGATATCGATAAGGTGTTGAAACTACTCTTTCTTGGCTATTAAGTTAATGCAATTCATTAAGTTTGACAATCTATCTTGAAAATGGTACTTCTTTGGGATCTGGATTTTGGTCCCTACTGGCATTAAACTCACGAGTAATTTATTTCGTCGCGTAACGTTTGAGTATGAGATTACACGAGGCACATCCACAAGCGTAAAATCAACAAAAATGGTAATAATTGAGAGAGGTACCCACAAGACGAAGTACGTTCACAGAATTATTTATCCTATAATCATCAGTTTTTCGTGTATACCTACGACGTCAATATTAAGGCCAAGGACTTTTGAGTCTGGAGTACATTCATATCAGACTCGTAGTGAGAATGGCATGTATCATTCTCATTACCTCGGATTCTCTTTTGCAGTTCGTAAAACATCATGAAGCTACAGAAGAGCCACAGATAAACACAATTGCATGAAAGCCTTAATCAAATCTGCCAAACACGGAAATTTGTTCCAGCAGCACGTCGATAAATTGCAGCATGGTGCCTTCTATAAGAACATAGAAACACTAGAGTTATCGACAAGGCTGACATACGCCTCTTTAAGGTCAGTTGTGACTGAGAGATTTATTGCCCTCTCATAGACCTTGGTCTACCGTAACTGTGTGTGGTGTTTAGGGGTTCTTGATATCAACTTCAGGACCTACCGTCAGGTGCTAAATTCATTCATTGACTTAATTTCTGCATCCACCATATACGTGAATCTAAGCCCATAAGTCTGATATAGTCTTCTTCGTCCATCAAACGTAGGTGATAGAGTCATTGAGTTCTTGGCACTTACAGAGGAGAACATTACCTTAAGGAGGGGGAAAGATGAACCAGATATCGCTTTCTGTTGTAAGTAAAATCATTAGGCTTGGTGTCAGACATAAGAATTTTTCTAAATTAAATCTGTTAGTTACAAAGACATTACATTATTTAAATATATTTTTTTAATCGTCGTTTCATTTTTTTTATCATAAGAATATTGGACATGACACTAAATGTATTATGTTAAAGCATTTAGGCAAAGATTGAATTTTGGTTGAGAGTCAGTTTCAATTGTTGAACATTTTATTTTATAAAACATAAATTTTTAGTTAGAGATAATCTCATCTCTCAACCACGGAAATCATACTTATTATAAATATTTAAACGTTTCTATTTGAAGGAATTTTAAATGTTATTAAAAAGTAACATTTTTAGAATATCCAGAAGAAAAATATTTCGAAATGTTGTGTGCTTAATTTTTTTGTAGATTCGCTTTCTTAAATAATTTAATACTGTACCTTAAATACATAAAAGTATATGAATTTACACCTTCCAGTTGAAACATTACGGAAATCAGTTCGAAGAATTTTTAAATACACATTATTACTGGATACTCGCTGTCATTGCATTATAATAAATTTTAAATTTCCACCACTTTTTCTCACAAATTTTATTGAATGCCAGCGTAATCCTCTTACACCACGTGATAATCCCTTTGCGAAACTGAATATTTACTCAGTATAAAAAAGCCTCAATCCTTAAAAAAGTAAGGGAGGATCTTAAAAGTGTTTTTATAATGGTGCGCGGCTAGAAGGAAGCAATTTAGGCATACTTTTAAAATGTAAAATTCTACACGAGATATAATATATCATATATACCATGTCTCCAGACAGCTTGCAAAAAAGGAAAAAGTTTGATTTATATAATAATAATAATAATAATAATAATAATAATAATAATAATATTTATTTGGGCCACCCAGCGACCGGAGGCATAAGGTCACCCATCTATTTTATATGGATGACCTTAAACTGTATGCCTCTGGAGAGCGCGAATTACAAAACATTCTTAGGGTGGTCGAAGAATATACGCGGGCAATTGGTATGGAGTTCGGGTTGGACAAATGTGCAGTCGTCCACCTCAAGAGAGGACGATGCGGGGAATTCCCCTGAAGATGCGCAGCTCGCAGATGGAAGCATCCTAAGACATCTGGATGCCGGAGAGACCTATACATACCTGGGTGTGCAACAAAGGCACATCCAGGATGTAACACAAATAAAGGAATCTCTCCGCGGCAAGTACAGACACCGCCTCCGAAAGATTTAGTCTTCCGAACTTTCGGGGAAGAACAAGGTGTCTGCAACTAATATGCTTGCCGTTCCGATTCTGCTCTACTCCTTCGGAGTAGTAAAGTGGAGGGTAGATGAGCTGCGTCAATTAGACAAAGATACCCGCAAGATGATGAATATTCACAGAAGTATTCATCCTAGATCGTCCGTTCCTCGTGTGTACCTCCCACGTCAACGGGGGGGCCGAGGACTCTTGAGCCTGGAGTGTACGCATGGCAGAGTAGTACTGAGTATGGCATGTAACATACTCAGGAGCTCAGATCCCCTCTTGCGGTTCGTAAAACATCACGAAACTGTAGGAGTGGGAGCAGGATTATTCAAGGCAGCAAAAAGAGCCGCTGATGAACTCGGTCTCGCATTTGACATCAGGCGAGGAGGCCGGCGAGGTGCTGATGTTGAGTCAGTTACCGAACTTCAGCCAAATCGTCTGAAAGCCCGAATAAGAGCTGCTGAACAGGAAAATCTGTTTCGGCAGCACGTCGATAAACCCCAGCATGGTGTCTTCTATAAGAACATAGAAACACTGGGTTTATCGACCAGGCTGACCTTCGCTTTTCTAAGGGCAGCAGGGCTTAAGTCGGAGACCGAGGGATTCATTATGGCCTGCCAAGATGGTGTTATCAACACCTTGGTCTACCGTAGCCGCGTGTGGCGTGTAGAGGTTCCTGATATCAACTGCAGGACCTGCCATCAGGCGCCGGAATCGCTCATGCACTTACTTTCTGCATGCCCCATATATGCGATTTCGGCCTACATCCACCGACATAACGCGGCTTTACGAGTGCTATACTACCATCTAAGGCACTCGTACGGGGTAGACCAGACACCAGTGCTGCCTTACGTCCCCGGAGATATTGAGTCCGTTGTCGAGAACGAGAAATGCCGGATTTACTGGAACTACTCGTTCCCGACTGTCAGGCTGATTCAAGCCAACAAGCCTGACATAGTCCTCCTCGACCATCAACTCAAGGTGATGTATGTCATCGAGTTCTCGGCACCTGCGGAGAAAAACATCACCTTGAAGGAGGAGGAGAAACGGACCAAATATCGCGATCTCCGGTACGAGCTCCAAGTGCTGTACCCAGGCTACTCGATCAAAATGGTCGTTCTTATTATCGGTGTACTCGGAGGGATAAAGCCTACGCTGCTCTCGGAACTGAAGATCATACCGGCCTGCCAAAAATCAGCTGAGTGGCTGGCAGGCCAAATGCAGAAGGCGGTCATTCTTGGTTCTCCGTCTGCTTAGGGCACACGATTCCGGAGCCTACAGTCACTAACCCTGCGGGATGTGGGGAGTGGCTGAGGTTAATGTGCTGGCGCGACTGCCGTGAGGCGTCGGAGGCCACGGGAGGACTGTCCAGCGTCGGGCAACCGAAAAAAAAAAAAATATTTATTTATAATAATAATGGTTACAATCATTACATTCATTATAATGTTTATGTATTATAGATAAATATAGGTTGACATCTGTGTTAATTCGCTTGTGTATTACCGAATATCCTAGAATCACTAAGTGCAGGACTTGTCAGCAATCCTGGGATACATATATCCACACACATTCGTATGTACACATATACACTCACACATACATACATACACATATACATACACATATATATATATATATATATATATATATATATATATATATATATATATATATATATATATATATACATACATGTGCACACATATGCACACACACGAACATATACACATACATACACACATACACACATATAACAGTATGTTAATAACATTAAAACAAGAACAGTATACAATTAACTAATTTAGGATAGAAAGTAAAAAGTAAAGAAGTTACAATACACATTGATGAATATTTTTAGGACCGGTTTTTGCTAATTTTCCTATACTGCTTCTATGATGGTGTCAATGAGCCATTGCGATAACGTTTTATTAAAACTTATTAATAGTTTTTTATTTTTTAGTTCTGGAGGTAAATAGTTGAAAACTTTTTTGCCCTACGTAATGAAAATGTCGCTGCCCTATTGTGAGATGTACTTTAGGTAATATTAGATTATCGTTTTGCCTAAAACGGGTATTATATGTATAGAAGGTATTACATGTTGTTAATCCGTTTTTGATTAGGTACATTACTGCTGTCTTATAGTATAATTTCCTGATACTTAATATACGGTATTCTGTAAAGATTTGGTCCGAAGGGTGACGTATGTCTAGTGCATATATTATCTTTAATATTCTCCTTTGGGCCACTTCAAGGGGTTTCATTGTAGTTGCATACGCACTGCCCCAACCAATCAGTCCATATACTAATAACGACTGTACTAGAGCATGGTATACAGCTATTAAATTTTTCTTATCTACAATTTGAGTCATTTTTTTAAATAAATACATTAACGATCTTAATTTTTTTGGTTAGACCTTGTACATGTAAGTCCCATCTTAAATTGCAAAAGTATTTTACGTGGTCCGTACTTTCTATTGTCCATAAGGTCTTCTTTCTGAAAGGTAAGTAAATGTCTGTTTTTTTATTTTTTGGGTAACCCACTTCTATAATTCGCTAACGGTAAGTATTTCGTTTTCTCCAGATTTATAGTTAATAAGTTATTGTCAAACCATTTAACGATTTTTTGTAGGTCTAATGATATTTTATTTTCCACTGCCTCCCACCAATCATCCTCTACAAACAACACGGTATCATCTGCAAATGATATGATTGTACCTGAGCAATTTAAATTAAGTAGTTCATTTAAATATATGATGAAGAGAATTGGTCCTAAGACAGTTCCTTGGGGAATGCCAAAAGTTATTTCTCTTTGGTTGCTAGTGACACCATTTATCTCTACCATTTGTTGTCGATTCTCTGAATAGCTTTGAAAAAGTGATTGTGCTGGTCCTCGGATACCTATAGAATGTAACTTTGTCAATAGCTTTCGGTGACTTACAGTGTCGAAAGCTTTTGCCAAGTCTATGAACACTCCTGCACAGGCTCTACTGTTGTCTAAGGATTTATTGATCTTACTAACTAACAACGCTATAGAGTCGTTTGTAGATTTCTTATTTGTAAATCCAAATTGGAGTTTTGATAAAATATTGTTTTTTGTCAAAAATTCAACTAATCTTGTTTTTAGGGCTTTCTCAAATATTTTAGTTATGTTAGATATTAAACTAATTGGTCTATAGTTTTCTACACGATTGCGATCACCGGTTTTATAGATTGGCTTTATTATCGCGATTTTGAAATGTTCAGGGCATTTGCCATTTTCAAGTATTAAATTTATGATATGGCTCATAGGTTTTGCAATTTCATTCGATATTTCTTTTAGTAAATTTGAGGTAATATTATCAAAGCCTGGAGAAGTATAGTTTTTTAAGGAAGAGATTAATTCTTTTATTTCGTCTTCAGACACAGGACGCAGAAATATAGAATTAATGTTGAAAGCATCATGTTCATGTTCTGTAATTATATCGCCGTTATTTGTTCTTATTGCGTGAGCCATTTTTCCGCCAATTGTAGAATAGTGTTTGTTGAAAATTTCTACAATTTTGTTTATGTCTGTTAATCCATTTATCGTTAATCTTATTAACTTAATCAATTACAGCAATGCAAGAAATATTTGCTAGAAACAATATTATTGAAAATACAGTGAACTGCGATACTACAGAGATAATTCATAGGATCTGTCAAAAAAAAAAAATAGATCGCATATCGAAATCAATATGTTAATGAGAAAGAATTGAAAATAATTTGTTAAAAGAAATGCATTATTTGTTAGAGAGATTAGTTACTTCCTCACCCCCTCAAAGTGAGGAAGATATGTATTCGTGAAAAAAAGTTTGAAAATTTTTATTGCATTTCTGGACGAATCTCGATGAATTATGACGATACACAAAATATCAGACAGAAAAAAATTTCTGTCTGTGTGTGTGTGTGTGTGTGCGTCTGTGTGGTTCGCGATAGCAGCTACAGTTTTTGAGATAAAGCTTTCAAATTTGGTACACACATTCTAGAGGTCAAGGAAGAGATTGAGTTCGTTGAAGAGCAATATCGGTCCCTTGGAACGGGGTCTACCGGGCCCCAACATTTCTATTTCTAACTTTACAAAAAAATTTATTCGTGATGAAAGATTATAAATGAGATCTGTTATACAAACCCATCATAATATTGTGTTCAAATGTTTTAATAAAGCTATAAATTAAAATTTTGTAAACATTTTGACAACACCATAAAATTTGAATTTTGATTGACACTTCTTAAAATTTGAAATGTCTAAAAAAAATATTAGTGACATTCCACCAATGTGACTTTTTTGAAACGTCAAAAATTACTTTTATTACAAACTCCACCACACATCGAGTTTACTACGGTGAGGAAGTTCTGATTCCCAAGTAATTGGCAGCGGTTTTTGTAATTATCATTGATTAAAAAATTTCAGAAGAAATTTTAAATTGAAAGATAATCAAATTACTTTTTTTGCTAGAATATCCTCAAAAATAGAGACATAGTACCTTATTTTATTGTCATTTAACAATTCTTTAACTGCATAAGCAATGAGTACTAGCATTATCTTTTACTAATTTCAACACTTTTATAATAAACTACCCAAAATATTTAAAGGACCACTTTTTCAAAAAGTCATCTTTTCGGCGAAAATTGATTCACATTTAATATTTCATAAATTTATTAATCTAGTTAGCTACTGTCATCTTAGCTTATTTTCGCATAATTTGTTTGTTATCATTACAAGTGGCATTATTATAAGTGTGAAAGAAGACAAAAATCAGCGTTATTTAGTCAAAATTCGAAGCAAAAACTGTTATTAAACATGCGTTACATAAGTTTTTCTAATTTGTTATTCTTTATTATTGAAAATTTAACCCCAGAAGATAACTTCAATGATGTGACACGAGCAGTTACGCTTTTGTAAGAAGAACACTCTCAGCCAAGTGTTGAATGTGTCTCAGTCTCTAGACTCTGGACACAGCAACAAGGTACATGACTTATCACAAGACGATTTGGTCAAGCCTGCCACAGAGTTACAGCCGCTCCCAATGACAGATTTCTTAAACTGCATGCTTTTGAAACTATTTCTTAACTACACCCGCTCTAGGGCTTTCAGACTAGAAGAATTCAGGTTTCGGCCCAAACACCACATAATAGACTCAGAGAAGTCATTTTGCGGTTTGGAGGACCAATTAGAATATCTGGATTGACCAGACACTATAAGCAGACAAGATTATTGTTTGTTATAAAACTGGAGTGAAGTTATGTTTTCAGATGAGTCGAGATTTGAATTATGGGTTAATGATGGACGAGTTCCAGTTCTGAGAAGACCCAATGCATACCAATTTTGACTAAAATGCCATAATTTTAGAAAACCTCTTAAAACTTTATTGTGATCCTTTAATAGTCTTGGGTAGGTCGTGTATAATAGTAATATGTATTTTCTTTATTATCATATCTATTGTTACAATTAAATTTTTAACAGTACTTCTTAACATCCATTCGTAATTCATATAATTAGAAACATGTTGACTAAGTTTTTAATTTTTGTCTTAGAACTAGTTATTTACAGATCTTCTAGAATTAAAGTGAAGTGTTCGTACTACCTGAACAGTACTACATCATATGATCAAAAAAATACTAAGTCTTAACAACATTATTGCTACATCTAAAAGTAACCGAAAGATTTTTTTAATTCAAAGTACAGCATTCCATTAAAAAATCAGAAAGTTAACGTCGAAACTGTGACAATAGACATATTGGCCAAACGCACAAAGAACCGTAGGGCAGAAACGCAATGCTGCTCTTTGAAATAATGAGAAATTCTCGTTAGCTCAACATACGAAGAATATTTCTCACTCAATTAATGATTCAACTAGAAGTTTGACACATGTCAAACGCTTCTCTTCGAGAATAATCAGGGAAGCAGGCGGTTGAGTAGAAAAGTATCCCACAACTAATCAACAAACGAAATGACTCTCAAAGGCATTACAATTCGGCAGTCAAATTTCCCAAATTCAAATTCTTAGGCGAAAAAACTTCCAAAATGGGTTTTGAGATAGATGACAGAAATTTTAGCGAAGAAAGAACACTAAAAACGCAAGCCAGCCGAAAGGGTGCATCAGCCAGGACTGGAAGAAGACTGTCAAGGCACCAGTATGGTTCGCATTTGCAGATGACGAGGGAGCAAGCCCACCTCTTAAGATGTTTCATCCAGTTTACATTAGTGTATAGTGATGCTCTGTCCCAGTCATAATAGACTATTACTAGAGACAATAATATTAGCACCCTGCGATGCGTCATCGTTCACATCTACCAGGTTAAATAACGTCGGAATAATACTCCAATTTATGATGAGGAAAATACATTGTGGATCAATACCTGAAAGTACACACAGCAATAATTTATGATTAGTGCCACATTTCACTACCAGTTATTTAGTAATAGAAATAAAAATTTTAATTATATTTTAAATAAACAAAGAAAATTTGCTTTTAAATGTTTCAAAATTGTATTTTCACTCTACACGTGTTTCGGCTTTTTAGGCCCTTTTCAAGAGTACAGATGAGAGGTACTAAATTATAATTTGTGTTCCTTTCTTATATACTGAATGTTACATCTGGCAACTTATACCAATAAAAATGGTTTGAAAAATTTGGAATTATTTAGAAAAGTTAAATTACTTTATCTAAAATGTGGTGACCTGCGAATATTTGTTATTCATTTGTAATCGTTTTTTTATTTTTGGAAGCTTTCTTAATTTCTAATGAAGTAATTCTACATTATCCATATTTATAAAGTGATTGTTTTCTATACAGTGTGTTGACATGCCGGTGCTATATACGTTGTTTAAAATAGACTTTTTATGCTCTTCAAGTCGCTTTTTATGTTACGTCCATTCTGGCCAATGTATATAGCGTCGCAGTCACTACATTTTAGTTCATACACTCCTGTCTTTTGTAGTTTTCTGTTTTATCCTTATTGTTTATTAACATTTTTCCTAGGTTATTTTTATTTACAGATATTGTTTTGCAACCTAATTTACTTAATTTATTGCTGACTTTATCACTAATTCCAGGTCTATAATTAATACATTTATGGATGATATTGGCGTCTTGTACAAAACCAGCATAAAACTCATTATACAGATTTTTCTTTTGTTTTGTTTTTATTAAATTATCTATGATAATTTCTTTGTATCCATTATTCCTTGCTATTTGTTTTATTGTGTTGACTTCTTTTTCAAAATTGTTTGGACTTAAAGGAAAGGTTAGCAGACGGTGAACAAAACTATGAAACGATGACATTTTTATTTGGAAAGACTGGTTAGAACTATTGTGTATTACTGTATCTGTACAGGTAGGTTTACGGTAGATATCGAATTCTAAACAACAATTATGATTTTTTATGTTGACGTCTAAAAAGTTTAAACCGTTTTCATCTTCTTTTTCTAACGTGAACTGAATTTTTTCATTAAAGGAGTTAAGTAAATTTAGAAATTGTTTTAACTGTCTTTCCGTACCTTTCCAAATGCAAAATACATCATCTACATAGCGTATCCAAAAGAACCCATTTTCTATTAAAATGTTTTTGGTGTTGAATAATTTATTTTCAAAATCTGACATGAAAATTTCGGCTAATAAAGGAGAGATTGGTGAACCCATCGGTAATCCGTCTAAAAACTTATAAATTTCTCCGTTGAATTTAAAATAATTTTGGTTAGTGCAATTTTTAATAATGATATTTAACTCTTTTTTTCTTTTAATTATATGCTATACCATAGAGTATTTTAACTGAGCCCATGATTTTAGGAGAAAACAGAACTAATATTTAGTTGGTTTTAATTTTCAACTTAATTAAGTAACCCTCTTTAGCGGATTAGTCCCGTAAGAGACAAAACAGAGGATGCAGCTAACTTGGTTTAATTAAAATAATAGTTTCCGTCTTCAAAAGAAAGTAATTATTCAACTTTTAAAGATTCTCAAATAAAAGAGGTTTTGATAGTTTTTAAAGAGGCATTCAGTAAACTTCTTGGTACATAATTATTTTTAATTTCACAATGAGTATTAACGTCTGGATTAAATTACCAAGTGGGTGAAGAAATCAATGAATATTATGGTAGTGTAAATCATAATAAGTTAGAAAAATTCATTAACATAAAAAAACAATAAAAATGAATGTAACAAGAACAATTCAATTTGAAAATATCATGATTTAATATTAGCTTTTAAACTGAGCCAAATAACAATAGTTGTACTAGTACTGCATGGTGAATATTATAAAGCATTAACAAAATATGAAGTATACAAAAAAAAAATTGATCAAAAACATTTAAAAAAGAACGAGTCAACCTGTTTTTCTTTTGTATCATTACTAGAGCTCAGAATTTAGGTACTGATGACATCAAAACCAGGATTGACTATAGGTTATATGTGAGCGCGTAAATATGTTCATGATTGCATATATGATACAATACCGGGTGTCAACGATATCATGTATCAGACAGCCATTTTTTTTTAAATTGGAATAAAATTTTTAAATTTAAAACTCACATATGGGAAGTGAATGGGCTTATTTTGATGAACAATACCACTTTCGGTTTCACAGGAAGTGTCATCAATTTTGAATTTTTAAATAGAACACCCTGCATATTCTGTTATGCATGCAATTTTCTATATAATAAATCAAAATTTTTGATATCACCCTCAAAGATGGAGGACTTAAATTTTTTATGATATTCAAAATTAATAATCTTTTTATAATGAAAATTTTCCAAGTAGGCATTGGATATCATAATTTGGTTCATTTTTGATATTTAGGTGCATTATAATAAAATTATTTGAAAAAATTCAAAATAATTTTTTCCTGAATTTTGGGCGACAATTACTTTTTGTTTCGAATAGTAACCCCTATTTCTTCTTCCATATCGTCATAATTTAAGCTTTAAATTGGTGGAAGTATAATGAATTGTGGCAAATTTAAAACTTTTGGTCTCATATGAAAGACAATAAAATAATTTACAAATAAACGTAAGTTGCCTTTGGAAATAAATGAGAATCACATAATATTATTTGAACTGTCAGTTTTTAAATAAACTGATTGTTATCGATTTACGTTTACTGTTTCAATATCTATTCAAAATTCACACACAAAATGAAAAAGTCGACATGTTGTCAATTTACTACGAACTCCGGAAAAATTCCAGAGCTGCTGCAATAAACTACGGACAATCTTTTGCAAACAGATGGCACCCGCCGCAAAATTATTTCATAAGACTAGAAGCTCAATTCAGAAAAAATGACCCTGTAAATGATGAAAATGAAGGGGTAATTATAAACGAGGAGACTGAAGTAAATGTATTAACCCTTTTGAAATTGATAGGACTGTATCTCTCTGGAAATTATTAGCTACGAATCTGCAAGAAGAATTTTAAATAAACTCAATTACAAAATTTTTCAATATCAAATAAATCAATATTTATATGGAAACGATTTTGAAAGAAGAATGATATTTTGTGACTGGGCTATATACTAAACACTGGGCATATCAATCGTATGTTAGCAAGAGAAGAACTAACTCCAAATAAATCGACAACTAACATAAAATCTAAAGTTTGAATGATTTATCTCCAACCTATGTATCAATAGCCCCGGCTACATCCACAGAGAAGCTCGAGAAATCAAAGAAAGCAGTGCATAATAAAAGTGCAGTGAAAGGTGACAGAGACACAATTAGGAAAATAAGTGCAAGTGATAGAGACACAAATAATCTAAGTAAAGTTCAAATCTATAATAAGAATGACAAAGACCATAAATTTGTTCAAGATTTAAAAAAAGGTGACAGAGACACAATCTATAATCTTAAGAAAGGTGAAAGGGACACAAAACTAGACAATAAGAGGTGTAACGGTATATTTTTATCGTTAAATAAAAGGTATATTTGTGAACACTATTAGCTAATTTTTATTCCGAGATTAGACACGTTTTCGTATAGGTGTTGTTTTAACG